>OU015764.1:18263599-18268599 GCA_907173295.1 Fagus sylvatica
AAGTAAACCCCCGAACCCGTCTCTGGTTCAAGACCATTTTATTGTAAATGTCTAAATAAGATAAAATCTATTAGACATAGGTGCCCAATCACACCCTAAATTTCCCATGGTTGGTGGCAACTCCAAATTTGTGCTCACACGCACACACGTACACATGTTTCCACACGCACACACACAACTCATATCTCGAAACGGAAAAGAGATAGAGATCACACACACACATTCGCCAAATGGGGGTCAGGATCTAGGAAAAAGAAGTAAAGACCTAACAACTACTTAGGTTGGAATTTTTCCGCCGGTGTCGACAATGGGCTGAGATTTACAAATGTAGAATGTGGTTGTGGCTAAAGAGTATCGGTTAGGATTTCAGAATCAAGTTTAAACAAAAACAAATTGTACTATTGTTGTGCTGCCAACTGTCATAACCCCATTTTTACCCCAGGGATTTTCTCGGGTGTCGGCACGTAAAACGAGACAACTCGAATCAAGTCGGCCTGATCCGAAGAGGGCTCGCCACATCAAATAACCTCAAACGGGGGTCTGGGGCACATTTCCCAAAATTTGACCAAGTTTAACCAGGGTTGACCAAGTTTGACTAGGGTTGACCAAGTTTGACCGGAGTTGACCAAGTTTGACCGAGGTTTGACCAAGCCGTTTCTGACCCGACTGGAGTCCACTATACGCGAAAACCCTCAAAATGTGGTTTGGGATATAGTTCCCAAAGTTCGGAGAACTTTGACCAACTTTGACCGAGGTTGACCAAGTTTGACCAAGGTTTGACCGAGGCATTGACCAAACCAAAGACTGGATTGGGCTGACTGCTCCCCAGACCATTGGATAGAGCATATTGAGAGCTTCGTTTCAATACTTTACGGGTCAAAAACGGACGAAAAACGAGGGAGTTATGGTCAAAACCGTGAAAATCGGTCCAACACTTAGCCAAATTTTGCTAAGTGTTGTTGACAAAACAGCCCATTTGGGAGGCAACGTTTGCGCATATATTCTTTTCGACCCGCAGCAACTTGGTCCGCGAGCTAAAACCTTTAAGCAAGAGGGTTACTTCAGCTACAACTTGCAACTCCCGGATCATCAAGAGCTCCTCCGGTCAAGCCAGAATCTCGATAAGAAAATAACCCCCGGGCATGAGGGACATTCCAACAGCCTCTGTTCATGAGATCATATCTCGCGAACCCAAGTTTGCCTCTATGCAAGGCCTGTACTTTTAGAAATAAGGTAACGCAAGCTTTCCGGCGACGCCAAGATCGTCGAAATCCGACATCGGGAGCTACGTCTACCACGCGCACGAAAACAGACCAATGAAATAAGGCTATATTGAAAATTTCATAGTTTTCCCCCCGACGATGTCACGCTCGCGCACAGAGTCTTCCTGACTCACAACGCGTTGATCCGCGAGCTCGGGTGCGTTGGAAAAAAGACATGTTCAGACACAACGTGGAACTCTCGGATCGTCAAGATTTTCCCCGGTCTAGCCGGAATCTTCGCTAGAAAAATGCCCTCCGATGGACCAAAAACACTCCGGCAGCCTCTGTTCGCGGGACCATATTTCTCCAGCCCAAGCTCGGTTTCCCGCGAACCTAGAATCTTAAGAAAGAGGGTAGCGTAAGTTTTCCAACGGTACCAAGAATGTCAAAAACCGACATTGGAAGCTAGATCAACCGTGCGTGCGAACACAGACAAAAATAAGGAAAACGCGCTGAAAATCTGACGCATTTTTCCTCTCGGACAACTGCCTTCGCCTGCGAATTCCTTCTGGCTCGCTGTGAGTTGATCCGCGAGCCCAGGTGCGTTAGAAAGACTGCAACTCCAGCTACGAGACGCAACTCTCGATTCGCCGGTAGCTTCCCCCGTTTGGCTGGAATCTTCACTGGAAAAATGCGAAAAAATAGCTCAAACACCCCAATTTTCGGGTGCCATAAATTTTCCGTCCAAACTCCGATTTGTGAAAACTTTATATCATTGGAAAGTAGACATCTGGGGCTTTCCAACGGTATGCTGCATGACCCATTTTGAGTACCAGAAGGCCTCCAAAATTGCCCTTGAAAATCGGGTCCGAAAACTGTGCGGAGCGCGAATTCGTCACGTAGCGGATAAGGATGAGCTACAGTACCCGCGCGGGATGATGGCGCGCGGCACGCTACAGTGACGCGCGAAATCTCCGAAATCCGTCTATAAAACACACCCCCCCTCCCCTCAATGCTGGGTCTAAAGTCTTAGGCTATTTTTGGGGTTCTTAGGTAGTTTTAGGTAGTTTTTAGGCATAAAATAGGGGTTTGGGGTCTTTCTTTGGGGGGTTTTTGGGGAGTTTTTAGAGTGAGAAGCATCTACTTAGGTGCCTCTCTCTCTAACCTCTCCTCATCCTCCCCCTTGCTCTCTCTCTCTTCACTCTCTCTCTTTCTTTAGTGGAAGTGACTAGTGATGATCCCTAAAATGGGATGGGATTCACAAGGATCCACTTTTATTTATGCTTCTTAGTTCATTTATGCTCTTCTAGTTCATTTATTGTTTTATTTATTGCTTTATTTGTATGCTTTGAGTTATTTATTGCTCTCATTTATAGCTTTGAATATATTTATCGCTTTGTTTACGTTTACTACGTACTTGTGAATATTATATTGTGATTATCCCTTCCCCCTGTGTATTTGGGTATGACAATCCCAAGTGGCTTTGGTGGATTATATAAGCCCTCTATGAGGCCTTAACAACCATGTTAGCCCACAAGGTATTTGACCCAAGAACACACCCCCTTTGTTAAATACCGTCATTTATCGCTTTACTACGTTATAAATGCTTATTATTTCTTCCCTTCTTCCCCTTTGTAAAATGGGCGTGATAATCCTGATTGGTCATGATGGATTATGTGAGACCTTAAAGAGGCATTAACCATCACGTAATTCCATAGGGCATTGGATCCATAAAAGTCCCCCTTGCTTTAGATTCATTATTGCTTTAAATTTATTTATCGTTTTCCGCAATGCTTTAAATACATTTATCGCTTTATTTATGTTTACTATGTGCTTGTGAATATTACATCATTATTATCCCTTCTCCCTGTGTATTTGGGCGTGAAAATCCTTAGTCGGTCTTGGTAGATTATGTAAGACCTCAAAGAGGCATTAACAACCATGTAAACCCACGAGGCATTGGATCCAAGAACACAACCCCCATGTCCAAATTCTGTCATTTATTATTTTACTACGTTGTGAATATTGTTATTTTCTTCCCCGTTTTTCCCGTGTATGTGGGCATGATAATCCCGATTGGTCTTGGTGGATTATGTAAGACCTCAAAGAGGCATTAACAACCATGTAAATCCATAGGGAATTGGACCCACCAAAATCCCTTGTTTTAGACTTATTACCGCTTTAAATACATTTATTGCTTCTCGTTATGCTTTAAATTTATTTATTGCCGTTATTTCATTATTTACTACGTTGTAGATATTGTTTACCCATTCCCTTTTCTATTTTGATTTGAGCATGAAAACACCGAACGGTCTTAGAGGTTTTAGATAAGTCTTTTAATAGCACTAAACCCCATGTAAATCCATGAAGCGTTGGACCCGAAAATTGTCAACATAATTTCAAAAAATGATTTTCAATCATTTAAGTCCTATTCGGCCTCGTGGGTTTAGGTAAATATTTCAAATAGTACTAAACCTTCGTGGAAGCTCGAGAGGCATTGAAACCTCCCTTTTAAAATGATTTCCTCATTCAATTAAGTCCTATTCGGCCTCGTGGATTTAGGTAAATCTTTCAAATAGTACTAAACTTTCGTGTAAGCCCGAGAGGCATTGAAACCCCCCTTTAAAATAATTTTCTCATTCATTTAAGTCCTATTTGGCTTCGAAGGATAGATAAGTCTTTCAAATAGCACTATTCCTTCGTGTAAGCCCGAAAGGCATTGACTTTCTAATTGCTTTACTGATATGAACCCGCGGAATGTAATCCCTTGAACCCACAATCAATTTGAAAACTCACCCAAGAAAGCCAAGATCAAGTCAATGGATGGAGAATCTAGACCCGTTGAGAACCCGTTTCAAGAACCTAGATTATATTAAAATCTAGACCCATTGAAGAACCTGCCTCAAGAACCCAAATTACAAGGAGGAATGCCACAAAGGTTGTGATTTACCTTTGATAAGTTCAAAAGTTCAATCAAGAACAAGAGGAGAAAACTCAACTCACTATGAAAATTCAATATATTGTCTGCCTTCAAATGAGGCTACAAAGAGTATTTAAACCAAAACCTAATTAAAATCCTAACCTAGCTAGAACTCTTTTTTCCCACAAATACCCCTACGTGAACAGTAATTCTAGTTTCTAAAAAGTAACTTTCCTAATAAACCCTTGGCCCTAATACAAGGCCTTTCTTAAGCCCATTTAGTCTAAACTAATAAAAAATAAATCTTTTGATAAATTGAAAGCCTTGAATAACAATAGGCCCAAACTTCCCTAAGTCCTGTCTTCCACAGCTTGTATCAAGTGGATCAAAACTGGTTCTCCTTCTTTCAAACCCACTTTGATTGTTGGCTCTTGCTAGCTTCATCCCAAGTGGATTGCACCAATCCTTGCATTGCTTTTGATCTTCTTGGCTCTTGATCTTGTAATTGGCCCATCTGGAACTTGCAAAGGATCTTTAAGGCTAGGCCCACTTTGGTTCCCATCATTCCCCCTCTCCTCAAAAGGATTCGATCGAAATACATCGGGAGAAATGATGAGAACCAACAAGCACTATTAAAGGATCCATTGCATGTTCCAGTTGGGCCAATTACTAGAGCAAGATCCAAGAAGATCAAAGAAGCACTTAATGGGCTGATTCAAGATATTTGGGCTGATTCTCCAACGGGGCATTCCAAGCTTGGCCCAAAAGAGGATGAAGGCGTCATAAATTTAATCCAAGCTACTGATGGGGCTGAGCATGCTTAATTGGGCCTAATTCCCTCAGAAATGGCATTGATTAATGGCTGAATATTTGCAGGG
>OU015764.1:18276099-18339946 GCA_907173295.1 Fagus sylvatica
ACAAGTAGCACCGACACCGCGCATGGACTCATGCTCTCTCTCACATGTCCTTTGGCCAGCAACTCCTCAACTTGCCTTTGAAGTTCCTTTGTCTCCGGATTACTCCTATAGGCTGGTCGGTTTAGGAATTGTCGCACCGGGTACAAAATCAATCTGATGCTCTATGCCTCTAATAGGTGGCAATCCACTAGGCACATCGTTAGGAAACACATCTTCATATTCCTGCAACAAAGAGACAACAACACTAGGCAAAGATTTGTCAAGTTTGTTAGTATTAAAACATGCCTCTTTGTACAAGAGTACAAATATTGGCTGGTTTGCATAAAAAGCACTCTTGACATCACTCGCCTTAGCATAAAAACTCACTTGCTTTTTCTGTTTTTCACTCATATTTGTCACTCTCTCTTTTTTCTTTTCACTCTCTTTTTTTCTTTCACTTTCTTTTTCATCTTCTTTTTTTGAACTCTCAGTCTCACAATTTTTTTTCAACTCATTCTCTCTTTTCAATTTCACTTGATCTTCATAAACTTGTCTTGGAGTCAACGGTACGAGAGTAACGGTTCTATTGTCTTTTACAAAAGAATACCTATTTCTTGAACCCATCATGAGTGACCTTCCTTGTCAAATTGCCATGGCCTGCCCAATAATATGTGACCCAGCATGCATTGGAACAACATCACAAAGGACTTCATCCTTGTACTTCCCAATTGAAAAAGAAATTAGCACTTGCTTATTTACCTTAATCTCCCCACAATCATTCAACCACTGCAAGTTGTATGGTCTAGAGTGTTTTAAGGTTGGTAAATTCAATTTCTCAACCAAAATAGTGCTAGCCACATTAGTACAACTCCCCCCATCAATGATCATACTACATACCTTATTGTTGACGTGGCATCTAGTATGGAAAATGTTCTCTCTCTGTTGCTCTGCATCATCCACCTTAATGTGTGTATTGAGAGCACGCCTGGCAACAAGAGACTCACCTGTCACGGGGTATACCACTCCATCATCATCACTAGCATCAACCAACTCGGGCATCCCATCACTATCATCCTCACTCTCAGTCATCACCTCCCCATTGTCACGCATAATCATCACCCGCCTATTTGGACATTGAGAAGAGATGTGCCCTGAACCCAAACACTTAAAGCATTTAATATCTCTATTTCGTGAAGGTTGAGATTCTACCTTGGGTTTGTTGCTAGTTCCCTCATCTTTTCCCATAGGTGGTTCGGCCTTTCTCTTTGCTTCAGCTGGATCATTCTTATCCCACTTTGATTTCCAAGTAGTGTTAGAAACCGAAGTGTACCTTGCTGTCCCTTTTCTCTTCAACTGCCTCTCCACCTTCATAGCCATGTGCACCATGTCCTCTACTTCCACATAATGCTGCAATTCAATTATATTGGCTATGTCCCTATTCAAACCACTCAAAAATCTAGCCATGGTGGCCTCCCGATCCTCCTCTACATTAGCTCGAATCATCGCCACCTCCATCTCCTTATGGTAATCCTCCACACTCCTAGACCCCTGTGTAAGATTTTGGAGCTTTTGGTAAAGGTCCCTATAGAAGTGGACTAGGTACAAATCTCCTGCCTCATGATAGCTTTCAACTCTCCCCACGTCTCTACAGGTCTCTCAGTATTCCTCCTTCTATTGGTCACTAATTGATCCCACCAAATAATAGCATAATCAGTGAACTCTATTACCGCCAACTTCACTTTCTTTTCTTCAGAGTAATTATGACAATCAAACACTAGGTCTATTTTTTTCTCCCACTCTAGATAAACCTCAGGGTCAGTTCTACCTTGGAAAGATGGTATTTTCATTTTGATGTTCCCAAGGCTTCGATCTACACCATCCCGACCCCCTGGGTTCCACTCATGTCCTCTTTCACGCCTAACTCGTCTATGTCTACCCGACCCAACTTCAGATGCTAAGTCTTCCTCATTCTCACCATCTCCTTCATTCTCATACTCATTTTCAACCCTACGCTCACGTCGCCTCCTATCTCTCCCACCTTGCAGATTTCTAATCGCTGCATCTTGAAGATCCATCCTATCCCTCACTTCACCCAACACAAAGTTCAACCGCTCAAACTGTTGTTGCATGGCTTGCAACACAAAGGATGAGTTATCTGCCTTCCCCTTAGGTGATGAGTCACCCTTATGAGACATCGTAATGTGCTGCAAAAAAAAAAAATGTTAGTGGAAAACCTCACACACTCCCTTACGTGTTTACACTCGAACAATGGCACTCCACTCGTATTTCACTCTTAATTGGCAATTTTTTTTTTTTTTGATAATAGTCTCACACTCTCTTGCCTTTTACCTCAAGAGTTTTCCCACTCAAGTTCTTCAAGAACTAATTGAACTCAATCAAGAAACAAGAACAAGAACCTTGTTTTATCCCAACTAGTAATTAGGTCCAAGAAACAAGAACAAGAACAAGAACAAGAATAAGAATAAGGGAATAAAAAACGAATGAAAGAGTAACTATAATGATGTATGCAGCCCCGTTGATGATAAGGCTCATAACAATTTTCGGATTTTTTTTTTTTTTCAGCAACAGATTTGATCACAATAAAACGAATAAGAGATTTGAGCCAACACAAACTCTAGAACAAGAAGTTTAAGCCAACACAAACTCTTGAATAAGAGGTTTCAACCAACACAAACTCTAGAACAAGAAGTTTCATCCAACACAAACTCTTCAATAAGAGGTTTAAGCCAACACAAACACTAGAACAATGGAATTTGGCAGCCACGTTTTTTTTTTTTTTTTTTTTTTTTTGTAACCCTAGAACAATGAAGCCCTAGAATCAAATAAGCAAGCAAGAAAAGATAGAATAAGACCTGATTGGAAACCTTGCTCTGATACCAAATGATATGAACCCGCGGAATGGAATCCCTTGAACCCACAATCAATTTGAAAACTCACCCAAGAAAGCCAAGATCAAGTCAATGGATGGAGAATCTAGACCCGTTGAGAACCCGTTTCAAGAACCTAGATTATATTAAAATCTAGACCCGTTGAAGAACCTGCCTCAAGAACCCAAATTACAAGGAGGAACGCCACAAAGGTTGTGATTTACCTTTGATAAGTTCAAAAGTTCAATCAAGAACAAGAGGAGAAAACTCAACTCACTATGAAAATTCAATATATTGTCTGCCTTCAAATGAGGCTACAAAGAGTATTTAAACCAAAACCTAATTAAAATCCTAACCTAGCTAGAACTCTTTTTTCCCACAAATACCCCTGCGTGAACAGTAATTCTAGTTTCTAAAAAGTAACTTTCCTAATAAACCCTTGGCCCTAATACAAGGCCTTTCTCAAGCCCATTTAGTCTAAACTAATAAAAAATAAATCTTTTGATAAATTGAAAGCCTTGAATAACAATAGGCCCAAACTTCCCTAAGTCCTGTCTTCCACAGCTTGTATCAAGTGAATCAAAACTGGTTCTCCTTCTTTCAAACCCACTTTGATTGTTGGGCTCTTGCTAGCTTCATCCCAAGTGGATTGCACCAATCCTTGCATTGCTTCCTTGATCTTCTTGGCTCTTGATCTTGTAATTGGCCCATCTGGAACTTGCAAAGGATCTTTAAGGCTAGGCCCACTTTGGTTCCCATCATTTACTTATGTAAATCCTAAGGTGGTGTCGAGATTCGAATAAGCCTTTCAAATAGCATCGAATCCCGACCCCACGAGGTCTTGACCATTTCCCTAAAAGTTCTCACGTGTCATAAATTACACTTTGTCATTTTGATTAAGCGTCATATTTATGTCATCCGATACTCGTCATCCTCATTGTGATACATCCATCTCGCGCTAGTGATTTATGTGCTGCGAATATGCCGTGATCATTTGTTCGAACCTTTTTATGATTTATGTGTTGCAAACATGCCATGATTATTCCGTACTCATTCATTCTTGTGATTTATGTGCTGCGACCATGCCGTGATTATTCGTTTGAACGATTTACCGTTTTGATGCCATGCTCATTCTTGTAATTTATGTGCTGCGACCATGCCGTGATTACTTGTTTGAATGTTTTATTCATAATCATTCTTGTAATTTATGTGCTGCGAACATGCCGTGATTACTTGCTTGACTGTTTATCGCTTTGATATAAAAATGTGATTAAAATACACTTTGCCATGAAAACTTTAAAAAGAGTAAACATGGTAATGTGGGCGTTAGAAACGAAGTTGGTGCAACCCAAGGGCAACGGCTCGCCCTGGCTTTTGGGACACCATGGTATGAGTCCTTTACACGGGGGCGTGGCTGATCGTGCTTTCGTGTAAGGGATTCTACACGTTCTAACTCCCATAAGATCATGGCCTAAAATTCCCCAAAGTGTGAATTAATCATCTAAAACCCCGCCATTTGACGGACCGCTTTACTCTTGGAAATCAAGGGTGAAGAGATCCTGAATATGGCACCAAAAACATTAATTGTTTGTCCCGGCACTAGGTGTTAGGATTTCAAGTATATCCTACACCGAACTGCCCAGAAAGTTAAAAGATACAAAGATGAGGGACGGTGAAATAAAGAGTCTAATCAAAACCAAACGAAGTCACACTGCGTTTGCCATTTTTGGTATGTCGCATGACAGAAAGCGGGACATTTGTTCATAATTAAAACCAACAAACCTAGGCTTAGCAAATAAAGGGAACACTAGAAGGGAGGTAACCGTTTTCTTAAATAGATGTCGTGGGGTGCCTAACACCTTCCCCACGCATAAGCAAACCCCCGAACCCATCTCTGGTTCAAGACCATTTAGTTTTAGATGTCTAAACAAGATAAAATCTATTAGACATAGGTGCCTAATCACACCTTAAAATTTCCCACGGTTGGTGGCGACTCCAAATTTGTGCTCACACGCACACACGTACACATGTTCCCACACACACACAACTCATATCTCGAAACGGAAAAGAGATAGAGATCACACACACACTCGCCAAATGGACAACAAACTCCTATCGCTGTTAAGCTGGGATTTGATTGCACCAACAACATGACTGAGTACGAAGCATGCATTGTCGGTCTGCAAGCAGCTTTAGAATTCGGTGCTTATGAACTAGAAGTCTTCGGAGACTCTCTACTGATAGTGTCACAGACTAACGGAGAATGGCAAGCTCGGGATCCCAAGCTCATCCCATACCAACGATACATCAGCCAGCTAGTTCCCAAGTTCAAGTATATCACCTTCACGTACACCCCAAGAGCTCGCAATCACTTCGCTGATGCGCTCGCCAGACTAGCAAGCCTAATCAAGCTAGTAGAAGGGGATGATGTGCGACCGCTACAGATCGAGACTCGAGATATTCCAGCATACTGTGTGTGCATGGAAGAGTGCATGAATGTCGAGGCAGAGATAGACAACAAGCCTTGGTATTACGATATCAAGCGCTTTATCCAAGACCGAAAGTATCCACCACGGGCGACCGAAAATGAGAAGAAATATATCAGAAGAATGGCTTTCCAGTTCTTCTTAAGCGAAGAGATTCTGTACAAACGAACTCATGATGCCACCCTCCTGCGATGTGTAGATGCAGAAGAAGCCAATCGACTGATTCAAGAGATGCATGCGGGATTGATGGGAGCCCACGCCAACGGACCCTTCCTGGCCTGGAAAATTATGAGAGCTGGCTATTACTGGTTGACAATGGAGAGAGACTGCATCATACATGTCCAAACGTGCCACAAGTGCTAGATGTATCAGAACTGCAAGAACGCACCTCCCCAATATCTCCACACTATGGCCTCGCCATGGCCCTTCTCGGCTTGGGGAATGGATGTGATCGGTGCGATTACCCCAAAGGCGTCCAACGGACATGAATTCATACTGGTGGCCATCGACTATTTTACCAAGTGGGTGGAAGCATGTTCCTTTCAAGAATGTCACTCAAGTCGCAGTCACCCGGTTTGTGAAGAACAACATCATTTGCCGTTATGGAATGCCCGAAATGCTCATCACCGACAATGCTTCCTAACCTGAACAATCGCATGATGGATCAGCTATGCCAGCAGTTCAAGATCCAACACCACAACTCTGCTCCATACCGTCCGAAGATGAACGGATCCGTGGAAGCTGCCAACAAAAATGTGAAGAAGATTCTGAGCAAGATGACGGAGACATATAAGGATTGGCACGAACACCTGCCTTATGCTTTGTGTGCCTACCGAACATCAGTGAGAACATCTGTTGGGGCCACCCCCTATTCCCTGGTATACGGGATGGAAGCAGTACTGCTAGTCAAAGTGGAGATCCCTTCTTTGAGAATCTTGTCGCAAACTCAGCTGGAAGAAGCTGAATGGGCCCAAGCGCGGTACGAACAGCTGAACTTCATAGATGAAAAAAGACTGGCGGCACTGTGTCACGGACAGCTCTACCAGAGACGGATCGAAAGAGCTTACAACAAGAAGGCTCGACCTCACACCTTCCAGCCCGGAGATCTCGTTCTGAAGAAGAGGAACATGGCCCTATCAGATTCACGAGGAAAGTTTGCACCATCATATGAGGGTCCGTACGTGGTGAAGAAAGCCTTCTCTGGAGGAGCGATCATTCTGGCTGATATGGATGGTGAAGAGTTCCGGTCACCCATCAATTCTGATTCTGTAATCAAGTACCATGTATAACTTTAGTCAATTTAATCAAAGAGGAATATTCATCAAAAATTCCAGTTTGTTCATTTTGATAATCCCAAAAAAGACCCGGGAAGCAACGAAAATCCGTAAGGACGTTGCCCTCAGATGGAAATTACCACGGGTATGGTGAAAACCTCGTAAGAGGCGCCATAGGCAAAAGTAACGTGGAAAGCTGGACTTGGCGTAAGCTAAGGGTAATATATGGCTAAAATTAACACGGGTATGGTGAAAACCTTGAAAGAGGCGCCATAGGCAAAAGTAACGTGAAAAAAAAAAAAAAAAAAAAAAACGGCATCACAACAAGGTGGACATCGAATCAGTACGAGAATAGTGGTCGGGGTTGTTATGTGGTGAAGAGATTTTAGACAAAAGAACGACCTATGTTATCCTTTGAGTAGTACGATTCGTTCGATGTAAAGAGAATGCTTGGGGATCAAGAGGTGGAGCGCAAGTGTATCCTTCCAAACACCCAGTTTCAGGTGACATATCATTAGATTCTCACAACCATTCATATCATGCTCATTTATAAAAAGTCAATCTCTTTCAAATTCGTAAATTCTCATATTCGTTTCATAAATAACATTCAATTCTTACCATTGGCTCATAAAAAGCTAAACTTTGCATAATTCGTTGATAGACAAAATTTGTGCTTTCATTCATTCATGCCAAATTCATAAATACATAATTGATTTCCCATGATGCCTTGAAAGCATGTCTAAATATATCAACTTAGAAGTTAAAAATGGGAGTCATGCATGATCCGACTCGGATTTATGAATGACTCACCATTTGAATACAAAAACTACTGACTACTCACTACTACATGAAGTATACTAACTAATGACCAAGACGTATGCAGGTCTCTCCGCAGAATCTCCCCAAGGCAGTGGAAAGGGCCGGATCCCCCTCATCGTGCTCCTCCAAAATGGCGCGAGCCCTAGCACCCAGAGAATCCATCACCTGGTTAACCTGATGGAGAGCCGTAACCACGGGGAAACCCTCCTAGTTGAGCCAAGAAGCATTAGACTCAAGAGCATCATGTACCAAGTCCACTTCAGTCTGTAAGACCCCATTGTCACCCTGAAGAACGATGATCTGGACTCGTATGGCCCCCATAGAGGTACGTGCAGATGTAAGTGCCGCCTCGCTCTCATCTAGTGCTCGCCGGAAAGCTACAATGTCATGAGGACGACTCGTGGAAGGATCAACCAGAGCCTGGGTGTATGAACGAAGAGAGTCAAGCTCATCCTGGACTCGAGTCCTCTCAACCTACTCATTCTCTAACTGTCCCTGGGTCTCAGTCAGGGTCTCCTCCATATGATCCTTAGCTACCTCGGAAATCTCGAGTTGCTCGCGAATGAGTCATTCATCGTTCGGAGAGTGGAGACATTCCCTCTCTGAACCTCCAAGTCGCAGCGAAGATTCGCCACCGCCACACTGTTGTGATGCAAGGTACTCCGCATAGACTCCACACGAGCCGCAGACTCCTCCCTCTCAGATGCCCTAGCAAGGCGTAGCGATGACAGCTCTGCCCGAGCCTCCTCAAGCTCTCTCTCTAAGACAGCAACCCTCTCGGACTGACCAGTAGAAGCTGAAGCCCGAAGAGAACGAGGCACCGAAGAATATGATGCACCGGGCCATATGGTAGTGTCGACACCGGCGGAAAATCCGACCTCTAAAAAGGAAGAAAGGTGTTTAGGGTCTTTTCTTTATTTTCCTAGATACCGACCCCCATTTGGCGAGTGTGTGTGTGATCTCTATCTCTTTTCCATTTCGAGATATGAGTTGTGTGTGTGTGTGGGAACTTGTGTACGTGTGTGCGTGTGTGCACAAATTTGGAGTCGCCACCAACCATGGGAAATTTTAAGGTGTGATTGGGCACCTATGTCTAATAGATTTTATCTTATTTAGACATCTATAACAAAAATGGTCTTGAACCAGAGATAGGTTCGGGGGTTTGCTTATGCGTGGGGAAGGTGTTAGGCACCCCACGACATCCGTTAAGAAACGGTTACCTCCTTTCTAGTGTTTTCTTTTATTTGCTAAGCCTAGGTTGTTGGTTTTAATTATGAACAAATGTCCCGATTTCCGTCGTGCGATATACCAAAAGTGGCAAACGCAATGTGACTTCGTTCGGTTTTGATTAGACTCTTTATTTCACCATCCCTTATCTTTGTATTTTTTAAGTTTCCGGACATTTCGGTGATAGGATGTACTTGAAATCCTATCACCTAGTGTCGGGACAAACAATTAATGTTTTTGGTGCCATATTCGGGATCTCTTTACCCTTGATTTCCAAGAGTAAAGCGGTCCGTCAAATGGCGGGGTTTTGGATGATTAATTCACACTTTGGGGAATTTTAGACCATGATCCTATGGGAGTTAGAACGTGTAGAATCCCTTACACGAAAGCACGTACCAGCCACGCCCCCGTGTAAAGGACTCATACCATGGTGTCCCAAAGCCAGGGCGAGCCGTAGCCCTTGGGTTGCACCAACTTCGTTTCTAACGCCCACATTACCATGTTTACTCTTTTTAAAGTTTTCATGGCAAAGTGTATTTTAATCACATTTTTATATCAAAGCAATAAACAATCAAGCAAGTAATCAAGGCATATTCACAGCACATAAATTGCAAGAAAGAGTATGAAAGCAGGTAAAATGTTCAAACGAGTAATCATGGCATGTTCGCAGCACATAAATCACAAGTATGACAGAAAATGGGATGATCATGACATGTTAGTAACACATCAATCATAAATATGAAATGACATAAATATGACACTCAATCGAAATGTAATTTATGAGAATTTTTAGGGAAAGGGTCAAGACCTCGTGGGGTCGGGATTCGATGCTATTGAAAGACTTACTCGAATCTCGACACCACCATAGGATTTATATGAATAAAACAAAGCAATCTAAAGAGAATTCGAGGCCTTTTCGGGCTTACACGAAGGGTTGGTGCTATTGAAAGACTTATCCAAACCTCTGATGCCAAATAGGACTTATATGAGTGAAAATCATTTTGAAAAGGGGTTTCAATGCCTTTTCGGGCTTACACGAAGGGTTGGTGCTATTGAAAAACTTATCCAAACCTCCGACACCAAATAGGACTTATATGGTGAAAATCATTTAAAAAGGGGGTTTCAATGCCTTTTCGGGCTTACACGAAGGGTTAGTGCTATTGAAAGACTTATCCAAACCTCCGACGCCAAATAGGACTTATATGGTGAAAATCATTTAAAAAGGGGGTTTTCAATACCTTTTCGGGCTTACACGAAGGGTAGGTGCTACTGAAAGACTTATCCAAACCTCCGACGCCAAATAGGACTTATATGAGTGAATCATTTTGAAAAGGTGTTTCAATGCCTTTTCGGGCTTACACGAAGGGTTGGTGCTATTGAAAGACTTATCCAAACCTTCGACGCCAAATAGGACTTAAATGAGAAAATCTATTTGAAAATATGGGTTTCAATGCCTTTTCGGGCTTACACGAAGGGTTGGTGCTATTGAAAGACTTATCCAAACCTCTGATGCCAAATAGGACTTACATGATGAAAATCATTTTGAAAAGGGGTTTCAATGCCTTTTCGGGCTTACACGAAGGGTTGGTGCTATTGAAAGACTTATCCAAACCTCCGATGCCAAATAGGACTTATATGAGGAAAATCATTTTGAAAATATGTTTGCAATTTACGGGTCCAACGCCTCATGGATTTACATGGGGTTTAGTGCTATTGAAAGACTTACCTAAAACCGCCAATATCGGTTGGTATTTTCATGCCCAAATCAAAAATGGAAAAATGGACAATAACGAAAATAACGGGGTTTAAAATAAAGGATTTTTGTGGGTCCAATACCCTATGGAATTACGTAATGGCTAATGCCTCTTTGAGGTCTTATATAAACCATCGCGACCAATCGGGATTATCACGCCCAAATCACAAAGGGAAAAGGGGAGAAAATGACAATATTCACAAGTACGTAATAAATGTAAATAAAGCGATAAATGACTTTAAAACATGGAGGATTTTTAATGGGTCCAATGCCTATGGAATTACATGGTGGTTAAAGCCTCATTGAGGTCTTACATAGTCCACCACGACCAATCGGGATTATCATGCCCAAATCACAAAGGAAAAATGGGGGATATTCACAATGTAATATGCACAACGTAGTAAATGTAAATAAAGCGATAAATGACATTATTTACACATGGGGACGTATTTTTCGGGTCAAATACCTCGTAGACTAATATGGTTGTTACGGCCTCGTTAGAGGTCTTACGCACTCCGCCAAAGCTACTCAATATTTGCCGTACTAAAACACGGGGGAAGGGATAATCACAATATAATATTCACAAGTACGTAGTAAATGTAAATAAAGCGATAAATCTACTTATTTAGACATGGGGATGTATTTTTCGGGTCAAATACCTCGTGGGTTAACATGGTTGTTACGGCCTCATAGAGGTCTTACGCACTCCGCCAAAGCCACTCAATATTTGCCGTACTAAAACACGGGGGAAGAGATAATCACAATAATATATTCACAAGTACGTAGTAAATGTAAATAAAGCGATAAATCTACTTATTTAGACATGGGGATGTATTTTTCGGGTCAAATACCTCGTGGGCTAACATGGTTGTTACGGCCTCGTTAGAGGTCTTACGCACTCCGCCAAAGCCACTCAATATTTGCCGTACTAAAATACGGGGGAAGGGATAATCACAATAATATATTCACAATAACGTAGTAAAATGTAAATAAAGCAATAAATCTACTTATTTAGACATGGGGATGTATTTTTCGGGTCAAATACCTCGTGGGCTAACATGGTTGTTACGGCCTCGTTAGAGGTCTTACGCACTCCGCCAAAGCCATTCAATATTTGCCGTACTAAAACACGGGGGAAGGGATAATCACAATAATATATTCACAATAACGTAGTAAATGTAAATAAAGCGATAAATCTACTCAGATCTACAAATAACAGCAATAAATAACCAAAAACATGTAGATGAAATAATAACAAGACAATAAATGAACTAGGAGAGCATAAATAGAACATATATGAACTAAAAAGCATAAACTAGAACATAAATAAACTAACAAATCTAAACTAAAGTGGATCCTTGTGAATCCTTTCCCATTTTAGGGATCATCACTAGTCACTTCCACTAAAAAGAAAGAAAAAAGAGAAGAGAGAGAGAGGGGGGGAGGATGAGGAGAGGTTAGAGAGAGAGGCACCTAGCAGATGCTTCTCACTCTAAAAACTCCCCAAAAACCCCCCAAAGAAAGACCCCAAACCCCTATTTTATGCCTAAAAAATACCTAAAACTACCTAAGAAACTCAAAAATAGCCTAAGGCTTCGGACCCAGCGCTGAGGGGAGGGGGGGTGCGTTTTATAGACGGATTTGCATGCCTGGCATGCGATCATCACGCGCCGCACGTGATCATCACGCGCCGGTACTGTAGCTCATCCTTATCCGCTACGTGGCGATCTTATCCGCTCGCGTGGAAATTCGCGCGCGCACAGTTTTTTGACCCGATTTTCGAAGGCAATTTTGGAGGCCTTCTGGTACTCAAAATGGGTTATGCAACATATCTTCGGAAAGCCCCAGATGTCTACTTTCCAATGATATAAAGTTTGCATGAATCAGAGTTCGTACGAGAGAGTTATGGCTCCCGGAAGTCGGGGTGCTGGAGCTGTTTTTGTGTGCTTTTCCGGCGAAGATTCCGGTCAATCGGGGGATGCTACCGGCGAACCGAGAGTTCCACGTCGTAGCTGGAGTCGTCATCTTTCCAACGCACCCGGGCTTGCATGTCAACTTGCAGCGAGTCGGAAAGACTCTGCGCGCGAAGGCGGCTGTCTGGGAGAAAAATGCACAAAACCTTCAGCTCATTTTTCCTTGAATCTTGTCCCAGTTCGCGCGCGTATTTGACCTAGCTCCCGATGTTGGATTTCCACGTTCTTGGTACCGTCGGAAAGCTTGCATTGCCTACTTTTGCAAGATTCCAGATTTGCGGGAATCCGAGCTTGGGCTTGTGAGATATGGTCCCGCGAGCAGAGGCCACCGGCGTGTTTTTTGTCCGTTTGAGGGTAGTTTTCCGATCGGGATTCCGGCTAGACCCGGTAAATTCTTGGCGATCTGAGAGTTCCACGTCGTGCATGAATGTGTCCTCTTTCCAACGTGCTCGGGCTCGCGGATCAACTTGTTGCGAGTCAGGAAGACTCTGCGAGCAAGCGTGGCAACGTCGGTGGGAAAATTCTGGGATTTTCAGCAAAGCCTTATTTCGTCGGCCTGTTTTCACGCGCGTGGTAGACGCAGCTCCCAATGTCGGATTTCGACGATCTTGGTATCGTCGGAAAGCTTATGCTACCTATTTTCCAAAGGTACAGGCCTTGCACAGAGGCGAGCTTGGGTTCGCAAGATATGATCTTGCGAACGGAGGCCGTTGGAATGTTCCTTATACCAAGGGGTCATCTTCTGATTGAGATTCCGGCCTGACCGGAGGAGCTCTTGACGATCCGGAAGTTGCACGTCGTAGCTGGAGTGACCCTCTTGCGTAAAGATCTTTGCTCGCGGACCAAGTTACAGCGGGTCGGAGAGAATCTTTGCGCAAACGTTGCCTCCCAAATAGGCTGTTTTTTCGCAACACTTAGTAAAATTTGGCTAAGTGTTGGACCGCTTTTTTCACAGTTTTGACCATAACTCCCTCATTTCTCGTCCATTTTCGACCCGTAAAGTATCGAATCGAAGCTCTCAACGTGCTCCACGCATTGGTCAGGGGGTGGTCCGTTCGATTCAGCTTTTGGTCCAGTCAACGGTCTGGTCAAACCTTGGTCAAACTTGGTCAACCTTGGTCAAACTTGGTCAAATTTGGTCAAAGCCCTCCAAACTTTGGGAAATGAATCCCGGACCACATTTTGAGGGTTTCAGGGCATGGTGGATCCTAGTCGGGTTGGAAATGGCTCGGTCAAACTTCGGTCAACCCTAGTCAAACTTGGTCAACCCTAGTCAAATTTGGTCAAACCTTAGAAGATGCGCCCCGGGCCTTTTTCTTGGGAGTATTTGATGTGGCGAGCCTTCGTCGGATCATGCTGGCTCGGTTCGGGCTGTCCCGTTTTACGTGCCGACACCCGAGAAAATCCCGTGGGTAAAAATGGGGTTATGACAGGTAGGCCTGAGAGTAAAAGAAGGACTCCACCCCTCTCTCCACTCAACAAAATCAGGAGTGACAGAGCTATCTGCATGAAGACCACCCTCAATGAGGACCATCTCCGAAAGGCGGCCTCCCCAAATATCCTCGACCATGAAGAGGAGCCTCCACATATCTTCACCAGGAATGTAATCGAACGTCACCGTGCTCAAGTCACCTAGACGAGGTGGGTACTGAACACTGCCAAACTGACGAAGGGCAAGACTGGGATAATAGCCTGTACAACCCCACACCCCAGGACGAGGCACTCCATCGAAGAGAGCACAATGAGTCCAGGGTATCCACACTGCGGGCCCCTAAGTAACCTGCCAAGACCACTCACTCAAGGGCAAGTCGAGGAGGTATAACACCCAGTCACGATTGTTGCCTGTGAAGGGAAGTGCTATATTGACGGTCTGTTTCACCATATACCTCTCAAAGTGATAAGGAGTCTAGAGGCGGTAGAAATACTACAAGTGACTGCAGAACCAAAGCTGAAGGAGCTGTATGCAGAACATCGGGACCCCCTCTCCCCGTCTCCTGCAGTAAGACAAAGATCGCACGGTCTCGCACAATATAGCAGGGATGATAGACCTACCCTCACTGAATACCAGAGGAATGATCCCCAAATCTATCCTACCAGCAGAAATAGGAAAGAGAAAAATACCTGCAAAGGCAATTTTGAAGGCATTGATGCGAAATTTCTTCCATCCCCTCTTGCCTCCAATGAAGTCCCCTGCAAACTCCACTGGAAAGTCACTCCAGAAGAAGTACTTCATCAGCAGATCCAGAGAAATGTTGGCTTTCCGCCAAGTCTCTTCCGCTCGGACGATCTCGGGACGCAAGACTGCGGAAGTCAAACCCAAATACTTCTCCAAGACTCGATTTGACCGAGGACTCTGAATGGGTATGACAGGAGTCTCACTGAAAGGGCTGTCTAGCTGAAGAAGCCCGACATACTCCTCTAAGGTGGGAATAAGATCCACCTCCCCGATCGAAAAGTAGCAGTGGGTCGAATCCCAGAAGGAAGCAAGAGCCTCGAGCAGGCCACGGTTAACTCGCAGTCGCATGAGAGGGGGAAACTTGCCAAAAATTCCCACGATGTCAGCTTGGTCATCCTCTCCAAGAAGAGTCCACCAATGTCTCATCCGCTCGACGCGAAAGTCGTGGAAATGAAGCGTCACCAAGGAGTTGAGATCATCACTTGAGGAGGCCATGGACCCAAAAGACTCAAAAATGGGAAAAACGGAGAGTTTTTAGTGAAGAAAGGGGAGAAAAACTCGAGAGATGGCTGCTGGCTCGAAGGAGGATCGAGCCTTAAAAAGGGGAAACTCGCGCGTGATCGTTGGGAATCCTAACGGCTCTTTTTCCCATGCCACGCGGATTTGACCCTATTCGCTCACTTCCAGAGGCCCGTTTTGCACTATATAAGGGTCATTTTGCAAGAAATCACCTATGGGAAAGTCTCGGGCGATCCGGTGATCGAAGATTTCGGCCCGACGGCCGGAGACCGGCCCGAAACCCTAAAACCGATCCGGAGGTCGAAGAATTGAACCGGAGTCATTCTCACGAGAGACGTCAGATGCAAGATAACCAGGTTTGATTTTCCACCAACAAGGTTCAGCCCGGAAATCGAGAAATACAAGAACAACCAAGAGATGTCGCATGGGTAGGTCCCATGGCACACTGGGGCAAAATTTTTCAAAAGAATTTTGAAAAATTTTGAAAGAAAGTAGTCCGACTCTCAAAAAGCTATCGCAGTCCGGTGCAAAGAAGATAGAGAAAGAAATCTGGAATTCCGCATCAGCATACATTGCTCTACACTGGGGCAAAATTTTTCTATCTTCAAAAAGCTAGAAAATTTTATTCAACACTACATACTGGGGCAAATTTTTCCATTTCCGACGCAGGAAAATTGGAAAAATTCGAAGAGTCACCTAAATGGGCCTCATGGAGGAGTAAGTCCCAAAATTTGTTAAAATGGGCCTCGTGGAGGAGTAAGTCCCAAAATTTATTAAAATGGGCCTCGTGAAGGAGTAAGTCCCAAAATTTGCTGAAATGGGCCTCGTGGAGGAGTAAGTCCCAAAATTTGCTGAAATGGGCCTCGTGAAGGATTAAGACCCAAGATGTTACTAGAGTGGGCCTCGTGAAGGAGTAAGTCCCAAAATTTGCAGAAATGGGCCTCGTGAAGGAATAAGTCCCGAAATTTGCTGAAATGGGCCTCGTAAGGAAGTAAGTCCCAACATTAATAGAAATGGGCCTCGTGAAGGAGTAAGTCCCAAAATTTGCTGAAATGGGTCTCGTGAAGAAGTAAGACTCAAGATGTTACTGGAGTGGGCCTCGTGAAGGAGTAAGTCCCAATGATGATGGAAACGGGCCCCAAGGAGAGGTAAGCCTCGATGTTTGTTGAACCAGGTCTTGCGGAGAACCAAGACCCGATGCCCATACAAATCCATACACATAGCCAGAAACACATCCATAACATATAGCCAGAAACACATACCCAAACACATCCATACAAATCCGTAAACCCATAACCATAAATACAAATCCATAAACCCATATCCATAAACACAAATCCATAAACCCATATCCATAAACACAAACCACAAATGTTGTCCATAAATCACAAATGTCATATATACAATAGCCAATGTCTGTGAATACAAAATGGCTGGCCAAAATACAAGGCCCCAAAAGAAAGAGAAAAAATATACTTCATGAAGAAGGAGGGTCGTCGAAGAACCAATCTCGAGAAACGGGATCAGGAGGCGGCGGAGAAGAAGTCTGACCGTGACCAGACGAACTAGCTCCGGTAACAGGAGCAATGCCCACACCCAAAAGCTGGTCCTCTAATCTCCGAATGCTCGCAATATGAGTGGCTAGCTCCACATCTCGAGAGTCTAAGTCCCTCTGCCTCTGGACCAAGTCCGCCTGCATCTGGGCCATCTCCCCCTGTCGCTAAATCGCCTCCATCTGCATACGGGCCATCTCCCCCTATACTTGGTCCATGTCGGCGGCATGGCGATCCTCGCTGACTGACAGCTCGAGCTGGAGGCGCAATATCTCGCTCTGAAGCCTGTCTATCTCCCCAGAAGACCGGAAGACATGGCTGTCCATGGCCGTCCCGCCCATGACCCGACCACCCTCGACCTCATGAAGGGACATCAAGGATCCCAAGGAAACCTGCTCGAACCACTCCTAATATGGCACGTCAACCAGAATCAGCCCCGGATAGGCATCGACACCTTCCACGTAGGAATCACTCGGGGTACGTGGGATGTAGCCCTCAATGGTCATCAGCTGAGGAGGGTCCACGGGGACGACGGCCTCACCACCCACCTGCCGTGCGGTCCTCTCACCCAACAAGAGCTCCCAAGATCTCAGAGATTGCATCCATATCCGCAGATGAGATAACTCCACAGCCCTAAATACCTCGGTGTGCTCAACCAGGAATGAAGAGTAAGGCTGAAAGACGATATCACCATCTCTGATGCAATCCACCGTCGTACGGCACTCGAGAAGTGTACGGGAAGTCAATCTCCGGATCCAAGCTGAGTCCCTTCGCCTAGCAAGAGGGAATACAGAGTCAGGGGCCGCTGGGTGCAAACACTGGGAAATGCTCAAATGCTCAGAAGCGAGTAAACTGCCAGAAGCCGAGGAAGCTGATAGTCTCTCGGCGGGAGAAGCGGTGCAGGCCCCGGATATAAAACCCGTATGTCAGTGCCCCCCAATCGTAATCTCTCAGAGCGTCGATGTCTCGGAACATGCCGACGATAGGTGTGGGAACGGTAGACTTGTCGTTCCCAAAGAAGCAGTTGAAAATGAAGTAGGCAACCCACTGACGATACCGCAACTCCGTAGGAGGCTCCTCTATCTCCCTCCTCAAGAGATCCCTCAGATAACTGATCTTCAAGGAAGGAAGCTTCTCACCCACGACGGCGGCTGGATCAGCAATGCCCAGAATCTTCAGGGCCTCGAAATCAGATATAGGCTCGCTAGGGGGAATCCTACCCCCAAAACGAATGCCCAAAATGGTCAACAGGGAGAGATGCTAAGATGGAAAGTCCCCGTATGATGGAAAAACCTCTCCACCCTGTCGACACCGGCGGAAAATCTCTTCTAAGTAAGTTTTCTTTTTTATTTTCCTAGATACCGACCCCCATTTGGCGAGTGTTGTGTGTGATCCTCTATCTCTTTTCCGTTTCGAGATACGAGTTGTGTGTGTGTGGGAACTTGTGTACGTGTGTGCGTGTGAGCACAAATTTGGAGTTGCCACCAATCATGGGAAATTTTAAGGTGTGATTGGGCACCTATGTCTAATAGATTTTACCCTATTTAGACATCTACAACTAAATGGTCTTGAACCAGAGATAGGTTCGGGGGTTTGCTTATGCGTGGGGAAGGTGTTAGGCACCCCACGACATCCGTTTAAGAAAACGGTTACCTCCTTCCTAATGTTTTCTTTATTTGCTAAGCCTAAGTTTGTTGGTTTTTATTATGTACAAATGTCCCGATTTCCGTCGTACGATATACCAAAAATGGCAAACGTAATATGACTTCGTTCGGTTTTGATTAGACTCTTTATTTCACCATCTTTATCTTTGTATTTTTTAAGTTTCCGGACATTTCGGTGGTAGGATATACTTGAAATCCTAACACCTAGTGCCGGGACAAACAATTAATGTTTTTGGTGCCATATTCGGGATCTCTTTACCCTTGATTTCCAAGAGTAAAGCGGTCCGTCAAATGGCGGGGTTTTGGGGTGATTAATTCACACTTTGGGGAATTTTAGACCATGATCCTATGGGAGTTAGAACGTGTAGAATCCTCTACACGAAAGCACGTACCAGCCACGCCCCCGTGTAAAGGACTCATACCATGGTGTCCAAAAGCCAGGGCGAGCCGTAACCCTTGGATTGCACCAACTTCGTTTCTAACGCCCACATTACCATGTTTACTCTTTTTAAAGTTTTCATGGCAAAGTGTATTTTAATCACATTTTTATATCAAAGCAATAAACACTCAGACAAGTAATCACGGCATGTTCGCAGCACATAAATCACAAGAATGAGCATGGCATCAAAGTGGTAAAACATTCAATCAAATAATCACGGCATGTTCGCAGCGCATAAATTACAAGAATGAATGAGTATGGAATGATCACGGCATGTTTGCAGCACATAAATCATGAGAAGTTCAAATGAGTAATCACGGCATGTTCGCAGCGCATAAATTACTAAAATGACAAGTATGGGATGATTATGGCATGTTGGCAGCATATCAATGAACACAACACTTAATCAAAATGTATTTCATGAGGATTTTTAGGGAAAGGGTCAAGACCTCGTGGGGTCGGGATTCGATGCTATTGAAAGACTTACTCGAATCTCGACACCACCATAGGATTTACATGAATAAAACAAAGCAATTTAAAGAGGGTTTCAATGCCTTTTCGGGCTTACACGAAGGGTTGGTGCTATTGAAAGACTTATCCAAACCTTCGACGCCAAATAGGACTTATATGGTGAAAATCTATTTTGAAAGGGGGTTTCAATGCCTTTTCGGGCTTACACGAAGGGTTGGTGCTATTGAAAGACTTATCCAAACCTTCGATGCCAAATAGGACTTACATGGGAAAATCTATTTTGAAAATGGGGTTTCAATGCCTTTTCGGGCTTACACGAAGGGTTGGTGCTATTGAAAGACTTATCCAAACCTTCGACGCCAAATAGGACTTAAATGAGAAAATCTATTTTGAAAATGGGGTTTCAATGCCTTTTCGGGCTTACACGAAGGGTTGGTGCTATTGAAAGACTTATCCAAACCTTCGACGCCAAATAGGACTTATATGGTGAAAATCTATTTGAAAACATGGGGTTTCAATGCCTTTTCGGGCTTACACGAAGGGTTGGTGCTATTGAAAGACTTATCCAAACCTTCGACGCCAAATAGGACTTAAATGAGAAAATCTATTTGAAAATGGGGTTTCAATGCCTTTTCGGGCTTACACGAAGGGTTGGTGCTATTGAAAGACTTATCCAAACCTTCGACGCCAAATAGGACTTATATGGTGAAAATCTATTTTGAAAATGGGGTTTCAATGCCTTTTCGGGCTTACACGAAGGGTTGGTGCTATTGAAAGACTTATCCAAACCTTCGACGCCAAATAGGACTTATATGGTGAAAATCTATTTGAAAACATGTTTGCAATTTACGGGTCCAACGCCTCATGGATTTACATGGGGTTTAGTGCTATTGAAAGACTTACCTAAAACCACCAATACCGTTTGGTATCTTCATGCCCAAATCAAAATAATGAAAAATGGACAATATTTACAACAACGTAGTAAATAATGAAAATAACGGGGTTTAAACAAAGGATTTTCGTGGGTCCAATGCCTTATGGAATTACGTGGTGGTTAAAGCCTCTTTGAGGTCTTACATAGTCCACCACGACCAATCGGGATTATCACGCCCATTTTTACGGGGAACGGGGATAATAACAACGCAATATATTCACAAGTGCGTAAAAGTAAATAAAGCGATAAATGTATTTAAAGCATTGCGGAAAGCGATAAATATATTTAAAGCAATAATGGAATTTAAAGCGTGGGATTTTCATGGGTCCAATGCCTATGGAATTACATGGTGGTTAAAGCCTCTTTGAGGTCTTACATAGTCCACCACGACCAATCGGGATTATCACGCCCAAATCACAAAGGAAAAAAATGGGAAAATGACAATATCCACAATATAATATTTACAACGTAGTAAAAATGTAAATAAAGCGATAAATGACAATATTTACACATGGGGATGTATTTTTCGGGTCAAATACCTCGTAGGCTAACATGGTTGTTAAGGCCTCGTTAGAGGTCTTACGCAACTGAGCCAAAGCTACTCAATATTTGCCGTACTAAAACACGAGGAAACCGGTGTATTTTTCGGGTCAAGACCTCGTGGGCTAACATGGTTGTCACGGCCTTGTTAGAGGACTTACGCGAGCCGCCAAAGCCACTCAATATTGCCGTACTAAAACACACCGGGGGAGGGGGGTAATCACAACAAATATTCACAAGTGCGTATAAAATGTAAATAAAGCGATAAATGACTAGAAATGTAAATAAAGCGATAAATGACTAGAAATGTAAATAAAGCGGTAAATGACGTAAATAAAACGATAAATGACTAGAAAATGTAAATAAAGCGGTAAATGACTAGAAAATGTAAATAAAGCAATAAATGACTAGAAAATGTAAATAAAGCAATAAATAGACTAGGAAAAATAAATAAAGCAATAAATAGACTAGGAAAAATAAATAAAGCAATAAATAGACTATAAATGAACTAAAAAGCATAAATACAACATAAATGAACTAAAAGAACATAAATAAAACAATAAATAAACAAAAAGAAAGAAAAAGAGAGAAGGGGGAGGATGAGGAGAGGTTAGAGAGAGAGGCACCTAAGTAGAAGCCTCTCACCCTAAAAACTCCCCAAAAACCCCACTAAAGAAAGAGTTTAGAGAGAGAAAGAGCTTAGAGAGAGAGAGAGGGAGGGGAGGATGAGGAGAGGTTAGAGAGAGAAGCACCTAGTAGATGCTTCTCACTCTAAAAACTCCCCAAAAACCCCCTAAAGAAAGACCCAAACCCCAAACCCCTATTCTATGCCTAAAAACTACCTAAAACTAACTAAGAAACCAAAAAAATGCTCTAAGTTTCGGACCCAGCGCTGAAGGGAGGGGGGTGCGTTTTATAGACGGATTTGCACGCCTCGCGCAGTACCGTACTGCGCCGCGCAGTACTGTGCTGCGCGAGCTACAGTAACCGCCACGTGGCGATCTTATCCACTCGATGGAAATTCGCGCAGCGCACGATTTTCGGACCCGATTTTCAAGGGCGATTTTGGAGGCCTTCCAGTACTCAAAATGGGTCATGCAGCATACCGTTGGAAAGCCCCAGATGTCTACTTTCCAATGATATAAAGCTTGCACAAATCGGAGTTCGGACGAAAAAGTTATGGCTCCCGGAAGTTGGGTCGTCTGAGCTGTTTTTGTGTGTTTTTCCGGCGAACATTCCGGTCAAACGGGGGATGCCACCGGCGAACCGAGAGTTGCACGTCGTAGCCGGAGTCGTCATCTTTCCAACGCACCCGGGCCCGCACGTCAACTTGCTGCGAGTAGGAAAGACTCTGTGCGCGAAGGCGACTGTCCGGGAGGAAAATCACGTCAGATTTTCAGCGCATTTTCCTTATTTTTGTCCCAGTTCGCGCGCGTATTTGACCTAGCTCCCGATGTCGGATTTTGACGTTCCAGGTACCGTCGGAAAGCTTGCGCTGCCTACTTTTGCAAGGTTCCGGATTTATGGGAATCCGACCTTGGGTCCGCGAGATATGGTTCCACGAACAGGGGCCGCGGGGTGTTTTTGGTCCGTTTGAGGACAGTTTTCCGATCGTGATTCCGGCTAGACCCGGTAAAATCTTGGCGATCCGAGAGTTCCACGTCATGCATGAATGTGTCTTCTTTCCAACGTGCCCGGGCTCGCGG
Organism: Fagus sylvatica; assembly: GCA_907173295.1. Lineage (NCBI taxonomy): Eukaryota > Viridiplantae > Streptophyta > Magnoliopsida > Fagales > Fagaceae > Fagus > Fagus sylvatica. The sequence continues at coordinate 18,298,501 of OU015764.1, forward strand.
ATCAACTCGTTGCGAGTCAGGAAGACTCTGCGCGCAAGCGTGGCAACGTCGGTGGGAAAATTCCGGAGTTTTCAGCAAAACCTTATTTCGTCGACCCATTTCCATGCGCGTGGTAGACATAGCTCCCGATGTCGGATTTCGACGATCTTGGTATCGTCGGAAAGCTTATGCTACCTATTTTTTAATGGTACAGGCCTTGCACAGAGGCGAGCTTGGGTTCGCAAGATATGATCTTGCGAACAGAGGCCGTTGGAGTGTTCCTCATGCCAAGGGGTCATCTTCTGGCTGAGATTCCGGCTTGACCGGAGGAGCTCTTGACGATCCGAAAGTTGCGTGTGGCAGCTAAAGTGAACCTCTTGCCTAAGGGTCTTGGCTCGCGGACCAAGTTGCAGCGGGTCGGAGAGAATCTTTGCGCAAACGTTGCCTCCTAAATAGGCTGTTTTGTCAACAACACTTAGCAAAATTTGGCTAAGTGTTGGACCGTTTTTTCACAGTTTTGACCATAACTCCCTCGTTTCTTGTCCGTTTTTGGCCCGTAAAGTGTCGAATCGAAGCTCTCATCACGTTCTTCAGAATGGTCAAGGAGCGGTCAGTTCGATTCAGCTTTCGGTCTGGTCAATGGTCCGGTCAAACCTTGGTCAAACTTGGTCAACCTTGGTCAAACTTGGTCAAACTTGGTCAAAATTCTCCTAACCCTGGGAAATGTATCCTGGGCCGCGTTTCGAGGACTTTCGGGCATAGTGGGCCCTAGTCGGGTCAGAAACGGCTTGGTCAAACCTCGGTCAAACTTGGTCAACTCCGGTCAAACTTGGTCAACCTTGGTCAAATCTTGGGAAATGTGTCCCGGACCTTCTTCTTGGGAGTATTCGATGTGATGAGCCCTCGTCGGAACAGGCCGACTTGGTTCGGGCTGCCTCGTTTTGCGTGCCGTCACCCGAGAAAATCCCGGGGGTAAAAATGGGGTTATGACACACCCAGCACCTCACCAAGGCATGCCACACATGTACATAACGGACGCTGAGGAAGGGACCAAAGCCCAACTCCGCTAAAAAATCTCTGTACTCTAGACGAGCAGTCTCCAAGAGCTGACAGAAGTCGGACCATCCACCCCGGCCAATGCTCTCGGGAGGATCTTGCACAAAGTCAGAAAGAAAAGCATCAGTACAAGAGAATGTGGAAAGTGTAAGGCGAAGAAGAGTGTCGGTACACAAATACCTCACAACGACGGACCGAAGATGATGGATGGTCGTGAAGGCCCGTCAGGAGAGTCAAATGCTCCACCGGAGTGGTGACAGGATAGCACGGTCGAATGCCGCCCCGGGGAGGATATCTGAACCCCGGTGCAGCATAGTCCTCTAGTATAGGGTTTGTAGAAAGAGGAGCGCGATCAGATCTCTGCCTCTTCGATCTGGCAGGAGGAGCAACTGTCGGCATCGCGGAGGGCCGGCGAGGTGCGCCAGAGGGCCTAGCACTGCGACCAATAACAATACCAGGCCGAGAAGGAGGCCGGGTGGCACCAGAAGCCAGACCAGCAGCCTCGGCAACAAGCTCTGCCTGCAAGTTCCTGGCGATGGAACTATCAGCACGGGTACGAACGTCCTCCATGGCGTCGTACTCGTCATCGGTATCGGGAGAACTCTCGAGCTCGTAAGCTACAGCCTTGCCCTTCGCAAGGCGATCGGACCGGCGCTGGCCACCACTACCACTGCCTCGACCTGACATCTGCAAAGAGCACAACAAAGCAATCCAAGAGTCAGAGAAATCAGGTATATCTTATTCTCAAAAAACATAGGAAATACACAGTGATCAAAATTGTGCAAAAAAAAGACAATCAAACAAACAATTTTTCCTTGACTGTTTGGATGAATTTCCAAAATGGGTCTAACTACTAAATTACGATTTGACGAAATGTTGAATCACGATTACCCGATTTGAGACTTGGGTGTTCACCCAAGCCAAATAACCCCCGACGTGTTTGGATTCAAGGATCCAAACCGTTGTATTACCCGATTTGAGACTTGGGTAGTCACCCAAGCCAAATCACCCCCAATGTGTTTGGATTCAAGGTTCCAAACAGTTGGATTACCCGATTTGAGACTTGGGTGGTCACCCAAGCCAAATCACCCCCGACGTGTTTGGATTCAAGGATCCAAACCGTTGTATTACCCGATTTGAGACTTGGGTGGTCACCCAAGCCAAATCACCCCCGACGTGTTTGGATTCAAGGTTCCAAACCGTTGGATTACCTAATTTGAGACTTGAGTGGTCACCCAAGCCAAATCACCCCCGACGTGTTTGGATTCAAGGTTCCAAACCCTTGGATTACCCGATTTGAGATTTGGGTGGTCACCTAAGCCAAATCATCCCCGACGTGTTCGGATTCAAGGTGCCGAACCGTTGGATTACCCGATTTGAGACTTAGGTGGTCACCCAAGCCAAATTACCCCCGATGTGTTTGGATTCAGGATGTCCAGACCATTGAATTACCCAATTTGCGACTTGGGTGGTCACCCAAGCCAAATTATCCCCGACGTGTTTGGATTCAAGATTCCAAACCGTTAAATTACTCGATTTGAGACTTGGGTGGTCACCTAAGCCAAATTATCCCTGACGTGTTTGGATTCAGGATGTCCAGACCGTTGAATTACCCGATTTGAGACTTGGGTGGTCACCCAAGCCAAATTATCCCCGACGTGTTTGGATTCAGGATTCCAAACCGTTAAGTTACCCGATTTGAGACTTGGGTGGTCACCCAAGCCAAATTATCCCCGATGTGTTTGGATTCAAGATTCCAAACCGTTGAGTTACCCGATTTGAGACTTGGGTGGTCACCCAAGCCAAATTATCCCCGATGTGTTTGGATTCAAGGTTCCAAACCGTTGAGTTACCCAATTTGAGACTTGGGTGGTCACCCAAGCCAAATTATCCCTGACGTGTTTGGACTCAGGATGTCCAGACCGTTGTATTACCCGATTTGAGACTTGGGTGGTCACCCAAGCCAAATCATCCCCGACGTGTTTGGATTCAAAGTGCCGAACCGTTGGATCACCCGATTTGAGACTTGGGTGGTCACCCAAGCCAAATCACCCCCGACGTGTTTGGATTCAAGGTTCCAAACCGTTGGATTACCCGATTTGAGACTTGGGTGGTCACCCAAGCCAAATTATCCCCGAATTGAAATTTGAAACAAGTTTCAAATCCCAATTTTCACGAAAGGTTCAGAAGAATTTCCAAACCAAGTCTGATTCGTTTTCATCGCGGGACCCACCCGAGTCCCGAGTCTAAATAAGGCAAGTCCTAAACCCAACCCATGATTTTCAAAATATATGTCCCATAAAAAGATGCGTACGTGGCAACGCACCCCAAAAGTAATAAATGCACGACATAGTGCCCCAAAAAAAAAAATACACAAGCATCATAATAAATATTGTGTCCCAAAAAAAATTCATATCTCTCGTCTCCTGTGTTTCCAAGCACATGTGTGTGTGCATGTGTGCCTACGAAGGCTCATTTGTACATGCGCACATTTATATACATAAAATGCATTTTTTATGCACTAACATGTTTGCTAAGTATGTGATGCATCCCAAAACATACAATGACGCATGGAACAAAAGGAAATAAAAGCAGAAATGCACAAAGGAAAAGCACGGGACATAAAAAAGGAAGCAATCAATCCAACCGTTCAAAACTAAAAAGAAGGGTAGGGATGGAAAGGTGCTTACCTGTAGGGCGCGTAGGCGAAAACGGATCGTTGATCGGGGTCCTAGATCACAAGAAAAAGACAAAAAGACATAAAAAAGAAAATAACCAAATTAGCACATTCCGACCATTTAAAACTGAAAAGAATGGTAGGGATGGGAAGGTGCTTACTCGTAGAGCGCATAGGCGAAAACGGCTCGTCAATCGGAGTCTCAGATAGCAAGATGTGAGCAAAAGAGCAAAAGGGGCGAAGTGGAGTCCAGAGAGTGAAAAATGAGAGAAAAAGGACATAATGAGGCTGAAAGGTCGTGCAACGCGTTTTAAGGTGGGGCCTCGCGCGGCATGATCACGCGCTGCGCGTGATGATCACGCGCGAGTCTCCACCTCCGTGCCAGGTTGACCCTTCGAGCCACGAACTGCCTCCTCGTATCCCGTCCGATCCTCCTCAACCCTTGGAATGTCCATTCGGACCTCGAAAGGACTGGCACGTGAATCGAGATGAACTGCGTAACAACCGTTAGCGAGCACGGAAACCGAGAAAATCCGAGCGGGCAAAAATCGAGTCATTTATTCTTTGTCCGACGTTCCTTGTGCCAAGAAACGCCAAACAAAGAAGGGACAACTGTCATAACCCCATTTTTACCCCCTGAATTTTCTCGAATATCGGCATGCAAAACGAGTCAGCCCGAACCGAGCCGGCCCGATCTGACGAGGGCTCGCCACACCAAATAACCTCAAAACGGGGTTTAGGGCACATTTCTCGAAATCCGGCCAAGTTTTCCCAAGGTTGACCAGGTTTGACCAAGGTTGACCGAGGGTTAACCGGGGTTTGACCAAGCCGTTTCTGACCCGACTAGGGTCCACCATGCCAAAAAACCCTCAAAACATGGTCCAAGATACATTTTCCAGAATTCAGAGAACTTTGACCAAATTTGACCAAGTTTGACCGAGGTTTGACTGGACCGTTGACCAGACCAAAAGCTGAATCGAACTGACCACCCCCTGACCAATGCGTAGAGCACGATGAGAGCTTCGATCCGATACTTTACGGGTCAAAAACAGACGAGAAACAAGGGAGTTATAGGCAAAACCGTGAAAAACGGTCCAACACTTAGCCAAATTTTGCTAAGTGTTGTTGACAAAACAGCCTATTTGGGAGGCAACGTTTGCACATAGATTCTCTCCGACCTGCAGCAACTTGGTCCCTGAGCTGAGACCCTTAAGTAAGAGGGTTGCTTCAGCTACAACGCGCAACTTTCGGATTGTCAAGAGCTCCTCCGGTTAAGCCGGAATCTCGATCAGAAAACGACTCCTTGGCATAAGGAACATTCCAACGGCCTCTGTTCGCAAGATCATATCTTGTGAACCCAAACCCGCCTCTGTGCAAATCCTGTACCTTTGAAAAGTAGGTAGCACAAGCTTTCTGACAATACCAAGATCGTCGAAATCCGATATCGGGAGCTACGTCTACCACGCACGCGAAAACAAGCCGACGAAATAAGGCTGTGCTGAAAATTCTGGAACTTTCCCCCCGACGTTGCCACGCTTGCGCACAGAGTCTTCCTGACTCACAACAAGTTGATCCACAAGCCTGGGCACTTTGGAAAGAGGACACATTCATGCACAATGTGGAACTCTCGGATCGCCAAGATTTTCCCCGATCTAGCCGGAATCCCGATCAGAAAAATGTCCTCCAACGGACCAAAAACACTTCGGCGGCCCCCGCTCGTGGGACCGTATTTCTCTAGCCCAAGCTCGGCTTCCCACGAGCCCAGGACCTTGAAAGAGAGGGCAGCGCAAGCTTTCCGACGGTACCAAGAACGCCAAAATCCGATGTCGGGAGCTAGGTCAAATATGCGCGCGACACAGACAAAAAGCAAGGAAAAATGAGCCGAAGATTTGGCATGTTTTTCTCCCGGACAACCGCCTTTGCGCAGAGAGTCTTTCTGGCTTGCTGCAAGTTGACCCGCGAGCCCGGGTGTGTTGGAAAGATGACAACTCCGGCTGCGACGTGCAACTCTCGGTTCGCCAGTGGCATCCCCCGTTTGACCGGAATCTTCGCCGGAAAAACACACAAAAACAGCTCTGGCACCCCGACTTCCAGGAGCCATAAATCTCTCGTCCGAACTCCGATTCATGTAAACTTTATACCATTAGAAAGAAGACGTCGAGAGCTTTCCGAAGATATGCTGCATGACCCATTTTGGGCACCAGAAGACCTCCAAAACTGCCCTCGAAAATCGGGTCAGAAAAGGGTACGAACGCAAAAATCGAGGAGGATTCGGTGGGCGGCTGGCGTGGAGGATAAGACTGCCACGTGGCAGCTGCACGGCTCGCACGCCATCATCACGCTCTGCATGGCATGATGGCGCGCCAGGCGTGTACACCTCCCTATAAAAGCAGCCCTACCCCCCCTCATTTGTACACGATTTTGCTCGGGCATTAGGCCTTCTTGAACGTAGAATAGGCAGAAAATAGGGGTTTAGGGGTTTTTAGGAGGGGTTTTTGGGTAGTTTTAGAGTGAGAGACTCCTCTTTAGGTACTCTCTCTCTCTAAGCTCTTTCTCTCTCCTCTTTTCTCTCTTTTTTCCTCTTTCTTAGTGGAAGTGACTAGTGATGATCCCTAAAATGGGAAGGGATTCACAAGGATCCACTTGTATTTATGCTTTTTAGTTCATTTATGTTCTATATTATGCTTTTTAGTTTGTTCATGTTCTATTTATGTTCTCCTAGTTCATTTATTGTCTTGTTATTGCTTTATCTATATGCTTTGAGTTATTTATTGCTTTTACTTGTAGATCTAAGTATATTTATCGCATTATTTATGTTTACTACGTACTTGTGAATTTATATTGTGTTGTGATTATCCCTTTCCCGTGTGCTTTAGTACGGCAATCCCGAGTGGCTTTGGTGGATTATATAAGCCCTCTATGAGGCCTTAACAACCATGTTAGCCCACGAGGTACTTGACCCGAAAAATACACCCTCCCATGCCTAAATAATGTCATTTATCGCTTTACTATGTTGTAAATATGTGATTTGGGCGTGATAATCCCGATTGGTCGTGGTGGATTATGTGAGACCTCAATGAGGCTTTAACCACCATGTAATTCCATAGGCATTGGACCCATTGAAAAATCTTCGTTTTAAGTTCATTTATCTCTTTATTTACATTTACTACGTACTTGTGAATATATATATATATATATATATATATATATATATATATATATATATTTATTTATACTTGTGAATATATATATTGTGTTGTGATTATCCCTTTCCCGTGTGTTTTAGTACGGCAATCCCGAGTGGCTTTGGTGGATTATGTAAGCTCTCTATGAGGCCTTAACAACCATGTTAGCCCACGAGGTACTTGACCCGAAAAACACGCTCCCCCATGTCTAAATAATGCCATTTATCGCTTTATTTACATTTACTACGTACTTGTGAATATATTGTGTTGTGATTATCCCCCTTTCCCCATGTGTTTTAGTACGGCAATCCCGAGTGGCTTGGTGGATTATGTAAGCCCTCTATGAGGCCTTAACAACCATGTTAGTCCACGAGGTACTTGACCCGAAAAACACAATCCCCATGTCCAAATTCCGTCATTTATTATTTTACTACGTTGTGAATATTGTTATTCTCACCCCCTTTTTTTTGTGATTTGGGCGTGATAATCCCAATTGGTCGTGATGGATTATGTGAAACCTCAAAGAGGCATTAACCATCACGTAATTCCATAGGGTATTGGACCCACGAAAATCCCGTGTTTTAGATTTATTATCGTTCTAAATTCATTTATCGCTTCCCGTTATGCTTTAAATTTATTGATTGCCGCTATTTCGTTATTTACCACGTTGTAAATATTGTTTATCCATCCCTTTTTCCCTTGAATTTTGGGCATGAAAATACCGAATGGTATTGGTGGTTTTAGGTAAGTCTTTCAATAGCACTAAACCCCATGTAAATCCATGAGGCGTTGGACCCGTAAATTGCAAACATATTTTTAAAATGATTTTCATCATATAAGTCCTATTTGGCATCGAAGGTTTAGGTAAGTCTTTCAATAGCACTAACCCTTCGTGTAAGCCCGAAAAGGCATTGAAACCCTTTTTCAAAAAATGATTTTTACTCATATAAGTCCTATTTGGCATCGAAGGTTTAGGTAAGTCTTTCAATAGCACTAACCCTTCGTGTAAGCCCGAAAAGGCATTGAAACCCCTTTTCAAAAAATGATTTTTACTCATATAAGTCCTATTTGGAATTGAAGGTTTAGGTAAGACTTTCAATAGCACTAACCCTTCGTGTAAGCCCGAAAAGGCATTGAAACACCTTTTTCAAAAATGATTTTCACTCACATAAGTCCTATTCGGCATCGAAGGTTTAGGTAAGTCTTTCAATAGCACTAATCCTTCGTGTAAGCCCGAGAGGCCTTGAATTCTCTTTAGATTGATTCGTTTTATTCATGTAAATCCTATGGTGGGGTCGGGATTCGAATCTCGTGTTGTTATAAATTACATTTTGGATTAAACCTTGTATTTATGTCAACCCATATTTGTCATCCCCATTCATTTTTCATGATTTATGTGCTGCAAACATGCTGTGGTCATTCCATACTCATTCATTCTTGTGTTTTATGTGCTGCGAACATGCCGTGATTATTTGTATGAATGTTTTACCATTTTACCGTCTTGATACCTTGCTTGCTTGTTTATCGCTTTGATATAAAAATGTGATTAAAATACACTTTGCCATGAAAACTTTAAAAAGAGTAAACATGGTAATGTGGGCGTTAGAAACGAAGTTGGTGCAACCCAAGGGCTACGGCTCGCCCTGGCTTTGGGACACCATGGTATGAGTCCTTTACACGGGGGCGTGGCTGGTACGTGCTTTCGTGTAAGGGATTCTACACGTTCTAACTCCCATAGGATCATGGTCTAAAATTCCCCAAAGTGTGAATTAATCACCCAAAACCCCGCCATTTGACGGACCGCTTTATCCTTGGAAATCAAGGATAAAGAGATCCCGAATATGGCACCAAAAATATTAATTGTTTGTCCCGGCATTAGGTGTTAGGATTTCAAGTACATCCTACCACCGAAATGCCCAGAAATTTAAAAGATACAAAGATAAGGGATGGTGAAATAAAGAGTCTAATCAAAACCGAAAGAAGTCACATTACGTTTGCCATTTTTGGTATATCGTATGACGGAAATCAGGATATTTGTACATAACTAAAACCAACAAACCTAGGCTTAGCAAATAAAAGGGAACACTAGAAGGGAGGTAACCGTTTTCTTAAACGGATGTCGTGGGGTGCCTAACACCTTCCCCACGCATAAGCAAACCCCCGAACCCATCTCTGGTTCAAGACCATTTAGTTTTAGATGTCTAAACAAGATAAAATTTATTAGACATAGGTGCCCAATCACACCTTAAAATTTCCCATGGTTGGTGGCGACTCCAAATTTGTGCTCACACACACACACATACACACGTTCCCACACTCACACAACTCATATCTCGAAATGGAAAAGAGATAGAGATCACACACAACACTCGCCAAATGGGGGTCAGTATCTAGGAAAAAGAAAGTAAAAATAAAGTAAGATTTTTCCGCCGGTGTCGACAGTATTGTGACTATCCCCCTTCCCCGTGTGTTTGGGTATGACAATTGTCATAACCCCATTTTTACCCCCGGAATTTTCTCGGGTGTCAACACGCAAAACGAGACAGCCCGAACCAAGTCGGCCTGTTCCGACGAGGGCTCATCACACCAAATAACCTCAAAAGGGGGTCTGGGACACATTTCCCAAGGTTTGACCAAGTTTGACTAGGGTTGACCAAGTTTGACTAGGGTTGACCGAAGTTTGACCGAGGTTTGACCGAGCCGTTTCCAACCCGATTAGGACCCACCGTGCCCAGAAACCCTTGAAATGAAGTCCGGGATACATTTCCAAGAGTTTGGAGAGCTTTGACCAAATTCGACCAAGTTTGACCAAGGTTGACCAAGTTTGACCAAGGTTTGACCGGACCGTTGACCAGACCAAAAACTGGATCGAACTGACCACCCCTTGACCAATGTGTAGAGAATATCGAGAGCTTCGATTCCGTACTTTACGGGTCGAAAACGGACAAGAAATGAGAGGATTATGGCCAAAACTGCGAAAAAACGGTCCAACACTTAGCCAAATTTTGCTAAGTATTGTTGACAAAACAGCCTATTTGGGAGGCAACGTTTGCGCAAAGATTCTCTCCGACCCGCTGCAACTTGGTCCGCGAGCCAAGACCCTTAGGCAAGAGGTTCACTTCAGCTACCACATGCAACTTTCGGATCGTCAAGAGCTCCTCCGGTCAAGCCGGAATCTCAGTCAGAAGATGACCCCTTGGCATAAGGAACATTCCGACGGCCTCTGTTCGCAAGATCATATCTTGCGAACCCAAGCTCGCCTCTGTGCAAGGCCTGTACCGTTAGAAAAGTAGGTAGCACAAGCTTTCCGACGATACCAAGATCGTTGAAATCCGACATCGGGAGCTACGTCTACCACGCGCGTGAAAACAGGCCGACGAAATAAGGTTTTGCTGAAAGTTCCGGAATTTTCCCACCGACGTTGCCACGCTTGCGCGCAGAGTCTTCCTGACTCGCAACAAGTTGATCCGCGAGCCCGGGCACGTTGGAAAGAAGACACATTCATGCACGACGTGGAACTCTCGGATCGCCAAGAATTTTACCGGGGTCTAGCCGGAATCCTGATCGGAAAACTGCCCTCAAACGGACCAAAAACACCCCGGTGGCCTCTGTTCGCGGGGCCATATCTCACAAGTCCAAGCTCGGATTTCCGCAAATCCTGGAACCTTGCAAAAGTAGGCAGCGCAAGCTTTCCGACGGTACCAAGAACGTCGAAATCCGACATCGGGAGCTAGGTCAAATATGCGCGCGAACTGGGACAAGATTTGAGAAAAAACGCGCTGGGAGTAAAACGCATTTTTTCTCCCGGACAGCCGCCTTCGCGCGCAGAGTCTTTCCTGCTCGCAACAAGTTGATCCGCGAGCCCGGGTGCGTTGGAAAGATAACGACTCCAGCTACGACGTGGAACTCTCGGTTCGCCGATAGCATCCCCCGTTTGACCGGAATCTTCATCGGAAAAGTGCACAAAAACAGCTCCGACACCCCGACTTCCGGGAGCCATAACTCCCTCGTCCGAACTCCGATTCGTGCAAACTTTATACCGTTGGAAAGAGGACGTCGAGAGCTTTCCGACGATATGCCTGCATGACCCATTTTGAGTTCCGGAAGACCTCCAAAACTGCCCTCGAAAATCGGGTCAAAAAAGGATACGCGCACGGAAATCGAGGAGGATTCGAGGAGCTGCTGGCGTGGAAGGATAAGACTGCCACGTGGCAGTACCACAACTCGCGCGGGACCATACCGCGCCGCGCATGATGGACCCGCGCGAGGCGTGCACGTTTTCTATAAAACCAGCCTCCCCCCCCTCATTTGCACACAATTTTGCTCGGGCACTAGGCCTTCTAGAGCGTTAGAATAGGCAGAAAATAGGGGTTTAGGGGGTTTTAGGAGGGGTTTTTGGGTAGTTTTAGAGAGAGAGACTCCTCTCTAGGTAATCTCTCTCTCTCTAAGCTCTTTCTCTCTCTAAACTCTTTCTTTAGGGTTTTTGGGGGGTTTTTAGAGTGAGAAGCATCTATTAGGTGCTTCTCTCTCTAACCTCTCCTCATCTTCCCCTCTCTCTCTCTCTCTCTCTCTTACATTCTTTAGTTCATTTTAGTTCATTTATGCTTTACTAGTTTATTTATTGTCTATTTATTGCTTTATTTACATTTCCTTGTCTATTTATTGCTTTATTTACATTTCCTTGTCATTTATTGCTTTATTTACATTTTTAGTCATTTATCGCTTTATTTACATTTCTAGTCATTTATCGCTTTATTTACATTTCTAGTCATTTATCGCTTTATTTACATTTTACTACGTACTTGTGAATATAATATGTTGTTGATTACCCCCCTTCCCCCGGTGTGTTTTAGTACGGCAATATTGAGTGGCTTTGGCGGCTCGCGTAAGACCTCTAACGAGGCCGTGACAACCATGTTAGCCCACGAGGTCTTGACCCGAAAAATACACCGGTTTCCTTGTGTTTTAGTACGGCAAATATTGAGTAGCTTTGGCTCAGTTGCGTAAGACCTCTAACGAGGCCGTAACAACCTTGTTAGCCTACGAGGTATTTGACCCGAAAAATACATCCCCCATGTTTAAATATTGTCATTTATCGCTTTATTTACATTTACTACGTTGTAAATATTATATTGTGAATATTGTCATTTTCTCCCCATTTTTCCCTTTGTGATTTGGGCGTGATAATCCCGATTGGTCGTGGTGGACTATGTAAGACCTCAAAGAGGCTTTAACCACCACGTAATTCCATAGGCATTGGACCCATTGAAAATCCCATGCTTTAAATTCCATTATTGCTTTAAATATATTTATCGCTTTCCGCAATGCTTTAAATACATTTATCGCTTTATTTACTTTTACGCACTTGTGAATATATTGCGATATTGTTATTATCCCCGTTTCCCTTGTGATTTGGGCGTGATAATCCCGATTGGTCGTGGTGGACTATGTAAGACCTCAAAGAGGCATTAACCACCACGTAATTCCATAGGGTATTGGACCCACGAAAATCCCTTGTTTTAACTTATTATCCTTTTAATTTATTGCTTCCCGTTCATGCTTTAAATTATTCATTGCCATTATTTGTTACGTTGTGAACATCGTTTATCCATTCCCTTTCCTATTTTGATTTGGGCATGAAAATACCGAACGGTATTGGCGGTTTTAGGTAAGTCTTTCAATAGCACTAAACCCCATGTAAATCCATGAGGCGTTGGACCCGTAAAATTCCCCATTTTCAAAAATGAGTTTTTCTCATTTAAGTCCTATTTGGCGTCGAAGGTTTAGGTAAGTCTTTCAATAGCACTAAACCCTTCGTGTAAGCCCGAAAAGGCATTGAAACCCATTTTCAAATAGATTTTTCTCATTTAAGTCCTATTTGGCTTCGAAGGTTTAGGATAAGTCTTTCAAATAGCACTAAACCCTTCGTGTAAGCCCGAAAAGGCATTGAAACCCATTTTCAAAACAGATTTTTCTCATATAAGTCCTATTTGGCGTCGAAGGTTTAGGATAAGTCTTTCAAATAGCACTAAACCCTTCGTGTAAGCCCGAAAAGGCATTGAAACCCCATTTTCAAAACAGATTTTCTCATTATAAGTCCTATTTGGCTTCGAGGTTTAGGATAAGTCTTTCAAATAGCACCTAAACCCCCGTGTAAGCCCGAAAAGGCATTGAAACCCTCTTCTAAAAATTGCCTTGTTTTATTCATGTAAATCCTATGGTGGTGTCGGAGATTCGAGTAAGTCTTTCAATAGCATCGAATCCCGACCCCACGAGGTCTTGACCCTTTCCCTAAGAATTACCATAAATTACACCTTGTCACTTCAAATAAATGTTGCATTTATGTCATTTCATACTTATGATTGATGTACTGTTAACATACCATGATCATCCCATTTTGTCATACTTGTGATTTATGTGCTGCGAACATGCCATGATTACTTGTTTGAACATTCTATTGCTTTCATACTCTTTCTTGTAATTATGTGTTGTGAATATACCGTCTTGATTACTTGCTTGATTGTTTATTCGCTTTGATATAAAAATGTGATTAAAATACACTTTGCCATGAAAACTTTAAAAAGAGTAAACATGGTAATGTGGGCGTTAGAAACGAAGGTATGAGTCCTTTACACGGGGGCGTGGCTGGTACGTGCTTTCGTGTAAGGGATTCTACACGTTCTAACTCCCATAGGATCATGGTCTAAAATTCCCCAAAGTGTGAATTAATCATCCAAAACCCCGCCATTTGACGGACCGCTTTACTCTCTTGGAAATCAAGGGTAAAGAGATCCCGAATATGGCACCAAAAACATTAATTGTTTGTCCCGGCACTAGGTGTTAGGATTTCAAGTATATCCTACCACCGAAATGCCCGGAAATTTAAAAGATACAAAGATAAAGGGATGGTGAAATAAAGAGTCTAATCAAAACCGAATGAAGGTCAAATTGCGTTTGCCATTTCTTGGTATATCGCTACGACGGAAATTTGGGACATTTGTACATAATTAAAACCAACAAACCTTAGGCTTAGCAAATAAAAGAAAACATTAGGAAAGGAGGTAACCGTTTTCTTAAACGGATGTCGTGGGGTGCCTAACACCTTCCCCACGCATAAGCAAACCCCCGAACCTATCTCTGGTTCAAGACCATTTTTGTTATAGATGTCTAAATAAGATAAAATCTATTAGACATAGGTGCCCAATCACACCTTAAAATTTCCCATGGTTGGTGGCGACTCCAAATTTGTGCACACACGCACACACGTACACAAGTTCCCGCACACACACATAACTCATATCTCGAAACGGAAAAGAGATAGAGGTACACACACAACACTCGCCAAATGGGGGTCGGTATCTAGGAAAATAAAAGAAAAGACCTAACACAACACCTTTTTTAGGTCGGATTTTCCGCCAGTGTCGACAACAATCCCGAGTGGCTTTGGTGGATTATATAAGCCCTCTATGAGGCCTTAACAACCATGTTAGTCCACGAGGTATTTGACCCGAAAAACACACCCTCGTGTTTAAATACTGTCATTTACCGCTTTACTACGTTGTGATTATTTATTTTCTTCCCCATTTTTCCCTTTTGTAAAATAGGCGTGATAATCCCGATTGGTTGTGATGGATTATGTGAGACCTCAAAGAGGCATTAACCATCACGTAATTCCATAGGGCATTGGATCCATAAAAATCCTCTTGCTTTGGATTCATACTTGCTTTAAATTCATTTATCGTTTTTCGCAATGCTTTAAATATATTTATCGTTTTTATTTTCATTTACTACGTTGTGAATATCATATTGTGAATATCCCCCGTTTTTCCCCTTTATAAAATGGGTATGCCAATTCCGAGTGGCTTTGGTGGATTATATAAGCCTTCTATGAGGCCTTAACAACCATGTTAGCCCACGAGGTATTTGACCCGAAAAACACACCTCCGTGTTTAAATACCGTCATTTACCGCTTTACTACATTGCGATTATTTATGTTCTCCCCCATTTTTCCCCTTTGTAAAATGGGCGTGATGATCCCGATTGGTCGTGATGGATTATGTGAGACCTCAAAGAGGCATTAACCATCACGTAATTCCATAAGGCATTGGACCCATAAAAACCCTTTTTGCTTTAAATTCCGTCATTGCTTAAATATGTTTATTGCTTCCCGTCATGCTTTAAATTTATTGCCATTATTTCATTATTTACTACGTCGTAAATATTGTTCACCCCTCCCCCATTTCCCCCTTTGATTTGGGTATGAAAATACCGATTGGCATCAAAGGTTTAGGTAAGTCTTTTGATAGCACTAACCCTTTGTGTAAGCCCGAAAGGCATTGAAACCCCTTTTTAAAATGATTTCCACTCATATAAGTCCTATTCGGCCTCGTGTCGACACCGGCGGAAAATCTTTTTAAGGTTTCTAAAAGTTATTTTTTCCTTTTTTATTTTCCTAGATACCGACCCCCATTTGGCGAGTGTGTGTGTGATCTCTATCTCTTTTCCGTTTCGAGATACGAGTTGTGTGTGTGTGGGAACTTGTGTACGTGTGTGCGTGTGAGCACAAATTTGGAGTCGCCACCAACCATGGGAAATTTTAAGGTGTGATTGGGCACCTATGTCTAATAGATTTTACCCTTATTTAGACATCTACAACTAAATGGTCTTGAACCAGAGATAGGTTCGGGGGTTTGCTTATGCGTGGGGAAGGTGTTAGGCACCCCACGACATCCGTTTAAGAAAACGGTTACCTCCTTCCTAATGTTTTCTTTTATTTGCTAAGCCTAAGTTTGTTGGTTTTTATTATGTACAAATGTCCCGATTTCCGTCGTACGATATACCAAAAATGGCAAACGTAATGTGACTTCGTTCGGTTTTGATTAGACTCTTTATTTCACCATCCCTTTTATCTTTGTATCTTTTAAATTTCCGGGCATTTCGGTGGTAGGATATACTTGAAATCCTAACACCTAGTGCCGGGACAAACAATTAATGTTTTTGGTGCCATATTCGGGATCTCTTTACCCTTGATTTCCAAGAGAGTAAAGCGGTCCGTCAAATGGCGGGGTTTTGGATGATTAATTCACACTTTGGGGAATTTTAGACCATGATCCTATGGGAGTTAGAACGTGTAGAATCCCTTACACGAAAGCACGTACCAGCCACGCCCCCGTGTAAAGGACTCATACCTTCGTTTCTAACGCCCACATTACCATGTTTACTCTTTTTAAAGTTTTCATGGCAAAGTGTATTTTAATCACATTTTTATATCAAAGCGATAAACAATCAAGCAAGTATCAAGATGGTAAGATGGTAAAACGTTCAAACAAGTAATCACGGCATGTTCGCAGCACATAAATCACAAGAATAAATAAGTATGGGATGACCACGGCATGTTTAGGGCATATAAATCATAAACATGGAATGACATGAAAATGACAATTATTATGATGGATATAGCACTCAATTAATGCAAAGTGCAATTTATGACAAAGAATGAATTTTTAAGGAAAGGGTCAAGACCTCGTGGGGTCGGGATTCGATGCTATTGAAAGACTTACTCGAATCTCGACACCACCATAGGATTTACATGAATGAAACAAAGCAATCTAAAAAGAGGGTTTCAAGGCCTTTTCGGGCTTACACGAAGGGTTAGTGCTATTGAAAGACTTATCCTAAACCTTCGACGCCAAATAGGACTTAAATGAGAAAATCTATTTGAAAATGGGTTTCAATGCCTTTTCGGGCTTACACGAAGGGTTGGTGCTATTGAAAGACTTATCCTAAACCTTCGACGCCAAATAGGACTTATATGAGAAAATCTATTTGAAAATATGGGTTTCAATGCCTTTTCGGGCTTACACGAAGGGTTGGTGCTATTGAAAGACTTATCCAAACCTTCGACGCCAAATAGGACTTATATGAGGAAAATCATTTGAAAACGGGGTTTCAATGCCTTTTCGGGCTTACACGAAGGGTTAGTGCTATTGAAAGACTTACCTAAACCTTCGATGCCAAATAGGACTTATATGAGAAAATCTTTTTGAAAACATGGGTTTCAATGCCTTTTCGGGCTTACACGAAGGGTTGGTGCTATTGAAAGACTTATCCAAACCTTCGACGCCAAATAGGACTTAAATGAGAAAATCTATTTGAAAATATGGGTTTCAATGCCTTTTCGGGCTTACACGAAGGGTTGGTGCTATTGAAAGACTTATCCAAACCTTCGACGCCAAATAGGACTTAAATGAGAAAATCTATTTGAAAATATGGGTTTCAATGCCTTTTCGGGCTTACACGAAGGGTTGGTGCTATTGAAAGACTTATCCAAACCTTCGATGCCAAATAGGACTTATATGAGGAAAATCATTTGAAAACGGGGTTTCAATGCCTTTTCGGGCTTACACGAAGGGTTAGTGCTATTGAAAGACTTATCCTAAACCTGCGATGCCAAATAGGACTTAAATGAGAAAATCTATTTGAAAACATGGGTTTCAATGCCTTTTCGGGCTTACACAAAGGGTTAGTGCTATTGAAAGACTTACCTAAACCTTTGATGCCAAATAGGACTTATATGGTGAAAATCATTTTGAAAAAGGGGTTTCAATTTACGGGTCCAACGCCTCATGGATTTACATGGGGTTTAGTGCTATTGAAAGACTTACCTAAAACCACCAATACCGTTTGGTATTTTCATGCCCAAATCAAAATAATGACGGATAAATGGACAATATTTACAACAACGTAGTAAAAATGGCAAGAAATTTAGAGCATAACGGGAAGCAATAAATTAATGGAATTTACAAGGAGGGAATTTTGTGGGTCCAATGCCTATGGGATTACGTGATGGTTAATGCCTCTTTGAGGTCTTACATAGTCCACCACGACCAATCGGGATTATCACGCCCATTTTTAAGGGGAACGGGGATAATAACAACACAATATATTCACAAGCGCGTAGTAAATGTAAATAAAGCGATAAATGTATTTAAAGCATTGCGGAAAGCGATAAATAAATTTAAAGCAAATAATGGAATTAAAAGCGTGGGATTTTCATGGGTCCAATGCCTTATGGAATTACGTGGTGGTTAATGCCTCTTTGAGGTCTTACATAGTCCACCACGACCAATCGGGATTATCACGCCCAAATCACAAAGGGAAAAAATGGGGAAAATGACAATATTCACAATATAATATTTACAACGTAGTAAATGTAAATAAAGCGATAAATGACAATATTTAACACATGGGGATGTATTTTTCGGGTCAAATACCTCGTAGGCTAACAAGGTTGTTACGGCCTCGTTAGAGGTCTTACGCAACTGAGCCAAAGCTACTCAATATTTGCCGTACTAAAACACGAGGAAACCGGTGTATTTTTCGGGTCAAGACCTCGTGGGCTAACATGGTTGTCACGGCCTTTCGTTAGAGGACTTACGCGAGCCGCCAAAGCCACTCAATATTGCCGTACTAAAACACACCGGGGGAAGGGGGGGATAATCACAACAAATATATATATTCACAAGTACGTAGTAAAATGTAAATAAAGCGATAAATGACTAGAAAATGTAAATAAAGCGATAAATGACTAGAAAATGTAAATAAAGCAATAAATAGACAAGAAATAAACTAATAAAGCATAAATGAACTAAAATGAACTAAAGAATGTAAAATAGAACGATAAATGAACTTAAAGAATGAGAGAGAGAGAGAGAGGGGGGAAGATGAGGAGAGGTTAGAGAGAGAAGCACCTAAGTAGATGCTTCTCACTCTAAAAACCCCCCAAAATCCCTAAAGAAAGAGTTTAGAGAGAGAAAGAGCTTAGAGAGAGAGAGATTACCTAGAGAGGAGTCTCTCTCTCTAAAACTACCCAAAAACCCCTTCCTAAAACCCCCTAAAACCCCTATTTTCTGCCTAAACTAACGCTCAAGAAGCCTAGAGCCCGAGCAAAAATTGTGTGCAAATGAGGGGGGGGAGGGCTGGTTTTATAGAAACGCGTGCACGCCTCGCGCGGGTCACCATCATGCCGCGCGGTGATGGTCCGCGCGAGTTGTGGTACTGCCACGTGGCAGTCTTATCCTTCCACGCCAGCAGCTCCTCGAATCCTTCCTCGATTTCCGTGCGCGTATCCTTTTTTGACCCGATTTTCGGAGGGCAGTTTTGGAGGTCTTCCGGAACTCAAAATGGGTCATGCAGCATATCGTCGGAAAGCTCTCGACGTCCTCTTTCCAACGGTATAAAGTTTGCGCGAATCGGAGTTCGGACGAGGAGAGTTATGGCTCCCGGAAGTCGGGGTGTCGGAGCTGTTTTTGTGCACTTCTTCCGGTGAAGATTCCGGTCAAACGGGGGATGCTATCGGCGAACCGAGAGTTCCACGTCGTAGCTGGAGTCGTTATCTTTCCAACGCACCCGGGCTCGCGGATCAACTTGTTGCGAGCAGGAAAGACTCTGCGCGCGAAGGCGGCTGTCCGGGAGGAAAAATGCGTTTTGCTCCCAGCGCGTTTTTTCTCAAATCTTGTCCCAGTTCGCGCGCATATTTGACCTAGCTCCCGATGTCGGATTTTCGACGTTCTTGGTACCGTCGGAAAGCTTGCGCTGTTGCCTATTTTTGCAAGGTTCCGGATTTGCGGAAATCCGAGCTTGGACTTGTGAGATATGGCCCCGCGAACAGAGGCCACCGGGAGTGTTTTTGGTCCGTTTGAGGGCAGTTTTCCGATCAGGATTCCGGCTAGACCCGGTAAAATCTTGGCGATCCGAGAGTTCCACGTCGTGCATGGATGTGTCTTCTTTCCAACGTGCCCGGGCTTCGCGGATCAACTTGTTGCGAGTCAGGAAGACTCTGCGCGCAAGCGTGGCAACGTCGGTGGGAAAATTCCGGAAATTTCAGCACAGCCTTATTTCGTCGGCCTGTTTTCACGCGCGTGGTAGACGTAGCTCCCGATGTCGGATTTCGACGATCTTGGTATCGTCGGAAAGCTTATGCTACCTATTTTCCAACGGTACAGGCCTTGCACAGAGGCGAGCTTGGGTTCGCAAGATATGATCTTGCGAACAGAGGCCGTCGGAATGTTCCTTATGCCAAGGGGTCATCTTCTGACTGAGATTCCGGCTTGACCGGAGGAGCTCTTGACGATCCGAAAGTTGCGTGTGGTAGCTGAAGTGAACCTCTTGCCTAAGGGTCTTGGCTCGCGGACCAAGTTGCAGCGGGTCGGAGAGAATCTTTGCGCAAACGTTGCCTCCCAAATAGGCTGTTTTGTCAACAACACTTAGCAAAATTTGGCTAAGTGTTGGACCGTTTTTTCGCAGTTTTGACCATAACTCCCTCGTTTCTCGTCCGTTTTTGGACCCGTAAAGTACGGAATCGAAGCTCTCATATTCTCTCAGAATGGTCAAGGGGTGGTCAGTTCGATTCAGTTTTTGGTCTGGTCAACGGTCCGGTCAAACCTTGGTCAAACTTGGTCAACCTTGGTCAAACTTGGTCGAATTTGGTCAAAGCTCTCCAAACTCTTGGAAATGTATCCCGGACTTCATTTCAAGGGTTTCTGGGCACGGTGGGTCCTAGTCGGGTTGGAAACGGCTCGGTCAAACCTCGGTCAAACTCAAACTTGGTCAACCCTAGTCAAACTTGGTCAAACCTTGGGAAATGTGTCCCGGACCTTCTTTTTGGGAGTATTTGATGTGATGAGCCCTCGTCGGAATCAGGCCGGCTTGGTTCGGGCTGTCCTCGTTTTGCGTGCCGACACCCGAGAAAATCCCGGGGGTAAAAATGGGGTTATGACAGTTGCCCCTTCTTTGTTTGGCGTTTCTTGGCACAAGGAACGTCGGACAAAGAATAAATGACTCGATTTTTGCCCGCTGGGATTTTCTCGGTTTTCGTGCCTGTCCTCAGGTACTGCGAGAAATCCTCCTCAGTTTGCGTGTCATTCTCTGTCAGACGCGCTGGCTCTCAACCGGTTGACACACTGGTCAAAAGTCTAGGTAGGTTTCAGATTCTTGGTTTTCTCTCAAAACTCCATTTTTCCTGCTTCTGCTTTTTCTTCTAGCTCAGATCTCGCGCTCCGGAAGTCCGTTCGCCCTTCTGAGGTACGACGCCATGTGCGCATCTTTCTATGGGGCATATGTTTTGAAAACCATGGGTTGAATGTAGGACTTACCTTATTTAGCCTTGGGACTCGGATGGGTCCCGAAATAAAATAATTTTGACTTGATTTTGGAAATCGGAATTTGAAACTTGTTTCAAATCTTAATTTGAGGCAAATTTGACAGTTTGGAAATCCTGAGTCCAAACATGTCGCAGGTGATTTGGCTTGGGTGACGACCCAAGTCTCAAATCGGGTAATCCAACAGTCCGGAGATCCTGAGTCCAAACATGTCGGGGTTAGTTTGGGGTTTGGAAATTATTCAAATCTCAAATTGGATGATCCAACGGTCTGGAAATCCTAAGTCCAAACACGTCGGGGTTAATTTGGCTTGGGTGACGACCCCAAGTCTCAAATTGAGACATGTTCAACAGTTTGGAAATCCTGGATCCAAACATGTCGAGGATAATTTGGCTTGGGTGACCACCCAAGTCTCAAATTGGGTAATGTAACGGTTTGGGTCCTCAAATCCAAACACGTCGGGGATGATTTGGCTTGGGTGACCACCCAAGTCTCAAATCGGGTAATATAACGGTTTGGATCCTCAAATCCAAACACGTTGGGGATGATTTGGCTTGGGTGACCACCCAAGTCTCAAATCGGGTATGATTCAACTGGTGACCACTCAGGTCTCGAATCGGGGAAGATTTGGCTTGGGTGACCACCCAAGTCTCGAAACAAATCGGGGACGAATCGGCCTGGGTGACCACCCAGGTCTCGAAACGAAATTTGTGATTCGGGTACGAATCGGCCTGGGTGACCACCCAGGTCTCGAAACGGAGACGAATCGGGGACGAATCGGCCTGGGTGACCACCCAGGTCTCGAAACGAAATTTGTGATTCGGGTACGAATCGGCCTGGGTGACCACCCAGGTCTCGAAACGGAGACGAATCGGGGACGAATCGGCCTGGGTGACCACCCAGGTCTCGAAACGAAATTTGTGATTCGGGTACGAATCGGCCTGGGTGACCACCCAGGTCTCGAAACGGAGACGAATCGGGGACGAATCGGCCTGGGTGACCACCCAGGTCTCGAAACGAAATTTGTGATTCGGGTACGAATCGGCCTGGGTGACCACCCAGGTCTCGAAACGGAGACGAATCGGGGACGAATCGGCCTGGGTGACCACCCAGGTCTCGAAACGAAATTTGTGATTCGGGTACGAATCGGCCTGGGTGACCACCCAGGTCTCGAAACGGAGACGAATCGGGGACGAATCGGCCTGGGTGACCACCCAGGTCTCGAAACGAAAATTGTGATTCGACATTTTGTCAAAATCGTAATCTAGCAGTTAGACCTATTTTGGAAATTTATCCAAGTGGTCAAGGAAAATTGGGATTTGAAACTTGTCAAACCTCAATTGGATGATCAGATCTGGTTTGAAAATTCATCCAAACGATTGGGAGAAATTGGGATTTGACACTTGTCAAACCTCAATTGGACAATCAGACCTGGTTTGGAAATTCATCCAAACAGTCGGGGAAAAATTGGGATTTGACACTTGTCAAACCTCAATTGGATAATCAGACCTGGTTTGGAAATTCATCCAAACAGTCGGGGAAAAATTGGGATTTGACACTTGTCAAACCTCAATTGGTTGGAAATTCATCCAAACAGTCGGGGAAAAATTGGGATTTGACACTTAGTCGAATCGCAATTGGGTGGTCGGACTCGGTTTGGAAATTAATCCAAACGGCCGGGGAAAAATTGTGATTTGACACTTGTCAAATCTCAATTGGGTAATCAGACCATTGGGTTTGGAAATTGATCCAAATGATCAGGGAAAAATTGATTGTTTGATTGTCTTTTCCTATCATTGGGTTTTGAGTATGAAGTTTACCTGGCTTTTCTGGCTCTTGGATTGCCTGTCGCTCTTTCTTGCAGATGTCTCACCGAGGCAGTGGTAGCGGAGATCGTCGCCGGTCCTCATGTCTTGGATTCTTGTGAATGTATGAACATTGAGGGTCAGATCTTAAGAAAGACCTGAGGTAGACTTGGGGTCATGTGAATTTAGCTCTCCCTTCTTGGGTTTGTCGCCGATGGTGGCATTCCATGTGGTCCATTCCTGAGGGATTTTGGCTCTGTGTGCTTTAGATGCCATGCGAGCTTCATTGAGGTGGTTGTTGCTCTGTTTGTTGGGTCGGAGTGCACTTGCATCCCATACTTTAGGCTTAGCTATCTCACAGGTTAGCTGCAGATTCGAAACATTAGAGGGTTGGGTCTTATACATCCAAGAGGCCCACTTCTATCATCATTCGGGTCTTACTCCTTCACGAGGCCCATTTCATCATCATCGGGTCTTACTCCTTCACGAGGCCCATTTTCAAATATCGGGTCTTACCTCTTCAGAGGCCCATTTCTATCAATGTCGGGACTTACTCCTTCACGAGGCCCATTTCTATCATCATTGGGTCTTACTCCTTCACGAGGCCCATTTCAGCAACTCTTGGGTCTTACTCCTTCACGAGGCCCATTTCTATCAATTTTTGGGACTTACTCCTTCACGAGGCCCATTTTATCAATCATTGGGACTTACTCCTTCACGAGGCCCATTTCATCAAATCCTGGGTCTTACTCCTTCACGAGGCCCATTTCTATCAAGTCATCGGGTCTTACTCCTTCACGAGGCCCATTTCGGATGACTCTTTCGAATTTTTCCAATTTTTCTCCTGACAAAAATGGAAAAATTTGCCCCAGTGTGTAGCGTTGAATAAATTTTTCTAGCTTCTTGAAGATAGAAAAATTTTGCCCCAGTGTGGAACAATGCATGCTGATGCGGAATCCTGGATTTCTTCCTCTATCTCCTTTGCATCGGACTGCGATAACCACCCGAGAGTCGAACTATTTTCCTTCGAAATTTTTCAAAACCCTTTTGAAAAATTTTGGCCCAGTATGGAATATCGAAACAAATTTTTCCAGCTTCTCGAAGATGGAAAAATTTTGCCCCAGTATGGCATTATCTTGATCGGTACGAGTTTCCAAACTCTTCATGCACATACTTCTTGGTTTGGTCCAAACTAACTGCCCGAGTCTCGAACCAGCTCTTCTTCACAATTTTTCAGTTTACTGAAAAATTTGCCCCAGTGTGGAATCACACGTGTCGATGTAGAATCTAAATTTCCGCTTCTGTCCCTTTCGCCCTGGATCAAGACAGCCGTTCAAGTGTTGAGCCGCTTTTCTCCTTCAAAATTTTTCAAAACCGCTTTTGAAAAATTTGCCCCAGTGTGTTGTCAAATTCAATCATGAGACATTCCTCGGTTGCTTCTTAACTTTTCCGGTCTTCTCAGTGCTGACAACATGCTTCTGGTCATTAGCTCATCTAGTCGGTCTGTCTAATGCTCTTGATCATTCGGTCAGACGACACTTTCTCAATCTTCGATCCGCTTGGTTGAACCTTCGGCTCTTTCAACTAATTCCTGATGGTGATTCCTTGGTCAGCATTCTTGGTGGTAGTCTTGACCTCCAGTTTGTCTTCTAATTTTTTGTCTTCGGAAAAATTGCCCCAGTGTGGTCCGGATCGCGGAAAAATCCCCCCAGTGTGGTACAACGAGATCAATGGTGAGACCCATGGATCTCACCGAAGGTCTGTTCACGTTTTCCCCAATTCGGGTCTCATTTCTTTCTCCGAAACCTTTCTCGCATTGCTATTCAGAATTCCTTATTCCCGGGCTCTCGATACTATCACCGATTTGGGAGATTCTGCAAGAGGTGTCCATTCGCCTGGATGATGTAGATCTTCAGTGACCTAGAAATCTGCCTCAGTATCGACCTCCATGTCTGCTGAGTGTGTCTATGATGAGAGATTTCCTTCCAATTTTCTGGAAACCTTTGAATACCACCCACGGTTTGGTAGAACCAAGAAGGAAAAATTGCCCCAGTATCAAGGTTGAGACTGGGGCTTGGCCTTCGTTTTCTTATGGACAACATTCGACCAAAGCCAGTGTATGGGATTGTGTTTGGGCATTTTCTGGTCAAGGCATGCTGTTTGAAGGGAGTCTAGGGGGAAAGTGCTCAACATCTTTCAGGGTTTTTTGGCCAGTGGCTTGACTGGTGGTTTAGAGGGTGAAATGAATTTCATAGGTTGTTGCAATTCTGCACAAATCCTTCTTTGAAAAATTTTCCTCATTCAAGATTTCGAGGACTGTTTTTTAGAAAATCATTTTTCAAATCTTTTTATTCTTGGAAAATCATTAAAGAGTATAATCTTTTGAAAATTCTTTCAAATGCATGCATCGTCTGAGAGAGGCTAGGCAAAGCCTTGTTTCCTTTACAGTTAATGGGTGCCTCTGCTCAACAACCATCCCTTACCGAGAATGGAAAGCGTGGTCCCTCGGGTTAATCTGTTTGGCATTATCTGTGGGCTTTCTGTCATAACCCCATTTTTACCCCCGGGATTTTCTCGGGTGTCGGCACGCAAAACGAGGCAGCCCGATGGACGGGATATCTGACAACACTTCGCCACATCAAATACTCCCAAGAAGAAGGTCCGGGACACATTTCCCAAGGTTTGACCAAGTTTGACTAGGGTTGACCAAGTTTGACTAGGGTTGACCGAAGTTTGACCGAGGTTTGACCGGACCGTTTCCAACCCGACTGGGACCCACCATGCCCAGAAACCCTTGAAATGTAGTCCGGGATACATTCTCCAAGAGTTTGGAGAGCTTTGACCAAAGTTCGACCAAGTTTGACCAAGGTTGACCAAGTTTGACCAAGGTTTGACCGGACCATTGACCAGACCAGAAACTGGAATCGAACTGACCACCCCTTGACCAATGTATAGAGAATATCAAGAGCTTCGATTCCGTACTTTACGGGTCGAAAACGGGCGAGAAACGAGAGAGTTGTGGCCAAAACTGCGAAAAAACGAGAGAGTTGTGACCAAATTTTGGTAAGTGTTGTTGACAAAACAGCCTATTTGGGAGGCAACGTTTGCGCAAAGATTCTCTCCTGACCCGCTGCAACTTGGTCCGCGAGCCAAGACCCTTAGGCAAGAGGTTCACTTCAGCTACCACACGCAACTTTCGGATCGTCAAGAGCTCCTCCGGTCAAGCCGGAATCTCAGTCAAAAGATGACCCCTTGGCATAAGGAACATTCCGACGGCCTCCGTTCGCAAGGATCATATCTTGCGAACCCAAGCTCGCCTCTGTGCAAGGCCTGTACCGTTAAAAAGTAGGTAACGCAAGCTTTCCTGACGATACCAAGATCGTCGGAATCCGACATCGGGAGCTACGTCTACCACGCGCGTGAAAACAGGCCGACGAAATAAGGTTTTGCTGAAAGTTCCGGAATTTTCCCACCGACGTTGCCACGCTTGCGCACAGAGTCTTCCTGACTCGCAACAAGTTGATCTGCGAGCCCGGGCACATTGGAAAGAGGACACATCATTCATGCACGACGTGGAACTCTCGGATCGCCAAGAATTTATCGGGGTCAGCCGGAATCCCGATCGGAAAACTGCCCTCAAACGGACCAAAAACACCCCGGTGGCCTCTGTTCGCGGGGCCATATCTCACAAGTCCAAGCTCGGATTTCCGCAAATCCGGAACCTTGCAAAAGTAGGCAGCGCAAGCTTTCCGACGGTACCAAGAACGTCAAAATCCGACATCGGGAGCTAGGTCAAATATGCGCGCGAACTGGGACAAGATTTGAGAAAAAACGCGCTGGGAGCAAAACGCATTTTTTCTCCCGGACAGCCGCCTTCGCGCGCAGAGTCTTTCCTGCTCGCAACAAGTTGATCCGCGAGCCCGGGTGCGTTGGAAAGATAATGACTCCGGCTACGACGTGGAACTCTCGGTTCGCCGATAGCATCCCCCGTTTGACCGGAATCTTCACCGGAAAAGTGCACAAAAACAGCTCCGACACCCCGACTTCCGGGAGCCATAACTCCCTCGTCCGAACTCCGATTCGCGCAAACTTTATATCGTTGGAAAGAGGACGTCGAGAGCTTTCCGAAGATATGCCGCATGACCCATTTTGAGATCCCGGAAGACCTCCAAAACTGCCCCCGAAAATCGGATAAAAAAGGGTACGCGCACGGAAATCGAGGAGGATTCGAGGAGCTGCTGGCGTGGAAGGATAAGACTGCCACGTGGCAGTACCACAACTCGTGCAGGACCGTCATGCGCCGTGCATGATGGTGCTGCGCGAGGCGTGCACGGTTTTCTATAAAACCAACCCTCCCCCCCTCACTTCAAGACACTTTTTGCTCGGCTCTAGGCCTCTTTGAGCGTTAGTTTAGGCAGAGATAGGGGCTTTTTAGGGGCTTAGGAGGGGTTTTGGGTAGTTTTAGAGAGAGAGACTCCTCTCTAGGTAATCTCTCTCTCTCTAAGCTCTTTCTCTTCTTTCTCTAGGGTTCTTGGGGGGTTTTTAGAGTGAGAAGCATCTATTAGGTGCTTCTCTCTCTAACTTCTCCTCATCTTCCCCCTCTCTCTCTCTCTCTCTCTCTCTTTCTCTTACATTCTTTAGTTCATTTTAGTTCATCTATGCTTTACTAGTTTGTTTATTGCTTTATTTACATTTCCTTGTCATTTATTGCTTTATTTACATTCCCTTGTCTATTTATTGCTTTATTTACATTTCCTTGTCATTTATTGCTTTATTTACATTTTCTAGTCATTTATCGCTTTCTTTACATTTACTACGTACTTGTGAATACATATGTTGTTGTGATTACCCCCCTCCCCCGGTGTGTTTTAGTACGGCAATATTGAGTGGCTTTGGCGGCTCGCGTAAGACCTCTAACGAGGCCGTGACAACCATGTTAGCCCACGAGGTCTTGACCCGAAAAATACACCGGTTTCCTCGTGTTTTAGTACGGCAAATATTGAGTAGCTTTGGCTCAGTTGCGTAAGACCTCTAACGAGGCCGTAACAACCTTGTTAGCCTACGAGGTATTTGACCCGAAAAATACATCATTGGCGAAGCCTGTTGGACCCATTGTCGACACCGGCGGAAAATCCTCTTAAAAGTACTAAAGTAAGTTCTTTTTATTTTCCTAGATACCGACCCCCATTTGGCGAGTGTTGTGTGTGTTCCTCTATCTCTTTTCCGTTTCGAGATACGAGTTGTGTGTGTGTGGGAACTTGTGTACGTGTGTGCGTGTGAGCACAAATTTGGAGTCGCCACCAATCATGGGAAATTTTAAGGTGTGATTGGGCACCTATGTCTAATAGATTTTACCCTATTTAGACATCTACAACTAAATGGTCTTGAACCAGAGATAGGTTCGGGGGTTTGCTTATGCGTGGGGAAGGTGTTAGGCACCCCACGACATCCGTTTAAGAAAACGGTTACCTCCTTCCTAATGTTTTCTTTATTTGCTAAGCCTAAGTTTGTTGGTTTTTATTATGTACAAATGTCCCGATTTCCGTCGTACGATATACCAAAAATGGCAAACGTAATATGACTTCGTTCGGTTTTGATTAGACTCTTTATTTCACCATCCCTTTTATCTTTGTATCTTTTAAATTTCCGGGCATTTCGGTGGTAGGATATACTTGAAATCCTAACACCTAGTGCCGGGACAAACAATTAATGTTTTTTGTGCCATATTCGGGATCTCTTTACCCTTGATTTCCAAGAGTAAAGCGGTCCGTCAAATGGCGGGGTTTTGGGTGATTAATTCACACTTTGGGGAATTTTAGACCATGATCCTATGGGAGTTAGAACGTGTAGAATCCCTTACACGAAAGCACGTACCAGCCACGCCCCCGTGTAAAGGACTCATACCTTCGTTTCTAACGCCCACATTACCATGTTTACTCTTTTTAAAGTTTTCATGGCAAAGTGTATTTTAATCACATTTTTATATCAAAGCAATAAACAATCAAGCAAGTATCAAGATGGTAAAATGGCAAAATATCCAAGCAAAATAGTCATGGCATAATCGCAACACATATATCATGGAAATGAATGAAGATGACAAATATGGGTCGGCATGAATATAATGCTTAATGCAAAGTGCAATTTATTAATGACACAAGAATTTTTAAGGAAAGGGTCAAGACCTCGTGGGGTCGGGATTCGATGCTATTGAAAGACTTACTCGGATCCCGACACCACCATAGGATTTACATGAATAAACAAAACAATCTAAAAAGAGGGTTTCAATGCCTTTTCGGGCTTACACGGAGGGTAGGTGCTATTGAAAGACTTATCCAAACCTTCCGACGCCAAATAGGACTTAATATGGTGAAAATCTATTTGAAAACGGGGTTTCAATGCCTTTTCGGGCTTACACGAAGGGTTGGTGCTATTGAAAGACTTATCCAAACCTTCGACGCCAAATAGGACTTAATATGAGAAAATCTATTTGAAAACGGGGTTTCAATGCCTTTTCGGGCTTACACGAAGGGTTGGTGCTATTGAAAGACTTATCCAAACCTTCGACGCCAAATAGGACTTATATGATGAAAATCTATTTGAAAATGTGGGTTTGCAATTTACGGGTCCAACGCCTCATGGATTTACATGGGGTTTAGTGCTATTGAAAGACTTACCTAAAACCGCCAATACCGTTTGGTATTTTCATGCCCAAATCAAAATAATGCAATATAAACAATATTTACAACAACGTAGTAAATAATGTAAATAACCGGGTTTGGAAAAGAGTATTTTCGTGGGTCCAACACCGTATGGATTTACATGGGGTTTAGTGCTATTGAAAGACTTACCTAAAACCGCCAATACCGTATGGTATTTTCATGCCCAAATCAAAATAATGCCATATAAACAATATTTACAACGTAGTAAAATGGCAAGAAATTTAGAGCGTAACGGGAAGCAATAAATTAATGGAATTTACAAGGAGGGGATTTTGTGGGTCCAATGCCTATGGGATTACATGATGGTTAATGCCTCTTTGAGGTCTTACATAGCCCATCACGACCAATCGGGATTATCACGCCCAAATCACAAAGGGAAAAGGGGAGAAATTGACAATATTCACAATATAATACGCACAACGTAGTAAATGTAAATAACGCGATAAATGACAACATTTACATGGGGATTTTTAATGGGTCCAATGCCTATGGAATTACATGGTGGTTAAAGCCTCTTTGAGGTCTTACATAGTCCACCACGACCAATAGGGATTATCACGCCCATTTTCACGGGGAACGGGGATAATAACAACGCAATATATTTACAAGCGCGTGAAAGTAAATAAAGCGATAAATGTATTTAAAGCATTGCGGAAAGCGATAAATAAATTTAAAGCAAATAATGGACTTAAAAACACGGGATTTTCATGGGTCCAATGCCTATGGAATTACGTGGTGGTTAAAGCCTCTTTGAGGTCTTACATAGTCCACCACGACCAATCGGGATTATCACGCCCAAATCACAAGGGAAGAAAAATGGGAAAATGACAATATCCACAATATAATATTTACAACGTAGTAAATGTAAATAAAGCGATAAATGACGTTATTTAACACATGGGGATGTATTTTTCGGGTCAAATACCTCGTAGGCTAACAAGGTTGTTACGGCCTCGTTAGAGGACTTACGCAACTGAGCCAAAGCTACTCAATATTTGCCGTACTAAAACACGAGGAAACCGGTGTATTTTTCGGGTCAAGACCTCGTGGGCTAACATGGTTGTCAACGGCCTTTGTTAGAGGACTTACGCGAGCCGCCAAAGCCACTCAATATTGCCGTACTAAAACACACCGGGGGAGGGGGGGGATAATCACAACAAATATTCACAAGTGCGTATAAAATGTAAATAAAGCGATAAATGACTAGAAATGTAAAGAAAGCGATAAATGACTAGAAATGTAAAGAAAGCGATAAATGACTAGAAATGTAAATAAAGCAATAAATGACAAAGAAATGTAAATAAAGCAATAAATGGACAAATAAGAAACTAGTAAAGCATAAATGAAATAAATGAACTAAAGAATGTAAGAGAAAGAGAGAGAGAGAGAGAGAGAGAGGAGTGGGAAGATGAGGGGAGGTTAGAGAGAGAAGCACCTAATAGATGCTTCTCACTCTAAAAACCCCCCTAAAATCCCTAAAGAAGGAGAGAGAAAGAGCTTAGAGAGAGAGAGATTACCTAGAGAGGAGTCTCTCTCTCTAAAACTACCCAAAACCCTTCCTAAACCCCTAAAAACCCCTAAATCTGCCTAAACTAATGCTCAAAGAGGCCTAGAGCCGAGCAAAACTGTGTGCAAATGAGGGGGGGGGAGGCTTTATTTATAGGGGGGCGTGCACGCGGGGCGCGCCATGATCGCGCGCGGCGCGTGATGGTGGCGCGCCTCGCGTGCACGCCTCCCGAGACAGCTGTCTGCACTTCCTCGATTCTCGTGCGCGTATTCTCTTTTTGACCCGATTTTCGAGGGCAGTTTTGGAAGTCTTCCGGAACTCAAAATGGGTCATGCAGCCTATCGCCGGAAAGCTCTCGACGTCCTCTTCTCCAACGGTACGAAGTTTGCCTGAATCGGAGTTCGGATGAGAGAGTTATGGCTCCCGGAAGTCGGGGTATCGGAGCTGTTTTCGTGCACCTTTCCGGTGAAGATTCCGATCAAATGGGGGATGCTTTCGGCGAACCGAGAGTTCCACGACGTAGCTGGAGTCGTTATCTTTCCAACGCACCCGGGCTCGTAGATCAACTTGTTGCGAGCCGGAAAGACTCTGCGCGCGAAGGCGGCTGTCCGGGAGGAAAAACGCGTTTTCCTCCCAGCGCGTTTTTTCTCAAATCTTGTCCCAGTTCGCGCACATATTTGACCTAGCTCCCGATGTCAGATTTCGACGTTCTTGGTACCGACGGAAAGCTTGCGTTGCCTACTTTTGCAAGGTTCCGGATTTGCGGAAATCCGAGCTTGGACTTGTGAGATATGGTTCCGCGAACAGAGGCCACCGGAGTGTTTTTGGTCCGTTTGAGGGCAGTTTTCCGATCAGGATTCCGGCTTGACCTGATAAAATCTTGGCGATCCGAGAGTTCCACGTCGTGCATGAGTGTGTCTTCTTTCCAACGCACCCGGGCTTGTGGATCAACTTGTTGCGAGTCAGGAAGACTCTGCGCGCAAGCGTGGCAACGTCGGTGGGAAGATTCCGGAAATTTCAGCACAGCCTTATTTCGTCAGCCTGTTTTCACGCGCATGGTAGATATAGCTCCCGATGTCGGATTTCGGCAATCTTGGTATCGTCGGAAAGCTGGTGCTACCTATTTTCCAAAGGTACAGGCCTTGCACAGAGGCGAGCTTGGGTTCGCAAGATATGATCCTGCGAACGGAGGCCGTTGGAACGTTCCTTATGCCAAGGGGTCATCTTCTGACTGAGATTCCGGCTTGACCGGAGGAGCTCTTGATGATCCGAAAGTTGCATGTGGTAGCTGAAGTGAACCTCTTGCCTAAGGGTCTTGGCTCGTGGACCAAATTGCCATGGGCCGGAGAGAATCTCTGCGCAAACGTTGCCTCCCAAATAGGCTGTTTTGTCAACAACACTTAGCAAAATTTGGCTAAGTGTCGGACCGTTTTTTCACAGTTTTGACCACAACTTCCTTGTTTCTTGTCCGTTTTCGACCCGTAAAGTACGGAATCGAAGCTCTCGATATTCTCTACACGTTGGTCAAGGGGTGGTCAGTTCGAGCCAGTTTTCGGTCTGGTCAATGGTCCGGTCAAACCTTGGTCAAACTTGGTCAACCTTGGTCAAACTTGGTCGGATTTGGTCAAAATTCTCCAAACTCCGGGAAATGTGTCCTGAACCGCGTTTCGAGGGTTTTTGGGCCAGGTGGACCCCAGTCGGGCTGGGAACGGCTCGGTCAAACCTTGGTCAAACTTCGGTCAACCCTGGTCAAACTTGGTCAACCCTGGTCAAACCTTGGGAAATGTGTCCTGGACCTCCTCCTTAGGAGTGTTTGATGCGACCAGGCTTCATTGGATCATACGTGCTGGGTCCGGGTCGCCCCGCCATGCGTGCCGACACTCGAGAAAATCCTGTGGGTAAAAATGGGGTTATGACAGTTGCCCCTTCTTTGTTTGGCGTTCCTTGGCACAAGGAACGTCGGACAAAGAATAAATGACTCGATTTTTGCCCGCTCGGATTTTCTCGGTTTCCGAGTTCTCTTACGGTTGCCGCGCAGTTCGTCTCGGTTTGCGTGTCGGTCCCTCCTAGGGTCCAAATGGACATTCCAAAGGTTGAGAATGATCGAACGAGGTGTGGGGAGGTGATTGGTGGCTCGAAAGGGCCGTTTGGCGCGGAGGTGGAAACCGGCGCGTGATCATCACGCGCCGCGCGTGATGATGGCGCGCTCGGCCCCACCTTAAAAGACGCCGCGCGCCCTTTCGCTCTCATTCCGTCGCTTTTTCTTCCTTTTTCCTCTCTGGACCCCACTTCGCCTTCTCTGCTCTTTTGCTCATATCTTGCTATCCGGGACTCCGATTGACGCGCCGTTTTCGCCTACGCGCTCTACGAGTAAGCACCTTTCCATCCCTACCATTTATTTCAGTTTTAAACGGTCGAAATGTGCTGACATGGTCATTCTCTTTTTTGTGTCTTTTGGTCTTTTTCTCATGATCCAGGACTCCGATCGACGATCAGTTTTCGCCTATACGTCCTACAGGTAAGCACCTTTCCATCCCCACCCTCCTTTTCAGTTTTGAACGGTTGGATTATTTGCTTCCTTTTTTATGTCTTATGCTTCTTCCTTGTGCACTTCTGCTTTTATTTCTTTTTGTTTAACATGTCATTGTATGTTTTGGGATGCATTACATACTTAGCAAACATGTTAGTGCACAAAAATGCATTTACGCCAGGGGTCTGCGCATGTACAAATGAGCCTTTGTAGACACGCACATACATACACATGTGTTTGGAAACACATGAGATGAGAGATACGTAAAATATTTTGAGACGCCATGTTTATTATGATGCTTGTGTATATTTATTTATTTTTTTTTGGGGGGGGGTACTATGTCATGCCTTTATTGCTCTTGGGTTGCGTTGCTACGCACACTCTCTTTTTTCTATGGGGCATATTTATTTTTTTTTGAAAATCATGGGTTGGGTCTAGGACCTGCCTTATTTAGACTTGGGACTCGAGTGAGTCCCGCAATGCAGAAGATTTTTAACTTGTCTTGGAAATTCTTCCAAACAGTCGGGGAAACTTGGGGTTTGAAACTTGTCAAACCTCCATTGAGTGGTCGGACCTGGTTTGGAAATTTATCCAAACGATCAGGGAAAAATTGGGATTTGACACCTAGTCAAATCGCAATTGGGTGGTCAGACCCGGTTTGGAAATTCATCCAAACGATCGGGGACAAATTGGGATTTGACACTTGTCAAATCGCAATTGGGTAATCAGACCTGGCTTGGAAATTCATCCAAACGATCAGGGACAAATTGGGATTTGACACTTAGTCGAATCGCAATTGGGTAATCAGACCTGGCTTGGAAATTCATCCAAACGATCAGGGACAAATTGGGATTTGACACTTAGTCGAATCGCAATTGGGTAATCAGACCTGGCTTGGGAATCCATCCAAACGATCAGGGACAAATTGGGATTTGACATTTAGTCGAATCGCAATTGGGTAATCAGACCTGGCTTGGGAATCCTATCCAAACGATCAGGGACAAATTGGGATTTGACACTTAGTCGAATCGCAATTGGGTAATCAGACCTGGCTTGGGAATCCTATCCAAACGATCAGGGACAAATTGGGATTTGACCTTAGTCGAATCGCAATTGGGTAATCAGACCTGGCTTGGGAATCTATCCAAACGATCAGGGACAAATTGGGATTTGACACTTAGTCGAATCGCAATTGTCATAACCCCATTTTTACCCCCGGGATTTTCTCGGGTGTCGGCACGCAAAACGAGGACAGCCCGAACCAAGTCGGCCTGATCCGACGAGGGCTCATCACACCAAATACTCCTCAAAACAGGGTCTGGAACACATTTCCCAAGGTTGACCAAGTTTGACTAGAGTTGACCAAAGTTTGACCGAGGTTTGACCAAGCCGTTTCCAACCCGACTAGGACCCACCGTGCCCAGAAACCCTTGAAATGAAGTCCGGGATACATTTCCAAGAGTTTGGAGAGCTTTGACCAAGTTCGACCAAGTTTGACCAAGGTTGACCAAGTTTGACCAAGGTTTGACCGGACCGTTGACCAGACCAAAAAGCTGGAATCGAACTGACCACCCCTTGACCAATTCTGATAGAGAATATGAGAGCTTCGATTCCGTACTTTACGGGTCAAAAACGGACGAGAAACGAGGGAGTTATGGTCAAAACTGTGAAAAAACGGTCCAACACTTAGCCAAATTTTGGCTAAGTATTGTTGACAAAACAGCCTATTTGGGAGGCAACGTTTGCGCAAAGATTCTCTCCGACCCGCTGCAACTTGGTCCGCGAGCCAAGACCCTTAGGCAAGAGGTTCACTTCAGCTACCACACGCAACTTTCGGATCGTCAAGAGCTCCTCCGGTCAAGCCGGAATCTCAGTCAGAAGATGACCCCTTGGCATAAGGAACATTCCGACGGCCTCTGTTCGCAAGACCATATCTTGCGAACCCAAGCTCGCCTCTGTGCAAGGCCTTGTACCGTTGAAAAGTAGGTAGCGCAAGCTTTCCGACGATACCAAGATCGTCGAAATCCGACATCGGGAGCTACGTCTACCACGCGCGTGAAAACAGGCCGACGAAATAAGGCTGTGCTGAAATTTCCGGAATTTTCCCACCGACGTTGCCGCGCTTGCGCACAGAGTCTTCCTGACTCGCAACAAGTTGATCCGCGAGCCCGGGTGCGTTGGAAAGAAGACACATCCATGCACGACGTGGAACTCTCGGATCGCCAAGATTTTATCAGGTCAAGCCGGAATCCTGATCGGAAAACTGCCCTCAAACGGACCAAAAACACCCCGGCGGCCCCTGTTCGCGGAACCGAATATCAAAAATCGCGACGGTACAAGAACCAATCCGACTCGGGAGCTAGGTCAAATTGCGCGCGAACTGGGACATTTGAGAAAAAACGCCGGCAAAACGTCCCGGACAGCCGTCGCGCGCAGAGTTGGAAAGAGCCCGGGTGCGTTGACGACTCCAGCTACGACGTGGAACTCTCGGTTCGCCGGTAGCATCCCCCGATTGACCGGAATCTTCGCCGGAAAAGTGCACGAAAAAACAGCTCCAGACGACCCCGACTTCCGGGAGCCATAACTTTTTCCTCCGAACTCCGATTCCATGCAAACTTATTTTTCCGTTGGAAAGTAGGACATCTGGGGCTTTCCGACGATATGCTGCATGACCCATTTTGAGTTACCAGAAGACCTCCAAAATTGCCCTTCGAAAATCGGGTCAAAAAACTGTGCGCGCGCGAATTTCCACGCGAATCGCCACGTGGCGGGTACTGTAGCGCGCACGTGAACAGTAGCGCGCGAGCTACAGTAACTCCGCCTATAAAAGCGGACCCTCCCCCCCTTCATTTTGCACAAAATTTTGCTCAGGCCTTAGGCCTTCTTGAGCGTTAGAATAGGCAGAAATAGGGGTTTTAGGGGGTTTTAGGCGGGGTTTTTGGGTAGTTTTAGAGAGAGAGACTCCTCTCTAGGTAATCTCTCTCTCTCTAAGCTCTTTCTCTCTCCTTTCCTCTCTTTTTTTTTCCTGGGGGGTTTTTAGTGGAGGTGACTAGTGATGATCTCTCTAAAACCTGGGAAGGGATCTTCACAAGGATCCACTCTTGTTATGTTCTTTAAGTTCATTTATTGTTTTATTTATGTTCTTGTTTGTAGATCTGAATATATTTATTGCTTTATTTATACTTTCTAGTCTATTTATTACTTTATTTATATACTTTGAGTTATATATTGCTATTATTTGTGGATCTGAATATATTTATCGCTTTATTTACATTTTCTAGTCATTTATCGCTTTATTTACATTTTCTAGTCATTTATCGCTTTATTTACATTTTCTAGTCATTTATCGCTTTATTTACATTTACTACGTACTTGTGAATATACATATATTGTTGTGATTCCCCCCCTTCCCCCGGTGTGTTTTAGTACGGCAATATTGAGTGGCTTTGGCGGCTCGCGTAAGAGCCTCTAACGCCGTTGACAACCATGTTAGCCCACGAGGTCTTGACCCGAAAAATACACCGGTTCCTTGTGTTTTAGTACGGCAAATATTGAGTAGCTTTGGCTCAGTTGCGTAAGACCTCTAACGAGGCCGTAACAACCTTGTTAGCCTACGAGGTATTTGACCCGAAAAACACATCCCCATGTGTTAAATATTGTCATTTATCGCTTTATTTACATTTACTACGTTGCGCGTATTATATTGTGAATATTGTCATTTTCCCCTTTTCCCTTTGTGATTTGGGCGTGATAATCCCGATTGGTCGTGGTGGATTATATAAGACCTCAAAGAGGCTTTATCCACCATGTAATTCCATAGGCATTGGACCCATTAAAAATCCCCATGTTAAATATTGTCATTTATTGCTTTATTTACATTTACTACGTTGCGCGTATCATATTGTGAATATTGTCATTTTCCTCTTTCCCCTTGTGATTTGGGCGTGATAATCCCGATTGGTCGTGGTGGATTATATAAGACCTCAAAGAGGCTTTATCCACCATGTAATTCCATAGGCATTGGACCCATTGAAAATCCCCATGTTAAATATTGTCATTTATTGCTTTATTTACATTTACTACGTTGCGCGTATTATATTGTGAATATTGTCATTTTCCTCTTTCCCCTTGTGATTTGGGCGTGATAATCCCGATTGGTCGTGGTGGACTATGTAAGACCTCAAAGAGGCTTTAACCACCACGTAATTCCATAGGCATTGGACCCATGAAAATCCCGTGTTTTTAAGTCCATTATTTGCTTTAAATTTATTTATCGCTTTCCGCAATGCTTTAAATACATTTATCGCTTTATTTACTTTTATGCGCTTGTGAATATATTGCGAATATTGTTATTATCTCCGTTTCCCATAAAAATTTGGGCGTGATAATCCCGATTGGTCGTGGTGGACTATGTAAGACCTCAAAGAGGCATTAACCACCACGTAATCCCATAGGCATTGGACCCACAAAATTCCCTCCTTGTAAATTCCATTAATTTATTGCTTCCCGTTATGCTCTAAATTTCTTGCCATTTTTACTACGTTGTAAATATGATTTATCCGTCATTATTTTGATTTGGGCATGAAAATCCCAACGGTATTGGTGGTTTTAGGTAAGTCTTTCAATAGCACTAAACCCCATGTAAATCCATACGGCGTTGGACCCACAAAAATACTCTTTTTTCAAACCCGGTTATTTACATTATTTACTACGTTGTTGTAAATATTGTTCATATTGCATTATTTTGATTTGGGCATGAAAATACCAAACGGTATTGGCGGTTTTAGGTAAGTCTTTCAATAGCACTAAACCCCATGTAAATCCATGAGGCGTTGGACCCGTAAATTGCAAACACGTTTTCAAATAGATTTTCCCATATAAGTCCTATTTGGCGTCGAAGGTTTGGATAAGTCTTTCAATAGCACCAACCCTTCGTGTAAGCCCGAAAAGGCATTGAAACCCCGTTTTCAAATAGATTTTCCTCATTTAAGTCCTATTTGGCGTCGAAGGTTTGGATAAGTCTTTCAATAGCACCAACCCTTCGTGTAAGCCCGAAAAGGCATTGAAACCCCGTTTTCAAATAGATTTTCTCATTTAAGTCCTATTTGGCATCGAAGGTTTGGATAAGTCTTTCAATAGCACCAACCCTTCGTGTAAGCCCGAAAAGGCATTGAAACCCCGTTTTCAAATAGATTTTCCTCATTTAAGTCCTATTTGGCGTCGAAGGTTTGGATAAGTCTTTCAATAGCACCAACCCTTCGTGTAAGCCCGAAAAGGCATTGAAACCCCGTTTTCAAATGATTTTCTCATTTAAGTCCTATTTGGCGTCGAAGGTTTGGATAAGTCTTTCAATAGCACCAACCCTTCGTGTAAGCCCGAAAAGGCATTGAAACCCCGTTTTCAAATAGATTTTCTCATTTAAGTCCTATTTGGCGTCGAAGGTTTGGATAAGTCTTTCAATAGCACCAACCCTTCGTGTAAGCCCGAAAAGGCATTGAAACCCCGTTTTCAAATAGATTTTCTCATTTAAGTCCTATTTGGCGTCGAAGGTTTGGATAAGTCTTTCAATAGCACCAACCCTTCGTGTAAGCCCGAAAAGGCATTGAAACCCCGTTTTCAAATAGATTTTCTCATTTAAGTCCTATTTGGCGTCGAAGGTTTGGATAAGTCTTTCAATAGCACCAACCCTTCGTGTAAGCCCGAAAAGGCATTGAAACCCCATTTTCAAATAGATTTTCACCATATAAGTCCTATTTGGCGTCGAAGGTTTGGATAAGTCTTTCAATAGCACCAACCCTTCGTGTAAGCCCGAAAAGGCATTGAAACCCCATTTTCAAATGATTTTCCTCATATAAGTCCTATTTGGCATCAAAGGTTTAGGTAAGTCTTTCAATAGCGCTAACCCTTTGTGTAAGCCCGAAAAGGCATTGAAACCCTTTTTTTAGATTGTTTTGTTTATTCATGTAAATCCTATGGTGGTGTCGGGATCCGAGTAAGTCTTTCAATAGCATCGAATCCCGACCCCACGAGGTATTGACCCTTTCCTTAAAAACTCTTGTGTCATAATAAATTGCACTTTGCATTAAGCATTATATTCATGCCGATCCATATTTGTCATCTTCATGATACATGTGTTGCGACTATGCCATGACTATTTTGCTTGGATGTTTTGCCATTTTACCATCTTGATTACTTGCTTGATTGTTTATTCGCTTTGATATAAAAATGTGATTAAAATACACTTTGCCATGAAAACTTTAAAAAGAGTAAACATGGTAATGTGGGCGTTAGAAACGAAGGTATGAGTCCTTTACACGGGGGCGTGGCTGGTACGTGCTTTCGTGTAAGGGATTCTACACGTTCTAACTCCCATAGGATCATGGTCTAAAATTCCCCAAAGTGTGAATTAATCATCCAAAACCCCGCCATTTGACGGACCGCTTTACTCTTGGAAATCAAGGGTAAAGAGATCCCGAATATGGCACCAAAAACATTAATTGTTTGTCCCGGCACTAGGTGTTAGGATTTCAAGTATATCCTACCACCGAAATGCCCGGAAATTTAAAAGATACAAAGATAAAGGGATGGTGAAATAAAGAGTCTAATCAAAACCAAATGAAGGTCAAAATGCATTTGCCATTTCTTGGTATATTGCTCGACCGAAATTTGGGACATTTGTACATAATAAAAACCAACAAACTTAGGCTTAGCAAATAAAGAAAACATTAGGAAGGAGGTAACCGTTTTCTTAAACGGATGTCGTGGGGTGCCTAACACCTTCCCCACGCATAAGCAAACCCCCGAACCTATCTCTGGTTCAAGACCATTTAGTTGTAGATGTCTAAATAGGGTAAAATCTATTAGACATAGGTGCCCAATCACACCTTAAAATTTCCCATGATTGGTGGCGACTCCAAATTTGTGCTCACACGCACACACGTACACAAGTTCCCACACACACACAACTCGTATCTCGAAACGGAAAAGAGATAGAGGAACACACACAACACTCGCCAAATGGGGGTCGGTATCTAGGAAAATAAATAAGAAAAAGAAACTTACTTAGAAGAATTTTCCGCCGGTGTCGACAGCAATAATCAGACATGGCTTGGAAATCACCAAACGCGGGAAAATTGGGATTTAACTGTGAATCGCTTGGGTAATCAAATGGCTCGTCATCCAAAGTCGGGCAAATGGATTAACGAGAATCCAATGTCCCGGCTTATTTATCCAAACACAGCCAAATTGGGATTTGACACTTGGTCGAATCGCAATTGGGTAATCAGACCTGGCTTGGGAATCCTATCCAAACGATCAGGGACAAATTGGGATTTGACACTTAGTCGAATCGCAATAATCAGACCTGGCTTGAGAATCTTATCCAAACGATCAGGGAAAAATTGGGATTTGACACTTAGTCGAATCGCAATTGGGTGGTCAGACCGGCTTGGAAATCATCCAAACGATCGGGGAAAATTGGGATTTGACACTTAGTCGAATCGCAATTGGGTAATCAGACCTGGCTTGGGAATTTATCCAAACGATCGGGGAACAAATTGGGATTTGACACTTAGTCGAATCGCAATTGGGTAATCAGACCCGGCTTGGAAATTCTATCCAAACGATCGGGGACAAATTGGGATTTGACACTTGTCGAATCGCAATAATCAGACCTGGCTTGGGAATCCTATCCAAACGATCAGGGAAAATTGGGATTTGACACTTAGTCGAATCGCAATTGGGTAATCAGACCGGTTTGGAAATTCATCCAAACGATCGGGGACAAATTGGGATTTACATTTAGTCGAATCGCAATTGGGTAATCAGAC
>OU015764.1:18340046-18368830 GCA_907173295.1 Fagus sylvatica
CAGTGCAGGTATGCCTTAACTTGTACTTTATTTTTTTTTTTTTGAATTGTACAAGTAAGCAGTGTATTCATGTATGTTGCATGGTGTTATGCGTTGGTCTGCCGCAAGTCCTGACACTTCTATAGCCCACGTGATGGAGGGGATTTCCCTCTTTGGTGTTACCCCCAGCCTTAGAGCTATTCCAGGCTGGCGGCTTTGTCATACCAGCCGGTCACCTTCACCAGCGAGGATTCCCCTGTTGTTGAAGGGCGCTCTTATGCCTGAGGAGGATCCATGCGCAAGGCCTTGTGGAAAGTGGGTCCGTGGTGGACCTAGGTCATGATGCTCCACTTGAGGGTGCTGGTGCTTCTGCGGTGGATGCACTTGCTGGCAGTGACCACTTGGAAAACATAGGTAAGTTTGGATTCCAACTTCCTTTCTCTTCTTTTAGTAGCTGGAGTGTTGTTTGTGGAAGAAATTCCACTTCATATGGGAATTTCTTTCTGTAGACTTGATTGTTATTTTCTTTGAAAAGTTATATCTTTCATAGACTTGGTTGTCGTCTTATGAAAACTTTTCGTGCCATGGACTTGGTTGTTGTCTCGTAAGATGTTTTGATTCCATAGACTTGAGTGTTGTCTTATGAAATGTTTGATTCCATAGACTTGGGTGTCGTCTTATGAAATATTTTGCTTTCATAGACTTGAGTGTTGTCCTATGAAATATAGACTTGGGTGTCGTCTTGATGGGAAAATTCTTGTTTCCATGGACTTGGCTGTCATCCTATGGAAAATCCTGTTCCATAGACTTGGTTGTCGTCTTATGGAAAACTTTTCGTTCCATGGACTTGGTTGTCGTCCTATGGAGAGTTTTGTTGTTTTTTTTTTTTGTTACCATAGACTTGATTGTTGTCTTATGGATGTGTATATGTATATATTCTTTGCCATAGACTTGATTGTCGTCTTATGGAAATTCCCTTTCCCATGGACTTGGTTGTTGCCCTATGGAGGATTTCTGGTTTCATGGATTTGGTTGTCATCCTATGAAAGATTTTCTGTTGTTTCCATGGACTTGGTTGTTGTCCTATGGAAGGTTTTCTGTTGTTTCCATGCACTTGGTTGTCGTCCTGTGGAAAATTTTGGATTTGATTAAGTCATGGGAGTCGTCCCGCAAACTTAACCTCATCATGAATTTGCTTGTTGTGACTTCACTGCTCATTTGCTTGGTTTTGTTTCTTCCCTTTTTTGCAGGCGCGGATGATGCCGTGCATGTGTCGGAAGAGATTGATGAAGTAGGGATCACTGGTGAAGTCACTGTTGTTAGTCCACCACGAAGGCCCACTATTGAAGTTGGTTCAAGCATTGATGTAAGCAGCTTGTCTGATGAAGTTGCTGCCTTTTTGAGAGAGTTCGATGCGAGGGCACCCAATCCTCACCCTGAGCAGTTCTTCTGGTCTTTCAACGGGCCCTTGGTGCCTTTTGGTGATTTTTGGGTCCCCAATGATTGTTCGCCTTATCTGTCACGGCTGTCTGCGGGACATAGCGATTTTACCAAAGGCTTCAAGCTCAGCATTGGGCTCGGTGGACCCATGATGTCCCTGCTTGGGAGCGTGTTGGCTGCCATGGACGAGTCCAGCCTTGAAGATGTGTCCAAGACCCAAATCCTTGCATGGAGGAGCGTGATCCAAGACCTTATGGACGTTGGCTTCGATTTGGGGTTCATGATGGAGCGTCTGCGGCAGATGGCCCAATGTGTATTTGGCAAAAGGCTCACAGATGAGATAAAGGCACTCCAGCACCAAATCGCCCTTCTGCAGGATTCCTTGGCCAAGTTGACTGCTTATCAGGATGCCATGATGTCCACGGGAGAAGTGGTTCCCAGGTCTGAACGTGGTGGATCATTCCTTGACAGCCTCCTTGACTGACTCTTGTAGCTCTTATGCTCACTTCTTTTGTAATGACTATGTTTTAGCCTTATTCTCACACACTTGTATGTATGTTTTGTGGTGGCCCGGTTTTGGCCTTTTCTTTTGGACAAATGACCAAGTTTTGGTCTCTTTTTTTTTTCTTTTGGACAAATGA
The DNA here is from genome assembly GCA_907173295.1 of Fagus sylvatica. Taxonomy (NCBI): domain Eukaryota; kingdom Viridiplantae; phylum Streptophyta; class Magnoliopsida; order Fagales; family Fagaceae; genus Fagus; species Fagus sylvatica. Next base: position 18,342,107 of record OU015764.1, read on the forward strand.
CCAGGTTTTGGTCTCTTTGAATGCTCATGTTCATATCTTATTTAATCATGACATATCTAATCTATTGCCTTTTGCAAGAAAAATCTTTAGCATGTGATAGTTCTTTGATTGCTTGGCAAAACATAGACATTGCATATCATGATTCGTTAATAATACAACATGATTTCAATTGTTCCAAAACAAAAGACTCCAAATACTTGGCTAATAAGAGTGGTAGTCTTACGAGTAGTAACGCTTCAGCCACTTTCCGTTAATGGGATCTGCTAGGGTCGTGCCATCTGCGGTGGATAGCTTGTAGTAGCCACTATCATACGCTTCACGGATTAAGTATGGCCCCTCCCAATTTGGTGCAAATTTGGACGGCGAGGGGAGACCTCTTCTCACGTGATCCACCGTTTTCAGCACCATTTGACCCTTAGCAAAAATTCTGGTCTGGAGCGTTTTCTCATAAGCATCAGCAAGCTTCTGGTGGTACCGTAGACTACGGGCTTGGGCCAGCTCTCTTGCTTCTTCCAGACCTTCCAAGTCTGCCACTCTCGCTTCAGCACAAATGTCAGCGTCAGCTTCTAAGTCCATCCCATGCAAAATTCTTGGGCTAGGCACTAATAATTCTGTAGGTGAGATAGCATCAGTGCCGTAGACTAAGGAAAATGGGGTGAAGCCCGTTGCTGTTTTGGTTGATCCACGGTAGGCCCATAGAGTGTCTGCCAGATGAGAACTCCAACCTTTTCCGTAGTCAAAAACCATTTTACTCAAAATACGCAATAACATGCGTTTAGTTGCCTCCGCCTGTCCATTGCCTTGAGGGTAGTAAGGCGTGGATCTGCGGTGCTTGATTCGATAATGCTCCAAAACTTCTCTAACATTTTTGTTAACAAAAGGAGTGCCATTATCACTAATGATTTTGTGAGGGATGCCAAACCTCGTGATAATATGCTCGCGGATGAAGTTTGCCACGGCTGCACCAGTTGCCTTGCGAAGGGGAATGGCCTCAACCCACTTTGAGAAGTACTCGGTGGCCACCAAGATCCAGATGTATCCACCAGAAGCTGGGTTGATCGGTCCCAATGAGGTCTAGCCCCCAAGTATGAAAAGGCCATGGTGTTGCCATGTTCTGCAGACTAGTTGGATGGGTGTGAATGAGATTAGCTTGGAGTTGGCAAGTGTGACAAGATTTCACAAAGTCAGCCGTGTCTTTCTTCATGGTTGGCCAGTAATAGCCGAGGGTCAACAGCAGCTGATACAATCTTTTCTTGCCTTGATGTTCTCCGCACTCTCCGGAATGAGCTTCTTTCATTACTGTTTGAGATTCTGCCAGACTGAGGCATCTCAAGGGGTCACCGTGGAACCCTTTTCGGAACAATATGCCTCCTTCCACAAAGTACCTTGTGGCCAATTTTTTGATTCTAACCGCTGCTTGGCTGGTCTGCGGTAGGATATTCTCGATAAGGTATTCGAGAAAAGGCGTGCGCCAATCACTAGAGACAAATGTTGCATAGATCTGGTCGGACTCATGTTGGTGCTGGCAAAATGTGCACTGTTCCTGCAGACTTGCTGCCTCTTTACTCATGCTGGGCCAGAAGTAACCCAGGCGCTGGAGTCTGCGGTAGAGGCTTATTCCATCCCGAAGTTCACAGCACTTCTCGTGGACCTCTGTTAGCTTCTTTGCTGCCTCTTGGAGGTTCACACATCTTGCCAAGACTCCTCCAGGCAGTCTGCGGTAGAGATCCCCAGCAATCAGCACATAATCTTTGAGCACTTTCAGGTCTGCCACACCTTCAGGTGCTACAAGCTTGGCTTTTATAGGCGTCCGCCAGTCTTCTGCATCAAGGTTTGGTTCCTTGAATTTCTCTCTCAGCAGATCAGTGATAGGCATGCTTCTCTTATCAATTGTGACATCTACCTTTGATCCCTCAAATGAAACTTGGGAACCCAAGGTTGCAAGGGCATCGGCGTACCGGTTTTCGCACCTCATGGCATGAGAAATTTCAAAAGTGTCGAACTCTTCCTCTAGCTTCTGAGCTAAGGCCCGGTACAGTGCTAGTGATGGTTCCTTGAGGGAGAACTCACCCTTGGTCTGGCAGATGAATAAGATTGGAGTCTCCAATCACCCGCAGATGCTTTATCCCCATTTCGTGGGCAATGACCAATCCCGGTGATATAAGCTTCATATTCTGAGGCGTTGTTGGAGCATGGGAAGTCAAGTTTGAAAGACTTAGCTATAGTCTTTCCATCTTCTCTTGCTAACACAATCCCAGCCCCACTTGAGCTAGATGTCGAAGAGCCATCAAATTTCAGCGTCCATGTCGAGTCTGCCAGATCTGCCAGCAGAGCCTCTCCTATTTCCCCGGGCACTTCATGCGAGATTGATGAGCTATCTTCCCCTGGGAATTGTGCTAGGAGATCTGCTATGGCTTGGCTCTTGATCGCTGTGGGCGTTTCAGTGGTTATCTCGTATTGGGACAATTGCAAGAGCCACTGGGCCAGTCTGCCAGAAAGGACTGGTCTGTGCAGTAGACTCCTAATTGGATGGGATTTAGTTATCAGCTGGATTTTGTGGGCCAAGAAGTAATGCCGCAGACGCTGTGATGCATATATTAAGGCTAAGCATGCTCCGCTCAGCCCCCGAGTATCTTGTTTCAGCGTCCTTGAAGTGCTCGGCTAACATAGTAGATTGGCCTTTCGGTTCCTTCTTCATCTTCTTGAGCCACCAAGCCCCCAATTGCTTCACTATTGGAAGCCAAGTATAGACGCAGTGGTCTGCCAGGGACTGGAGCACATACAGGTGGGGAGCTTAGTCATGATCTGTTGGATCTTCTCAAAGGCTTGCTGGCACGCCGTGGACCAAATAAAAGGAACTCCTTTCTTCATCAGAGGTGCGAACACGGCTGTTACTGCTGCCAGACCAGGGATGAACCTCCTAATGTAGGACAATCTCCCTAGAAAGCTCTTCAATTCCTTATGAGAAGTTGGTGCCTTCATGGTTGCTATGGCGGATGCCTTGGCTGGATCAACATCGATTCCACGGTTGTGGACTAAGAAGCCCAGGAACTTTCCAGCAGACACCCCAAAGGCACATTTAAGGGGGTTCATCTTGAGTTTGTAGAGTCTGCATCTGTCAAACACCTTTCTTAAGATTCCAAGATGATCTCCCCGGACTCCCTTACCTTCTTTCCTTCCACCACTATGTCATCCACGTAATCTTCAATTTCTTTGTGCATCATATGGTGGAACATGAGCTGTCCTTTGGTTCCTTTGGTAGGTGGCACCGGCTGTCGTTTTAAGACCGAAGGGCATTTTTAAGACCGAAGGGCATGACGGTGTAATAAAAATTGCCGATTGGTGTGCGAAAGGCAGTCTTTTCAGCATCTCTGGTGGACATGCGGATTTGGTTGTAGCCACTAAATCCGTCCATGAAGGAAAACATGGCATGACCGGCGGCTGAATCTATCAACAAGTCCATGTTTGGAAGAGGAAACTCATCCTTTGGACATGCCTTATTAAGATTCGAAATCACACAGCATCTGATCTGCCCATTCTTTTTCTTGACCGGTACAATGTTTGACAGCCACCGTGGATGCTGAATGGGTTTGATAAAACCAGCAGCAAGTAGCTTTTTTACTTCTTGTGTGATTTGTGCCTCTACTTCCGTATGGAAGGTTCTCATGGGCTGCACCACAGGTCTGGTACCGGGCTCCACATTCAAAGAATGAGCTACTAGGCCATGGGTCCCACAGGTCTGGTCCGGGCTCCACATTCAAAGAATGAGCCACTAGCCCTGGGTCTATCCCCGGCATCTCATGATAATCCCAAGCAAACACATCTTTGTACTCATGCAGCAGATCAATCAAGCATTTTCTTTCTTTGGCAGATAAAGACTTGCTAATTGATACAGGCTTGGTAATATCAGGATTATCACTTAAATCAATTACCTCAAGTTCTTCTTTCGAAGTCAGGTTTGATTCAGCCGTGGTGGACTCTTTCATTCTCCTTGCCGTGGATTCTGTCTGGTCTTTTCATCTCTCTTCCGATTCGTTCCATGACTGTGAATGATCCACGGTAGATCCTTGGTTTGTTTCTAGACTCTGCTTATCCTTTACGCTAGACAGTATTCGCGCGATGACCAATCTGATCCACCGTAACTATTTTGGGATTCATTACCATAGCCGTGCATGGTCTATGTATCTCTTCAGAATCCTTGGCCTGTATGATCCTCACGACTTTTCCGAATTTCAGCTGCTGTATCGTGACTGAGGGCTGAGCCACCCTCTTAGGTGTGGGACCTCTTGCCGTGGCAGTGGGCCCCACCCCTTCATAAGCGGTCTTCGTCCATCAGGGAGTTGGACACGCACGCATTGGGTGCACTCCCTTGTTCAACTTCACCTTTTTTCTTTTCTCTTCGCTGAGCAACTCCCGTAGATCAATTTCAGGTATCTTTGATGTCTTCCCATGCAGGAAGTGGTGTTCCACTGGCCTCACGATGGATGGCTCTCCCGTGGATGCTAAATCATCATAGAAGCTGCCTCAACAAAATGAGCTTCAGTCTGGTCGAAGGGGCAGGAATTTGCAGCTATGCGGATTGGCTTGCCATTGAGTCTCCCCTTGACACATTGATGGTAGGTGGATGACACCAATTTGTGCTGAGCTTCAGTGCAGGAATTTGAAGCTATGCGGATTGGCTTGCCATTGAGTCTCCCCTTGACACATTGATGGTAGGTGGATGACACCAATTTGTGCTTGTGCAGCCAAGGTCTACCAAGGAGCACGTGATAGGGAGTTTCCGCATTCACCACATGGAACCGTGTGAGTGCCGCAATTGGCCCCACTTTCAAGACAAGTTGTACATGCCCCATTGTGTGTTCAGTCATACCTCCAAATCCGGTCACCTCCATGGGAGAGCCTTGGATCTTCTGGTGTGGCAGATCGACAGCTTGGAGTGTGCTTAATGGTATGAGGTTCAAGCAAGAACCAGTGTCCACCAGAGCACGTCTGACTTGAACATTTTTTATTACCGCAGACAGATAGAGCGGGCGTCTATGGTCCGGGTATTGAACCTCCATATCCTCATCCGTGAAGGTTATGGCATTAGTGGTTTCCAAAAAGGCACGGCTGGCATGAGCTTCTGCTGTAAAACAAGTGGCTCCTGATTCTGCCGCTATTGTAATGAGCGCTTCTGTCGCTGCATTTCTTACCTCAGGTCCGAATCCCAGCTGGTTGAATAAAGACTTGAACTTTGGACTCCTTTGTAGGTCCTGACAGCTGCTTGTGTGTACATCCGACAAAATTCGTTAACTTTCGAGTCTTTCCTTGTGTTATGTGCTTTGTTTTTTCTTTTCTTGTACTTGTCTTTTTTGCTGTGCGGATTCTTCCAGGTCCGGAAGTGCTCTCGCGTTCTGAAGAAGATACCTGTCGCTGACTCGTGCCGCATCTTTTTCTAGTGGCAGGGCCATCTTGTTCTGTTTGCACAACAACTTGATTGTGGCCCTGAATGTGTGGTTAGGACATTCCACTTACTGATTACTACATGCGCTTTGACACCTTGTTAGCTGGGGAATCATATACCGTTGTGTGGTGTCACAGTCTAGTAGAAAGCAGTGAGGGTATGATGGTGTACTTATATTTGTGTGTGTATAACTATTCTCAAATCTTTCGTGGAGGAGAAGCTGAAATTCTGCTAGTGCACATGTTATATCAGGATGGGTTGAGCTTGCAGTTTTTGGGAAACTCCATCTCGCAAGTCTGCAGAATATGGCCCGCGAGCGTGTCACCAATTGCGTGTAGGAGAGATTCGCCTGGGTGAGCACTCAGGCTAGTCGAAGCGGAAAATTTTGTGACTACTGCGTGGAGAGGTGTGGAGATTATATCGCTCACTCCTATCTGGTCCCCAGCGCTGCTTAAGCAAGACGCAGTAACGAATCTCTGGGATTCCTTTTGCTTTCTGGAAGGGAACGATTTGGCCTGGTTACCCACCCAAGAGTGTGGTCTTCGCGATATGAACTGAAATCTTTGTTGTGTCGGCTGTGTACTCAGCATTGATACCTCCTCCCGCAGAAGCTCTGCTTTTCACTCCCAAATGATTCAGGTCCGAATCGGTCTGGTCCACCTAGCCCTCGAAACAGAGATGAATCGGGAACGAATCGGTCTAGTCCACCCAGCCCTCGAAACGAAATTTGTGATTCGGGTCCGAATCGGTCTGGTCCACCCAGCCCTCGAAACGGAGACGAATCGGGAGTGAATCGGCCTGGTCCACCCAGGTCTCGAAACGAAATTTGTGATTCGGGTCCGAATCGGTCTGGTCCACCCAGCCCTCGAAGCGGAGACGAATTGGGAACGAATCGGCCTGGTCCATCCAGGTCTCGAAACGAAATTTGTGGTTCGGGTCTGTCGTTTGAAGTCGTAATCTAGCAGTTAGACTCTCGAATCGGTGCATAGTGGTCTTAGGTGGTCTTGGTCCTAACTACCAGTTCGAAATTCGGAAGCACTCTGGTGTGAATTGTGCGGTGAATTCGTGTAGCATTATCCATGTGTCTGAACCAGCAGACGCACTCTATCTGAGTGGTGGTTCTCACGCTTCATCTGGGGGTACTCTGTCACAATGATACCAATACTCCTGGTCCTAGAAAACCACGTCTCAATTTGTGTGTCAGAGGTCGCTGAATGGAGTTTCTGACTTCAACACGAGCGTCTTTGCACCACACGGAGGTCTACGGCAATCCGGGTAAGATAAATTCCTGGGTGAATTGCTGGGCTAATGTTGAGAAACGGAAATGGACACGTCCGGAAGCTGGATGTATTTCACCAGGTCTTCTCCAATCTGCTGCTTAGTACTGTGCAGATTGACAAGAGTATTTTTTCTTCGACATGGAAATACTTGCTGCAGAAGCTCTCCACCATGTCTCCCATGTTCTGATGGACCCAGCAGGCAACACTGTGTACCAAGTGTATGCTCTGTCCACCAGAGATTCGAGAACTCCCGCAGACAAAGGTCACCATTTGCAGCAAAGGGTCCCATGGAATCCAGGAACTTGCTGATGTGTTCCATGGCACTCCCTTTCTTCCGTCAAATAATGCAAAGACGGGTGTATCATATTTCTCCGGGTATGGCTCCTTCAAGAGCTCGATGGGGTAAGGGGGTCTCCTCACAAAGTGTCTAGGCTCCTTGGGGGCCCTTTCTCTTTCTTGCTTGAGTAAGTCAGCCACATCGGACATGGTGACAAATGGTGTGTCATTTTTGTTGTGAGACTCCCTCTCTTCGTGGTTGCGGTTGTCGTTCTTGTTCTGGTGGTCCTCTTTGTTGGTGTTGGCTTCTCTCAACTGTTTTAAGGATTCAGCAAGTTCAGCTTGGTTCTGCTGCATCGCCTTGATCATTTCAAACATCAATGTCATTTGTTGTGGTCCACCAACAGGGATTTCTCCACCACCAAGGACTTGTTCGCCACCATGAGTTTGTCCCCCACCAAAGGGGTTTTCTCCCCCATGCGTCTGTCCACCACCCTGAGCATGTGTTTCTCCCATGGCGTGGCTGTGGCCTTGAGATTCTGCTTCAGCATGGGAGTTAGCTACTGAGTTTTGTCTGGTAGACCTTTTAGGCGGCATGATTGTAGCCCCCAGGTGCTGTGGATCAGCTTCGGAATGATGGAACGAGGGAAGATTTGCAACTCAACTCCCCAGTGGAGTCGCCAAAATGTGGATGCTAAAATTTTCAGCACCGTATGGGCCGCGTATCGATCCACGGACGGGCTGGACACGGGCCAAATTTGTGTGTGGGGGATGTTGAGACCAAGACTCTACTCCAAGTGTGGTAGACCACTCAGAGGCTAATGGTGCATTTCCCTCTAGTATTCTTTAGTCCACCGGGCTGCAATACTCGACGTAGGTGGCTTTCATCAGAGACTCCGCGGTTTATGTGAACTACCAACTGTATCATCAAATGGAGTTCGGGGTGACAAGTGGTGCGTTTGAAACTTGCAAACCTCCAAATGGATAAATCGCTGGCCAGGCTTTCGGAGATACTATACCTCGCCAATATATACCGCTAAGTGTGTCCGCGTGCGCAGTGTCAAATTTAAAGAGCGTATGTGATCAAATTGTCTATACTCTTGGAACATACATGGCATTACTCGCGCGAGTGTAGTGAGTACTTATCATCCGTTTACCGTAGTAGCGAGACAACATATGTGTGAGTATATTGAACATCACAATCTGACCAATGTGGTGTAAATCAGAACCTGGTGTTATTGATGAATCATAATACCACATACCTGTTGCACGAGTGTCGAACACGTGCTCTGGTTGTGTGAACAACTTTATGAGCGCGATGTAGAAGCGCCCTATTTGATGAATGGTGAGATACAATAGAGCTGAGTAGAGAGTCAAAATGTCTATTCCAAACCGATTCAGAATACGAATGTTGGGAGTTGGCCTTAATTCACAAGTGCTGGCACAATTATGTGGGTTGACAAGACCCTGAGCGCTTTCGTATATTCATCCTTTGCAAACCACGAGATCCAGGAGGAAGCAAATAATCAGTGGAAATTTCAACATTGAAGAGCTACCCAATACTGCATGGAACTTTGTGAGGGGTGAAGTGGAAATTTCCGTGGAGGTCTTGTGAAAATATTGCAATGCAACACATACCTGATTCCAGACGTGTGCAACAAATTATCGGGATTTGAACAACTTTAGTGTGTGTTGAGCCTCCGCCAATTGGGTTAAGTTCAACACGTTGTGCTTTTGATTGAAAGTTTCTCTGTCTTATGCTGTGTGATATTTTGCTGTGATAGTGATGCTAGGACCAAACTGTGAAAGTCGGTGATATCTGTCTATGTTCTGTACGCATGGAGTATCCTCGGGGTATGGAATTAGATATGTCAACCGTGGACTGCTAATTGGCCGTTTGCTTGAGGTAATTTACAATGTTGGAGAATTTCTTTCTTGCTATAGGTGAATGCTCAACTGATCGCGAAAAGTGTTGGTGTTATCTAGGAGTACCTGTAGACTTGGTGAATTACTAGTGTACATCCCAAAGGCACGCAAAAAGCAACCCCTTTTTCATCCGTACTTATGCGTGACCAAGAATCTGGGATTGACACTTTAGTTCCGTGAATATCATTCCAAACGATCAGGGACAAATTGGGATTTGACACTTAGTCGAATCGCAATTGGGTAATCAGACCTGGCTTGGAAATTCATCCAAACGATCAGGGACAAATTGGGATTTGACACTTAGTCGAATCGCAATTGGGTAATCAGACCTGGCTTGGAAATTCATCCAAACGATCAGGGACAAATTGGGATTTGACACTTAGTCGAATCGCAATTGGGTAATCAGACCTGGCTTGGGAATTCATCCAAACGATCAGGGACAAATTGGGATTTGACACTTAGTCGAATCGCAATTGGGTAATCAGACCTGGCTTGGGAATTCATCCAAACGATCAGGGACAAATTGGGATTTGACACTTAGTCGAATCGCAATTGGGTAATCAGACCTGGCTTGGAAATTCATCCAAACGATCAGGGACAAATTGGGATTTGACACTTAGTCGAATCGCAATTGGGTAATCAGACCTGGCTTGGAAATTCATCCAAACGATCAGGGACAAATTGGGATTTGACACTTAGTCGAATCGCAATTGGGTAATCAGACCTGGCTTGGAAATTCATCCAAACGATCAGGGACAAATTGGGATTTGACACTTAGTCGAATCGCAATTGGGTAATCAGACCTGGCTTGGGAATTCATCCAAACGATCAGGGACAAATTGGGATTTGACACTTAGTCGAATCGCAATTGGGTAATCAGACCTGGCTTGGAAATTCATCCAAACGATCAGGGACAAATTGGGATTTGACACTTAGTCGAATCGCAATTGGGTAATCAGACCTGGCTTGGAAATTCATCCAAACGATCAGGGACAAATTGGGATTTGACACTTAGTCGAATCGCAATTGGGTAATCAGACCTGGCTTGGAAATTCATCCAAACGATCAGGGACAAATTTGGATTGTTTGATTGTCTTTTCCTATCATTGGGTTTCGTGTATGAAGTTTACCTGGCTTTTCTGACTCTTGGATTGTCTTGTTGTGTCCTTTGCAGATGTCTGATCGAGGTAGCGGTAGCGGGGGCCATCGCCGGTCCTCACGCCTTGGATTCTTGTGAATGTATGAACATTGAGGGTCAGGTCTTAAGAAAGACCTGAGGTAGACTTGGGGTCATGTGAATTTAGCTCCCCCTTCTTGGGTTTGTTGCTGATGGTGGCATTCCATGTGGTCCATTCCTGGGGGATTTTGGCTCTGTGTGCTTTAGATGCCATGTGAGCCATCCTGAGGGATTTTGGCTCTGTGTGCTTTAGATGCCATGAGCTTCATTGTGGTTGTTGCTCTGTCTGTTGGGTCGAAGTGCACTCGCATCCCATACTTTAGGCTTAGCTATCTCATAGGTTAGCTGCGGATTTGAATCATCAAAGGATCGGGTCTTATACATTCAAGAGGCCCACTTCTATCATCATTAGGTCTTACTCCTTTCTTGAGGCCCATCTTATCATCATCGGGTCCTACTCTTCCACGAGGCCCATTTCTATCAATGTCGGGACTTACTCCTTCACGAGGCCCATTTCTATCAATGTCGGGACTTACTCCTTCACGAGGCCCATTTCTATCAATAGCGGGACTTACTCCTTCACGAGGCCCATTTCTATCATCATTGGGTCTTACTCCTTCATGAGGCCCATTTCAGCAACTCTTGGGTCTTACTCCTTCACGAGGCCCATTTCATCATCATCGGGTCTTACTCCTTCACGAGGCCCATTTCATCATCATCGGGTCTTACTCCTTCACGAGGCCCATTTCAGCAAATCCTGGGTCTTACTCTTTCACGAGGCCCATCTGGATGACTTTCCGAATTTTTCCAATTTTTCTTGACAAAAATGGAAAAATTTGCCCCAGTATGTAGTGTCGAATAAATTTTTCTAGCTTCTTGAAGATAGAAAAATTTTGCCCCAGTGTAGGAGCAATGATTGTTGATGCGGAATTCCTGGATTTCTTCCTTCTGTCTCCTTCTGGTACCGGACTGCGATAACCACCCGAGAGTCGAACTATTTTCCTTCGAAATTTTTCAAAACCCTTTTGAAAAATTTTTGCCCCAAACAAATTTTTCCAGTTCTCGAAGATGGAAAAATTTTGCCCCATTATCTTGATCGGTACGAGTTTCCAAACTCTTCATGCACATACTTCTTGGTTTGGTCCAAACTAACTGCCCGAGTCTCGAACCAGCTCTTCTTCACAATTTTTCAATTTACTGAAAAATTTGCCCCAGTGTGGAATCACACGTGTCGATGTAGAATCTAAATTTCCGCTTCTGTCCCTTTCGCCCTTGATCAAGACAGCCGTTCAAGTGTTGAGCCGCTTTTCCCTTCAAAATTTTTCAAAACCGCTTTTGAAAAATTTGCCCCAGTGTGTTGTCAAATTCAATCATGAGACATTCCTCGGTTGCTTCTTAACTTTTCCGGTCTTCTCAGTGCTGACAACATGCTTCTGGTCATTAGCTCATCTGGTCGGTCTGTCTGATACTTTTGATCATTTGGTAGGACGACACTTTCTCAAGCTTCGATCCGTCCGGTTGAACCTTCAGCTCTTTCAACTAATTCCTGATGGTGGTAGCATTTCCTTGATCTCTGGTTTGTCTTCTAATTTTTCCGTTCGCGGAAAAATTGCCCCAGTGTGGTATAACAGGATCAATGGCGAGACCTATGGACAGATCAAAGGTCTTTTTCACATTTTCTCCAATCCGGGTCTCATTTCTTTCTCCGAAACCTTTCTCGCATGGCTATTCAGAATCCCTTATTCCCGAGCTTCGATACTATCACCGATTTGGGAGATTCTGCAGGAGGTGTCCATTCGCCTGGATGATGTAGATCTTCAGTGGCCTAGGAATCTGCCTCAGTATCGACCTCCATGTCTGCTGAGTGTGTCTATGATGAGAGATTTCCTTCCAATTTTCTGGAACCTTTGAATACCACCCACGGTTTGGTAGAACCAAGAAGGAAAAATTGCCCCAGTATCAAGGTTGAGACTGGGGCTTGGCCTTCGTTTTCTTATGGACAACATTCGACCAAAGCCAGTGTATGGGATTGTGTTTGGGCATTTTCTGGTCAAGGCATGCTGTTTGAAGGGAGTCTAGGGGGAAAGTGCTCAACATCTTTCAGGGTTTTTTGGCCAGTGGCTTGATTGGTGGTTTAGAGGGTGAAATGAATTTCATAAGGTTGTTGCAATTCTGCACAAATCCTTCTTTGAAAAATTTTCCTCATTCAAGATTTCGAGGACTGTTTTTTTTTTTTTAGAAAATCATTTAAGGGTATAATCTTTTGAAAATTCTTTCAAATGCATGCATCGTCTGAGAGAGGCTAGGCAAAGCCTTGCTTCCTTTATAGTTAATGGGTGCCTCTGCTCAACTGCTCAACAACCATCCCTTACCGAGAATGGAAAGCGTGGTCCCTTGGGTTAATCTGTTTTGGCATTATCCTGTGAGCTTTCTGAGTGAGCTCTCTTCTTTTATTTCTTTTGAATTGGGGTGAGAGGCTTCAAACATTGAAGTCACTCTTTGTTTGGCCCGAAGGCCATGGTGCAAAGTGGGCGGTGCCCTTTATGAGATGCGACCTCTTGAAGGTGCGTGATCTAGATTCCATCATTACCAGTTTTTGACCAAAAGTTCATTGCTATATGACCAACCGATCATCAATGATCAGTGAGGTCTTTGTTGGCTTGTAACGTGGCTTTGGGGTTAAAAGGGTGCTTGAAACGAAGGACATAAGGCTCAAAATTACTTCGTGATGTTTCCTTGGCACAAGCTCCTTAGGCTAAGCAGTCGCTCCCAGTTAGGAAGGACTTTCAAAGGATCCGTAATGTAAGGCTTTGGTTTTCCTAGGCTTATGGGAGGATAATTTTGGCTTTGAAATTACTTGAGGGGTTTTCCTAAAGTCAAGGATTACTCTTCGTTTGAATTTCACTCCATTAAGCACTACCCTAGTCCTTAATTTGAACATTTCACTAGATTCTCCTATTCACTGAGTTTAGCTTTCCTTGGGTTGACTTTCTCTTCAGTTTTTGGACTTCTTTCCCTCTTTCATTTTGGGGAGTTCACTTGATTGACTCAGTTTCCTTTGGGAGTCTCATTTACTCACTTTGTTTGCTTTTGCCTAGTGTGAGACTCTCACAACCATTTAACCTGCCCCAGTGTGGGGGGTAATCCTTGACTGGTTTTTCATAGAAGAAAAACGAACAGGCTCAACTTGGTTAGCAAGTGGCATTTTTCTACAAGCGGGAGGATAGTTGAACGGAGGCCTTTTCCGTCATCCTGAGTACTAACTTCTTAGCCTAGAGAGCTTAAGTGCCATTTCATAAATCCGGGTGAATTTTCTTTAAAAATATATTCTTTGGATCAGCGGGGTTTACAAGCGGTATAACTGTTTGGATAGTAGAAACAATGCCTCCATCATTTCATATCCAATCAATTGGTCAGTGAAGCTAGAACTTTTAGTCACCTACTGGTTTAGGATCACACCAACATTGGTCGTGAAAAGTAGGAATCATGTGCAAAAGGGTTAAGTGCTTCATGTGTTTGAGAAAAAGTGTTTCGGGCGTGGGTGTTCAGAGAACACATGCCGCTCCTTCTCAGTAGTGGATAGTAATTTTACTTGGACACCTCATTTTCCATGAGTGGAATTATGGTGTTGACTCGTCCCTCTCATGGATGCATGCATTTCAAACAAATCTTTTTGTGATTTTGAATTTATTATGCACATTTTTTTTTTTTTTATAAAGTATAGACTTTGAAAAATTTGTACAAGATTGCAACAAACTATTCAACATGGATATAGGAGGGTTAGTAGGAACCTGATTGAATCTCAAAGGTTCTCTTGTGCTTTGTCTTCCGTGGGTGGCATTCCCGACATCAGGTAGACCTTCCAGAGTTTGGATACATTTGTGTGAAGCTTTCACAGGAAAGTGATCCACATCTTAGCTCACTCATGGTCCATCCAGGCTTGGTAACATGTTCTTAAGAACCATCATCTATCTTGATGTAGCTGCCGCAGATTCCTCCATTGACCTCTCACAAATACGGCACCCTTGAGTAGTCCAAGTAGGTCATTCAAGTCTTGTGCACCTTGGGAGCTCGTGCTATCTGAGCCGGTCTTGGCTGATTCCAAGTGGGTATAACATGGGAGAGTCTTCCTCCACTTCCTGTCGTTCTTGGCTATCATCTTAAACTTCCCTTCCTCGTTTTTCTCTACGAGGGTCCTCTTTGCAATCTGCTCAACTAATGCCATTAGGGCTGGCATGTCCACCATCCTCTTTGTCTTCATCCGCATCCTTGATTCTTTCTTCAACAGGAATCAAGTTCACAAGGAACTGCAACTGCAAACCCACTATTCGATTGAAGTATGGGTTCTTCAGGGTATCGACGAAGATCTTGATCATCTCTTTCTCGTCTAGAAGGGGGCATGCCCGAGGTCGCCATTTCTCTCCACCACTGGGTGTATTCTCTGAAAATCTTGCTGCTCTTCTTCTCCATTCTCTAACGGTCAAAGCAGTCTGGTTCTATTTGAGAGTTGAGGCCATACTGGGCTAGGAAGGTGTTTGCCAGCCCTTTCCAATGGGAGATCTTCTTCAACTGTGAGTACCATTCTGCTGCATTCCCTGTCAGGGTATCTTGAAATGTCTGAATCAGCAATGGCTCATTGTTTGCGTACTGGTGCCATCTTTCGGCAGTACATTTGCAGATGGAATCATGGGGTCTCCTCTCCCATTGTATTTTTCGAACTCCGGGGCCTTGAACTTTGGGTGGCACCGTCATGTTGGGGAACCAGGACATGCTTGAGAAGTCCGTGTTTCCGAAAGGAGTTCAAACCCTGTATGAGCCTGGATCTTCTTCCTTCCAAACTATCAATCTTGCTGTCCAATTGGGAGTCTTTTCCTTCTGGCTTTTGGTGGCGTCGGCGGCCTTGGTGGAGTGGCGTTGGTGTTGATGTGAGGACGTCCTTCCGACACTTCACCATTGGTGTTTTTGCCATCTTTTCTCCTTCTGGTTTCACATTTCTGTGTCTCTGCTTCACTATCATGTATACGAAGGCAAGAAGATCGTCAAACTTGTGCTCAGAGGTGGCCATCCGAACCTAATGTTCATTCGGCCCATTTGTTTTTCCCACCATTTGTTCGTGTGTATGGATGAAATCCTACAAGCAAATGAAAATGAGTTAGATCTTGAATTCACAATTAGGATCAGGACCCTGGGCTTACTTCGCAGTAAACCTCGATTGGGTATGAGTGCGTTCATGATGCACATGATTTCACCATGCATCAACAAGTAGATGGACTCTCACATCGGGTTACCAAGACTTGAAGAGCCTTTCGGCTCACAATTCCATTTTGAAAACTTTTTTTGGGAAACTGTCATTGGTTTATGTGAGGGTCATACTTCTTGTTGAGGTTGACAAAATGGGTGAATATCTACATCCCCATATAGAGTTGGAAACCCCTAGGGTTTACACGATGGTTATGGACACATCAACAAGGAGATAGACACATCTCTAACAAGGAGATAGACTTTCACATCTCTAAAAATTCAATGAGCCTTTTGGCGTTCGGTTCCATTTTGAAAAAATTTTTGTGGGAACCGACGTCGGTCGATGTGAGGGTCGTACTCTTGGCCGAAGACGACACAATGGGTGAATATCTACATTTCTGTACAGAGTTGGAAACTTTTAGGATTTACATGCGTATGTACATGGTGGACAAGTCAACGAAGCGATGGATTCTCACATCATTGAAAATTGACGAGCCTTTCGGCCCTCGGTTCCATTTTGAAAAACTTTTTTTTTTTGGGAACCAATGTCGGTTGGTGTGAGAGTCATACTCTTGGTTAAAGACAACACAATGGGTAAATATTTACATCCCTATATAGAGTCGGGAACTCTTAGGGCTTATGCGTGTATGTACACAACGGACAAGTATGTACACATTGGACGGGCCTTTCGGCGTTCGGTTTCATTTTGAAAAATTTTGGGGGAACATGTCGGTAGATGCGAGAGTCATCAACTAAGGGCCAACATCTACATCCCTATATAGGTCGGGAACTCTTAGGACTCTCACATGGTTACAAACTCATCAACAAGAAAATTTCACACCTCCGACGGGCCTTTCGGCGCTTCGGTTCCATTTTGAAAAATTTTGGGGGAACCGATGTCGGTAGATGCGAGAGTCATACACTTGGTTGAAGACAACACAATGGGCCAACATCTACATCCCTATATAGAGTCGGGAACTCTTAGGGCTTATACACGTATGTACACTATGGTTACAAACTCATCAACAAGGAGATAGACTCTCACATCACCAAAAATTTGACGAGCCTTTCGGCGTTCGGTTCCATTTTGGAAAAATTTTCTGGGAACCGATGTCGGTTGGTGTGAGGGTCATACTCTTGGTCGAAGACGACGCGATGGGTAAACATCTACATCCCTATATAGAGTCAAGAACTCTTAGGGTTAACATGTATGTACACAACAGACTTATCGACAAAGAGATAGGCTTTCACACCTCCAAAAATTTGACGGGCCTTTCGGCGCTTGGTTCCATTTTTGGAAGATTTTTGGGAACCAATGTCGATTGGTGCAAAGGTCGTACTCTTGGTTGAAGACAACACGATGGGTAAATATCTACATTCCTATGTAGAGTTGAGAACTCTTTAGGGTTGACACATGTATGGACTCATCCACGAAGAGATGGACTTTCACACTATCAAAATTTGACGAGCCTTTCGGCGTTCAGTTCTATTTTGAAAGGTTTTTGAGAACCGATGTCAGTTAGTGTGAAGGTCATACTCTTGGTTGGACATGCTGAGACTCTACACGACCTTACAGAGCTTGGAAGCTCTTGGGGTTTACAGACGCACTAACGAAAAGATAGACTCTTGCATCATCAAAATCCGACGAGCCTTTCGGCGTGCGGTTCCATTTTTTTTGAAAAAAATTTTTTTTGGAGGGAACCGATGTCGGTAAATGCGAAGGTCGTACTTTTGGTTGAAGGACGACACGACTCTATACACGATGTGCCAACGAAAAGGTAGAATATCACATCTCCTCAAAATTTGACGAGCCTTTCGGCGTTCAGGTTCCATTTTTTTTTGAAAATTTTTGAGGAACCGACGTCAGGTTGATGTGATAATCGTACTTTTGGTTGAGGACAACTTGACTCTATACACAATGGTTATAATCGTACTGAACGAAAAGATAGGCTCTCACATTACCAAAAATTGACGAGCCTTTCGGCGTTCGGTTCCATTTTGAAAGATTTTTTGGAAACCGATGTCGGTAAATGCGAGGGTCGTACTTTTGGTTGGGGATGACACGACTCTATACACAATGGGTACATACATATCAACGAAAAGGTAGACTATCACATCCAAAATTTTGACGAGCCTTTCGGCGTTCGGTTCCATTTTCGAAAGATTTTTGGGAACCGATGTCGGTTAATGTGAGGGTCGTACTTTCGGTTGGGTACGACAAGACTATGTACACGTACTAACGAAAAGCTAGACTCTTCACATTACTTGAAAATCGACGAGCCTTTCGGCGTTGGTTCCATTTTTGAAAATTTTTGGAGGGAACCGATGTCGGTTAATGTGAGGGTCGTACTTTTGGTTGGGTACGACAAGACTATGTACACGTACTAACGAAAAGCTAGACTCTCACATTACTGAAAATTCGACGAGCCTTTCGGCGTTCGGTTCCATTTTTGAAAATTTTTGGAGGGAACCGATGTCGGTTAATGCGAGGGTCGTACTTTTGGTTGAGGACGACATGACTCTATACACGATGTATCAACGAAAAGTTAGACTCTCACATTACTGAAAATTCGACGAGCCTTTCGGCGTTCGGTTCCATTTTGAAAATTTTTGGAGGGAACCGATGTCGGTTAATGTGAGGGTCGTACTTTTGGTTGGGGTACGACAAGACTATGTACACGCGTATCAACGAAAAGATAGACTCTCACATTACTGAAATTCGACGAGCCTTTCGGCGTTCGGTTCCATTTTTGAAAATTTTTGGAGGGAACCGATGTCGGTTAATGTGAGGGTCGTACTTTTGGTTGGGGTACGACATGACTCTATACATCCCATGTAGAGTTTGGAACTCTTTGGGTTTGAGTGGTTTGCAACGGGTATGGACAACGTGGTTATCCTATCCCTTTATCAAACAATGACATGCAAACAAAGGTTTAGATAGATAGAACCTGACTCGGCTCCAATTATTTTATCACCACCTGGAAAATAGCACAACGCTTTTCCCTTGACTCATTTTGAAAAGACACATCCTATTTTTGGGTATCCTATCTTAGGTTGGATGTTCACTCGGTTGGCTTTTACCAGAGCCCTCACAGGTAGGTTTTCTACACTATAGCTTACTATATGCAACATGGTATGACACAGCTTGGAATTCTGTTTCCTAAAGGGGCCGATGATCATGCCCGTTTCATCCTCCCGAAGGAAGTCGAAAGGGTATTGGATCACCGGGGAAGCACTTGCACGCCCCCCTCGATCTCCACGGGTGTGAAGGGAGAAGGGTGGATTCTCGTGTTCCATGTCCTAGATATAAAAGGGTTCGTGGTGGAGCCTGTACCAGCCCAGCCCCACCTGAGTCCGGGTTCGACCCAAAAGTCCAATGAGTGTATATGTCATGATTTTGAAAGTAAAAAGGGAAAAGACTTTTTTGTACAAAGCACAATATACAATATGTGTTGCATAAAATAAATCTCTATCCTATGTTCGCAGTTTATATACAAGAATATAGACATGCTAAAATCAAAACACTATACAAGATGAAATAAAGAATAAATCAAATAATGAATACCAACAAATATATACACACATGCTTAGCAAAGAAAACACCGAAAGACTATAGGCTTAAACCCTCTAAGTCCCCAGTGGAGTCGCCAAGCTGTCGACACCGGCGGAAAATCTTCTTTAAGTTTATTTCTTTTTATTTTCCTAGATACCGACCCCCATTTGGCGAGTGTTGTGTGTGTTCCTCTATCTCTTTTCCGTTTCGAGATACGAGTTGTGTGTGTGTGGGAACTTGTGTACGTGTGTGCGTGTGAGCACAAATTTGGAGTCGCCACCAATCATGGGAAATTTTAAGGTGTGATTGGGCACCTATGTCTAATAGATTTTACCCTATTTAGACATCTACAACTAAATGGTCTTGAACCAGAGATAGGTTCGGGGGTTTGCTTATGCGTGGGGAAGGTGTTAGG
Organism: Fagus sylvatica; assembly: GCA_907173295.1. Lineage (NCBI taxonomy): Eukaryota > Viridiplantae > Streptophyta > Magnoliopsida > Fagales > Fagaceae > Fagus > Fagus sylvatica. Next base: position 18,361,418 of record OU015764.1, read on the forward strand.
CACCCCACGACATCCGTTTAAGAAAACGGTTACCTCCTTCCTAATGTTTTCTTTTATTTGCTAAGCCTAAGTTTGTTGGTTTTTATTATGTACAAATGTCCCGAATTTCCGTCGTAGCGATATACCAAGAAATGGCAAACGCAATTTGACCTTCATTCGGTTTTGATTAGACTCTTTATTTCACCATCCCTTTATCTTTGTATCTTTTAAATTTCCGGGCATTTCGGTGGTAGGATATACTTGAAATCCTAACACCTAGTGCCGGGACAAACAATTAATGTTTTTGGTGCCATATTCGGGATCTCTTTACCCTTGATTTCCAAGAGTAAAGCGGTCCGTCAAATGGCGGGGTTTTGGGTGATTAATTCACACTTTGGGGAATTTTAGACCATGATCCTATGGGAGTTAGAACGTGTAGAATCCCTTACACGAAAGCACGTACCAGCCACGCCCCCGTGTAAAGGACTCATACCTTCGTTTCTAACGCCCACATTACCATGTTTACTCTTTTTAAAGTTTTCATGGCAAAGTGTATTTTAATCACATTTTTATATCAAAGCAATAAACAATCAAGCAAGTATCAAGATGGTAAAATGGCAAAACATCCAAGCAAAATAGTCATGGCATAATCGCAACACATATATCATGGAAATGAATGAAGATGACAAATATGGGTCGGCATGAATATAATGCTTAATGCAAAGTGCAATTTATTATGACACAAGAATTTTTAAGGAAAGGGTCAAGACCTCGTGGGGTCGGGATTCGATGCTATTGAAAGACTTACTCGGATCCCGACACCACCATAGGATTTACATGAATAAACAAAACAATCTAAAAAGAGGGTTTCAATGCCTTTTCGGGCTTACACGAAGGGTTAGGTGCTATTGAAAGACTTATCCTAAACCTTTGATGCCAAATAGGACTTAAATGAGAAAATCTATTTGAAAATATGGGTTTCAATGCCTTTTCGGGCTTACACGAAGGGTTGGTGCTATTGAAAGACTTATCCAAACCTTCGACGCCAAATAGGACTTAAATGAGAAAATCTATTTGAAAATGGGGTTTCAATGCCTTTTCGGGCTTACACGAAGGGTTGGTGCTATTGAAAGACTTATCCAAACCTTCGACGCCAAATAGGACTTAAATGAGAAAATCTATTTGAAAATGGGGTTTCAATGCCTTTTCGGGCTTACACGAAGGGTTGGTGCTATTGAAAGACTTATCCAAACCTTCGACGCCAAATAGGACTTATATGAGAAAATCTATTTGAAAACGGGTTTTGCAATTTACGGGTCCAACGCCTCATGGATTTACATGGGGTTTAGTGCTATTGAAAGACTTACCTAAAACCGCCAACACCGTTTGGTATTTTCATGCCCAAATCAAAATAATGAAAAATGGACAATATTTACAACAACGTAGTAAATAATGAAAATAACGGGGTTTAAACAAAGGATTTTCGTGGGTCCAATTCCTATGGAATTACATGGTGGATAATGCCTCTTTGAGGTCTTAAATAGTCCACCACGACCAATCGGGATTATCACGCCCAAATCACAAAGGAAAAAATGGGAAAATGACAATATCCACAATATAATATTTACAACGTAGTAAAAATGGCAAGAAATCTAGAGCATAACGGGAAGCAATAAATTAATGGAATTTACAAGGAGGAGATTTTGTGGGTCCAATGCCTATGGGATTATGTGATGGTTAATGCCTCTTTGAGGTCTTACATAGCTCACCACGACCAATCGGGATTATCACGCCCATTTTTATGGGAAACGGAGATAATAACAACGCAATATATTCACAAGCGCGTAAAAGTAAATAAAGCGATAAATGTATTTAAAGCATTGCGGAAAGCGATAAATAAATTTAAAGCAAATAATGGACTTAAAAACACGGGATTTTCATGGGTCCAATGCCTATGGAATTACGTGGTGGTTAAAGCCTCTTCGAGGTCTTACATAGTCCACCACGACCAATCGGGATTATCACGCCCAAATCACAAAGGGAAAAATGAGGAGAAATGACAATATTCACAATATAATATTTACAACGTAGTAAATGTAAATAAAGCGATAAATGACAATATTTAACACATGGGGATGTATTTTTCGGGTCAAATACCTCGTAGGCTAACAAGGTTGTTACGGCCTCGTTAGAGGTCTTACGCAACTGAGCCAAAGCTACTCAATATTTGCCGTACTAAAACACGAGGGGAACCGGTGTATTTTTCGGGTCAAGACCTCGTGGGCTAACATGGTTGTCAACGGCCTTTGTTAGAGGACTTACGCGAGCCGCCAAAGCCACTCAATATTGCCGTACTAAAACACACCGGGGGAGGGGGGGGAATCACAACAATATATTATATTCACAAGTGCGTAGTAAAATGTAAATAAAGCGATAAATGACTAGAAAATGTAAATAAAGCGATAAATGACTAGAAAATGTAAATAAAGCGATAAATGACTAGAAAATGTAAATAAAGCGATAAATATATTCAGATCCACAAATAATAGCAATAAATAACTCAAAGCATATAAATAAAGCAATAAATAGACTAGAAAGTATAAATAAAGCAATAAATATATTCAGATCTACAAATAAGAACATAAATAAAATAATAAATGAACTTAAAGAACATAACAAGAGTGGATCCTTGTGAATCCCTTCCCATTTTAGGGATCATCACTAGTCACCTCCACTAAAAAGGAAAAAAAAAGAGAGAGGAGAGGAGAGAGAAAGAGCTTAGAGAGAGAGAGATTACCTAGAGAGGAGTCTCTCTCTCTAAAACTACCCAAAAACCCCGCCTAAAACCCCCTAAAACCCCTATTTCTGCCTATTCTAACGCTCAAGAAGGCCTAAGGCCTGAGCAAAATTTTTTGTCAAAATGAAGGGGGGGAGGGTCCGCTTTTATAGGCGGAGTTACTGTAGCTCGCGCGCTACTGTTCACGTGCGCGCTACAGTACCCGCCACGTGGCGATTCGCGTGGAAATTCGCGCGCGCGCACAGTTTTTTGACCCGATTTTCTAAGGGCAATTTTGGAGGCCTTCTGGTACTCAAAATGGGTCATGCAGCATATCGTCGGAAAGCCCCAGATGTCCTACTTTCCAACGGAAAAATAAGTTTGCATGGAATCGGAGTTCGGAGGAAAAAGTTATGGCTCCCGGAAGTCGGGGTCGTCTGGAGCTGTTTTTTCGTGCACTTTTCCGGCGAAGATTCCGGTCAAACGGGGGATGCTACCGGCGAACCGAGAGTTCCACGTCGTAGCTGGAGTCGTCATCTTTCCAACACACCCGGGCTTGTGCGAATCCGAGCTTGGGTTCGCGAGATATGGTTCCGCGAACAGGGGCCGACCGGGGTGTTTTTGGTCCGTTTGAGGACAGTTTTCCGATCAGGATTCCGGCTAGACCCCGATAAATTCTTGGCGATCCGAGAGTTCCACGTCATGCATGAATGTGTCTTCTTTCCAACGTGCCCGGGCTCGCGGATCAACTTGTTGTGAGTCAGGAAGACTCTGTGCGCAAGCGCGGCAACGTCGGTGGGAAAATTCCGGAAATTTCAGCACAGCCTTATTTCGTCGGCTTGTTTTCACGCGCGTGGTAGACGTAGCTCCCGATGTCAGATTTCGACGATCTTGGTATCGTCGGAAAGCTTGCGCTACCTACTTTTCAACGGTACAAGCCTTGCATAGAGGCGAGCTTGGGTTCGCAAGATATGGTCTTGCGAACAGAGGCCGTCGGAATGTTCCTTATGCCAAGGGGTCATCTTCTGACTGAGATTCCGGCTTGACCGGAGGAGCTCTTGACGATCCGAAAGTTGCGTGTGGTAGCTGAAGTGAACCTCTTGCCTAAGGGTCTTGGCTCGCGGACCAAGTTGCAGCGGGTCGGAGAGAATCTTTGCGCAAACGTTGCCTTCCCAAATAGGCTGTTTTGTCAACAATACTTAGCAAAATTTGGCTAAGTGTTGGACCGTTTTTTCACAGTTTTGACCATAACTCCCTCGTTTCTCGTCCGTTTTTGGCCCGTAAAGTGTCGAATCGAAGCTCTCATCACGTTCTTCAGAATGGTCAAGGAGCGGTCAGTTCGATTCAGCTTTCGGTCTGGTCAATGGTCCGGTCAAACCTTGGTCAAACTTGGTCAACCTTGGTCAAACTTGGTCAAACTTTGGTCAAAGCTCTCCTAACCCTGGGAAATGTATCCTGGGCCGCGTTTCGAGGACTTTCTGGGCATAGGTGGGCCCTAGTCGGGTCAGGAAACGGCTTGGTCAAACCTTGGTCAAACTTGGTCAACTCCGGTCAAACTTGGTCAAACTTGGTCAAATCTTGGGAAATGTGTTCCCAGGACCTTCTGTTTTGAGGAGTTATTTGAGTGTGATGAGCCCTCGTCGGATCAGGCCGACTTGGTTCGGGCTGTCCTCGTTTTGCGTGCCGACACCCGAGAAAATCCCGGGGGTAAAAATGGGGTTATGACAGTTGCCCCTTCTTTGTTTGGCGTTTCTTGGCACAAGGAACGTCGGACAAAGAATAAATGACTCGATTTTTGCCCGCTGGGATTTTCTCGGTTTTCGTGCCTATCCTCAGGTACTGCGAGAAATCCTCCTCAGTTTGCGTGTCATTCTCTGTCAGACGCGCTGGCTCTCAACCGGTTGACACACGGGTCAAAAGTCTAGGTAGGTTTCAGATTCTTGGTTTTCTCAAAACTCCATTTTTCCTGCTTCTGCTTTTTTTTTTTCTTCTAGCTCAGATCTCGCGCTCCGGAAGTCCGTTCGCCCTTCTGAGGTACGTCGCCATGTGCGCATCTTTCTATGGGGCATATGTTTTGAAAATTATGGGCTGAATGTAGGACTTGCCTTATTTAGCCTTGGGATCCAAGTGGGTCCCGCAATGCAGAAGAATTTTAACTTGTCTTGGAAATTCTTCCAAATCTTTCGTGCAAAGCTGAAATCTGCTTCACATTTTAAATCAAGGATGGTTTGGCTTGGGTGACCACCCAAGTCTCAAACCGGGGATGAATTGGAGATGAATCGGCCTGGGTGAGCACCCAGGTCTCGAAACGAAATTTGTGATTCGGGTCCGAATCGGTCTGGTCCACCCAGCCCTCGAAACGGAGACGAATCGGGAACGAATCGGCCTGGTCCACCCAGGTCTCGAAACGAAATTTGTGATTCAGGTCCGAATCGGTCTGGTCCACCCAGCCCTCGAAACGGAGATGAATCGGGAACGAATCGGTCTGGTCCACCCAGCCCTCGAAACGAAATTTGTGATTCGGGTCCGAATCGGTCTGGTCCACCCAGCCCTCGAAACGGAGACGAATCGGGAACGAATCGGCCTGGTCCACCCAGGTCTCGAAACGAAATTTGTGATTCGGGTCCGAATCGGTCTGGTCCACCCAGCCCTCGAAACGGAGACGAATCGGGAACGAATCGGCCTGGTCCATCCAGGTCTCGAAACGAAATTTGTGATTCAGGTCCGAATCGGTCTGGTCCACCCAGCCCTCGAAACGGAGATGAATCGGGAACGAATCGGTCTGGTCTACCCAGTCCTCGAAACGAAATTTGTGATTCGGGTCCGAATCGGTCTGGTCCACCCAGCCCTCGAAACGGAGACGAATCGGGAACGAATCGGCCTGGTCCATCCAGGTCTCGAAACGAAATTTGTGATTCGGGTCCGAATCGGTCTGGTCCACCCAGCCCTCGAAACGGAGACGAATCGGGAACGAATCGGCCTGGTCCATCCCAGGTCTCGAAACGAAATTTGTGATTCGACATTTTGTCAAAGTCGTAATCTAGCAGTTAGATCTATTTTGGAAATTCATCCAAGTGGTCAAGGAAAATTGGGATTTGAAACTTGTCAAATCGCAATTGGGTAATCAGACCCGGTTTGGAAATTCATCCAAACGGTCGGGGAAAAATTGGGATTTGAGACTTGTCAAATCGCAATTGGGTAATCAAACCCGGTTTTGGAAATTCATCCAAATGGTCGGGGAAAATTGGGGTTTGAAACTTGTCAAACCTCAATTGGATAATCAGACCCGGTTTGGAAATTCATCCAAACGGTCGGGGAAAAATTGGGATTTGACACTTGTCAAACCTCAATTGGATAATCAGACCTGGTTTGGAAATTCATCCAAACGATCAGGGAAAAATTGGGATTTGACACTTAGTCGAATCGCAATTGGGTAATCAGACCTGGTTTGGAAATTCATCCAAACGATCAGGGAAAAATTGGGATTTGACACTTAGTCGAATCGCAATTGGGTAATCAGACCTGGCTTGGAAATTCATCCAAACGATCAGGGACAAATTGGGATTTGACACTTAGTCGAATCGCAATTGGGTAATCAGACCTGGCTTGGAAATTCATCCAAACGATCAGGGACAAATTGGGATTTGACACTTAGTCGAATCGCAATTGGGTAATCAGACCTGGCTTGGAAATTCATCCAAACGATCAGGGACAAATTGGGATTTTGACACTTAGTCGAATCGCAATTGGGTAATCAGACCTGGCTTGGAAATTCATCCAAACGATCAGGGACAAATTGGGATTTGACACTTAGTCGAATCGCAATTGGGTAATCAGACCTGGCTTGGGAATTCATCCAAACGATCAGGGACAAATTGGGATTTGACACTTAGTCGAATCGCAATTGGGTAATCAGACCTGGCTTGGGAAATTCATCCAAACGATCAGGGACAAATTGGGATTTGACACTTAGTCGAATCGCAATTGGGTAATCAGACCTGGCTTGGAAATTCATCCAAACGATCAGGGACAAATTGGGATTTGACACTTAGTCGAATCGCAATTGGGTAATCAGACCTGGCTTGGAAATTCATCCAAACGATCAGGGACAAATTGGGATTTGACACTTAGTCGAATCGCAATTGGGTAATCAGACCTGGTTTGGAAATTCATCCAAACGATCAGGGACAAATTGGGATTTGACACTTAGTCGAATCGCAATTGGGTAATCAGACCTGGCTTGGAAATTCATCCAAACGATCAGGGACAAATTGGGATTTGACACTTAGTCGAATCGCAATTGGGTAATCAGACCTGGCTTGGAAATTCATCCAAACGATCAGGGACAAATTGGGATTTGACACTTAGTCGAATCGCAATTGGGTAATCAGACCTGGCTTGGAAATTCATCCAAACGATCAGGGACAAATTGGGATTTGACACTTAGTCGAATCGCAATTGGGTAATCAGACCTGGCTTGGGAAATTCATCCAAACGATCAGGGACAAATTGGGATTTGACACTTAGTCGAATCGCAATTGGGTAATCAGACCTGGCTTGGAAATTCATCCAAACGATCAGGGACAAATTGGGATTTGACACTTAGTCGAATCGCAATTGGGTAATCAGACCTGGCTTGGAAATTCATCCAAACGATC
>OU015764.1:18368883-18371383 GCA_907173295.1 Fagus sylvatica
TTTCTCTTTAACTGCCTCTCCACCTTCATAGCCATGTGCACCATGTCCTCTATCTCCACATAATGCTGCAATTCAATTACATTGGCTATGTCCCTATTCAAACCACTCAAAAATCTAGCCATGGTGGCCTCCCGCCATGGTGGCCTCCCGATCCTCCTCTACATTAGCCCGAATCATCGCCACCTCCATCTCCTTATGGTAATCCTCCACACTCCTAGACCCCTGTGTAAGATTTTGGAGCTTTTGGTAAAGGTCCCTATAGAAGTGGTTAGGTACAAATCTCCGCCTCATGATAGCTTTCAACTCTCCCCACGTCTCTACAGGCCTCTCATTATTCCTCCTTCTATTGGTCACTAATTGATCCCACCAAATAATAGCATAATCAGTGAACTCAATTACCGCCAACTTCACTTTCTTTTCTTCAGAGTAATTATGACAATCAAACACTAGGTCTATTTTTTTCTCCCACTCTAGATAAACCTCAGGGTCAGTTCTACCTTGGAAAGATGGTATTTTCATTTTGATGCTCCCAAGGCTTCGATCTACACCATCCCGACCCCCTGGGTTCCACTCATGTCCTCTTTCACGCCTAACTCGTCTATGTCTACCCGACCCAACTTCAGATGCTAAGTCTTCCTCATCCTCACCATCTCCTTCATTTTCATACTCATTTTCAACCCTACGCTCACGTCGCCTCCTATCTCTCCCACCTTGCAGATTTCTAATCGTTGTTTCTTGATGATCCATCCTATCCCTCACTTCACCCAACACAAAGTTCAACCGCTCAAACTGTTGTTGCATGGCTTGCAACATAATGGATGAGTTATCTGCCTTCCCCTTTGGTGATGAGTCACTCCTATGAGACATTGTAATGTGCTACACAAAAAAAAAAATGTTAGTGGAAAACCTCACACACTCCCTTACGTGTTTACACTCGAATAATGGCACTCCACTCGTATTTCACTCTTAATTGGCTATATTCTTTTTTTGATAACCGTCTCACACTCTCTTGCCTTTTACCTCAAGAGTTGTCCCACTCAAGTTCTTCAAGAACTAACTGAACTCAATCAAGAAACAAGAACAAGAACCTTGTTTTATCCCAACTAGTAATTAGACCCAAGAAACAAGAACAAGAACAAGAATAAGAACCTGAACCAAATCAAGAACAAGAACAAGAAAAGAACAAGAACCAGATCAAATTTTCGGATTTTTTTTTTTTTTTTTTTCAGCAACAGATTTGATCACAATAAAACGAATAAGAGATTTGAGCCAACACAAACTCTAGAACAAGAAGTTTAAGCCAACACAAACTCTTGAATAAGAGGTTTCAACCAACACAAACTCTAGAACAAGAAGTTTCATCCAACACAAACTCTTCAATAAGAGGTTTAAGCCAACACAAACACTAGAACAATGGAATTTGGCAGCCACGTTTTTTTTTTTTTTTTTTTTTTTTTTTTTTTGTAACCCTAGAACAATGAAGCCCTAGAATCAAATTCGCAAGAAACAAAAGATAGAATAAGACCTGATTGGAAACCTTGCTCTGATACCAAATGATATGAACCCGCGGAATGGAATCCCTTGAACCCACAATCAATCTTGAAAACTCACCCAAGAAAGCCAAGATCAAGTCAATGGATGGAGAATCTAGACCCGTTGAGAACCCGTTTCAAGAACCTAGATTATATTAAAATCTAGACCCGTTGAAGAACCTGCCTCAAGAACCCAAATTACAAAGGAGGAACGCCACAAAGGTTATGATTTACCTTTGATAAGTTCAAAAGTAGGAACGCCACAAAGGTTATGATCTACCTTTGATAAGTTCAAAAGTTCAATCAAGAACAAGAGGAGAAAACTCAACTCACTATGAAAATTCAATATAATTGTCTGCCTTCAAATGAGGCTACAAAGAGTATTTAAACCAAAACCTAATTAAAATCCTAACCAAACTAGAACTCTTTTTAACCTAAAATACCCCTACGTGAACAGTGCCACGCTACAGTAACTTGGGCCTTAAAGCCCACTTAGTCTAAACTAATAAAACATAAATCTTTTAATAAATTGAAAGCCTTGGATAACAATAGGCCTAAACTTCCCTAAGTCATATCTTCCACAGCTTGTATCAAGTGGATCAAAATTGGTTCTCCTTCTTTCAAACCCACTTTGATTGTTGGGCTCTTGCTAGCTTCATCCCAAGTGGATTGCACCAATCCTTGCATTGCTTCCTTGATCTTCTTGGGTCTTGATCTTGTAATTGGCCCATCTGGAACTTGCAAAGGATCTTTAAGACTAGGCCCACCTTGGTTCCCATCAATTGTAATAGAGCATTATTGAATCTGAATACAAAGAACAACGTGAGGTTTGTTTCTTCTATTAGTTCTTCAATGAACTTGTGAACTTATCAAGGATTCTTCCTTGTGGGGTTCAAATTTTATACCTTCGGTTCATGATTCTTTCATAATCATTGGGTCGGGGTCTGTTATCTTTATACTTTCAATTC
>OU015764.1:18376383-18381383 GCA_907173295.1 Fagus sylvatica
ATACCAAATGATATGAACCCGCGGAATGGAATCCCTTGAACCCACAATCAATTTGAAAACTCACCCAAGAAAGCCAAGATCAAGTCAATGGATGGAGAATCTAGACCCGTTGAGAACCCGTTTCAAGAACCTAGATTATATTAAAATCTAGACCCGTTGAAGAACCTATCTCAAGAACCCAAATTACAAAGGAGGAACGCCACAAAGGTTATGATTTACCTTTGATAAGTTCAAAAGTTCAATCAAGAACAAGAGGAGAAAACTCAACTCACTATGAAAATTCAATATAATTGTCTGCCTTCAAATGAGGCTACAAAGAGTATTTAAACCAAAACCTAATTAAAATCCTAACCTAGCTAGAACTCTTTTTTCCCACAAATACCCCTGCGTGAACAGTAATTCTAGTTTCTAAAAAGTAACTTTCCTAATAAACCCTTGGCCCTAATACAAGGCCTTTCTCAAGCCCATTTAGTCTAAACTAATAAAAAATAAATCTTTTAATAAATTGAAAGCCTTGAATAACAATAGGCCCAAACTTCCCTAAGTCATATCTTCCGCAGCTTGTATCAAGTGGATCAAAATTGGTTCTCCTTCTTTCAAACCCACTTTGATTGTTGGGCTCTTGCTAGCTTCATCCCAAGTAGATTGCACCAATCCTTGCATTGCTTCCTTGATCTTCTTGGGTCTTGATTGTGTAATTGGCCCATCTGGAACTTGCAAAGGATCTTCAAGGCTAGGCCCACCTTGGTTCCCATCACGACTTTGGTTCGATTTTTCCGTCTCCGGACCGATTTTAGGGTTTCAGGTCGATTCCCGGCCGCCGGGCCGAAATTCTCGATGATCGGATCGCCCGAGACTTTTCCACGAGTGATTCCCCACAACATGGCTCTTATATAGTGCAAAACGAGCCTTTGGGAATGAGCGAAAAGGGTCGAATCTACGCGGGAGGGGAAAAAGAGCCGTTGGGATTCCCAAGGAGCCTCGCGCTTGACCGTCAAGCGTCGCACGTGATGGTCAGGCACGAGTCCCATTATTTAAGGACTCAAGCACTCTTCGAACGAGCAGCTATTTTCCGAGTTTTTCTCCCCTTTCTTCACTAAAATCTCTCTGTTTTCTCCATCTTTGAGTCTTTTGTGTTCATGGCCTCCTCAAGGGGCGATCCCGACTCCTTGGTGGTGCTTTGTTTTCATGACTTACGCGCCGAGCGGATGAGGCATTGGTGGACTCTTCTTGGAGGGGATGACCATGCTAGCATCATGGGTGTTTTTGGCAAGTTCCCCTCCCTCATGCGGTTGCGGGTAGATCACGGCTTGCTTGAGGGTCTTGCTTCCTTCTGGGATCTGACCCACTGTTGCTTTTCCATCGGAGGGATGGATCTTGATATGAACCCGCGGAATGGAATCCCTTGAACCCACAATCAATTTGAAAACTCACCCAAGAAAGCCAAGATCAAGTCAATGGATGGAGAATCTAGATTTGTTGAGAACCCGTTTCAAGAACCTAGATTATATTAAAATCTAGACCCGATGAAGAACCTATCTCAAGAACCCAGATTACAAGGAGGAACGCCACAAAGGTTGTGAGTTACCTTTGATAAGTTCAGAAGTTCAATCAAGAACAAGAGGAGAAAACTCAACTCACTATGAAAATTCAATATATTGTCTGCCTTCAAATGAGGCTACAAAGAGTATTTAAACTAAAACCTAATTAAAATCCTAACCAAAGTAAAACTCTATCTTACAAAAATACCCCTACGTGAACAGTGCCGCACTACAGTAACTTGGGCCTTAAAGCCCACTTATTCTAAACTAATAAAATAAATCTTTTAATAAATTGAAAGCCTTGAATAACAATAGGCCCAAACTTCCCTAAGTCATATCTTCCACAGCTTGTATCAAGTGGATCAAAATTGGTTCTCCTTCTTTCAAACCCACTTTGATTGTTGGGCTCTAGCTAGTTTCATCCCAAGTGGATTGCATCAATCCTTGCATTGCTTCCTTGATCTTCTTGGCTCTTGATCTTGCAAATGGCCCATCTGGAACTTGCAAAGGATCTTAGGATCTTTAAGATCAATTTTACTGAAAATACATGAGCTATGCAATTCATCAAGCATATCATCTAATCTAGGAATGGGATGGCGATACTTTACCGTGATATTGTTGATCGCCCTGCAATCAACGCACATCCTCCACGTCCCATCCTTCTTTGGCACTAGTAGCACTGGTACTGCACATGGGCTCATGCTCTCCCTCACGTACCCCTTGTTCATCAAATCCTCAACTTGCCTTTGAAGCTCCTTTGTCTCCTCTGGATTACTCCTATAGGCTGGTCGGTTTGGAATAGCAGCTCCGGGCACAAAATCAATCTGGTGTTCAATGCCTCTAATGGGTGGCAACTCATTTGGCATCTCCTCTAGGGAATACATCCTCAAACTCCTGCAACAAAGAAACAGCCAAACTAGGAAGAGACTTGTTAGTTTCATCAAGATTAAGATAAGACTCTTTATAGACAAGAAGAATCATAGGGCGATCTGCGAAGAAAGCCCTCTTAACCTCACTCACTCTTGCATAGAAACCCACTTTTGTCTTTCCTTTTCTCTCTGCAGACTCTCTTTCTTTTTTCTCATTTTCACTCTCACTCTTTCTTTTTTGCTCAATCTCTTTTTCACTCTTTCTTTTTTGCTCATTTTCACCCTCAATCTTTCTTTTTTGCTCAATCTCTTTTTCACTCTTTCTTTTTTTATCACTCTCATTTTCACACTTTCTTTTATGAGCAACCTCACTTTTCAGTTTCAGTTGGTCCTCATAGACTTGGCTTGGAGTTAAAGGAGCAAGCTTGATGGTTTTGCCCCCCTTTACAAAGCTGTACATGTTCTTGAACCCATCATGTGTCACCCTCCTATCATACTGCCACGGCCTCCCCAACAAAATATGGCCAGCATGCATAGGCACAACATCACAAAGCACCTCATCCAGATACTTCCCAATTGAAAAAGTAACTAACACTTGCCTATCCACCCTAACCTCTCCACAATCATTCAACCACTGCAATTTGTATGGTCTAGAGTGTTTTAAGGTTGGTAAATTCAATTTCTCTACCAAAATAGTGCTAGCCACATTAGTACAACTCCCCCCATCAATGATCATACTACATACCTTATTGTTGACGTGGCATCTAGTATGGAAAATGTTCTCTCTCTGTTGCTCTGCATCATCCACCTTAATGTGTGTATTGAGAGCACGCCTGGCAACAAGAGACTCTCCTGTCACGGGGTATACCACTCCATCATCATCACTAGCATCAACCAACTCGGGCATCTCATCACTATCATCCTCACTCTCAGTCATCACCTCCCTATTGTCGCGCATAATCATCACCCGCCTGTTTGGACATTGAGAAGCGATGTGCCCTGAACCCAAACACTTAAAGCATTTAATATCTCTATTCCGTGAAGGTTAAGATTCTACCTTGGGTTTGTTGCTAGTTCCCTCATCTTTTCCCTTAGGTGGTTCTATCTTTCTCTTTGCTTCAGCTGAATCATTCCTATCCCACTTTGATTTCCAAGTAGTATTAGAAACCGAAGTATACCTTGCTGTCCCTTTTCTCTTTAACTGTCTCTCCACCTTCATAGCCATGTGCACCATGTCCTCTATCTCCACATAATGCTACAATTCAATTACATTGGCTATGTCCCTATTCAAACCACTCAAAAATCTAGCCATGGTGGCCTCCCGATCCTCCTCTACATTAGCCCGAATCATCGCCACCTCCATCTCCTTATGGTAATCCTCCACACTCCTAGACCCCTGTGTAAGATTTTGGAGCCTTTGGTAAAGGTCCCTATAGAAGTGGCTAGGTACAAATCTCCGCCTCATGAGAGCTTTCAACTCTCCCCACGTCTCTACAGGCCTCTCAGTATTCCTCCTTCTATTGGTCACTAATTGATCCCACCAAATAATAGCATAATCAGTGAACTCTATTACTGCCAACTTCACTTTCTTTTCTTCAGAGTAATTATGACAATCAAACACTAGGTCTATTTTTTTCTCCCACTCTAGATAAACCTCAGGGTCAGTTCTACCTTGGAAAGATGGTATTTTCATTTTGATGTTCCCAAGGCTTCGATCTACACCATCCCGACCCCCTGGGTTCCACTCATGTCCTCTTTCACGCCTAACTCGTCTATGTCTACCCGACCCAACTTCAGATGCTAAGTCTTCCTCATTCCTCACCATCTCCTTCATTCTCATACTCATTTTCAACCCTACGCTCACGTCGCCTCCTATCTCTCCCACCTTGCAGATTTCTAATCGCTGCATCTTGAAGATCCATCCTATCCCTCACTTCACCCAACACAAAGTTCAACCGCTCAAACTGTTGTTGCATGGCTTGCAACACAAAGGATGAGTTATCTGCCTTCCCCTTTGGTGATGAGTCACTCCTTATGAGACATCGTAATGTGCTGCACGAAAAAAAATGTTAGTGGAAAACCTCACACACTCCCTTACGTGTTTACACTCGAATAATGGCACTCCACTCGTATTTCACTCTTAATTGGCTATATTTTTTTTTTTTTTATAATAGTCTCACACTCTCTTGCCTTTTACCTCAAGAGTTTTCCCACTCAAGTTCTTCAAGAACTAATTGAACTCAATCAAGAAACAAGAACAAGAACCTTGTTTTATCCCAACTAGTAATTAGACCCAAGAAACAAGAACAAGAACAAGAATAAGAACAAGAACAAGAACAAGAACAGAAAGAACAAGATGTATGCAGCCCCGTTGAGAAAGGCTCATAATCAAATTTTCGGATTTTTTTTTTTTTTTTTTTTTTCAGCAACAGATTTGATCACAATCAAACGAATAAGCAATTGATGAAACCTGAACAATAACTTAAAAACCCTAGAATAAGGGGATATACGGCAGCCCCTAGAACAAGAGATTTCAGCCAACACAAACTCTAGAACAAGAAGTTTAAGCCAACACAAACTCTTGAATAAG
>OU015764.1:18388883-18407421 GCA_907173295.1 Fagus sylvatica
TCAATGCCATTTCTGAGGGAATTAGGCCCAATTAAGCATGATCAGCCCCATCAGTAGCTTGGATTAAATTTATGACGCCTTCATCTTCTTTTGGGCCAAGCTTGGAATGCCCCGTTGTAGAATCAGCCCAAATATATTGAATCAGCCCATTAAGTGCTTCTTTGATCTTCTTGGATCTTGCTCTAGTAATTGGCCCAACTGGAACATGCAATGGATCCTTTAATAGTGCTTGTTGATTCTCATCACTTGATCTTCTTGGCTCTTGATCTTGTAATTGGCCCATCTGGAACTTGCAAAGGATCTTTAAGACTAGGCCCACCTTGGTTCCCATCACCCTCTCATGAAGTGACTTCACCAACTCCGCCTTCTTTTGTCCATCCAAGCTACTCCTGCCATCAATAGGTAAAGGCATTAAGTCTAAAGGAGTAAGTGGGTTAAAACCATAAACAATTTCAAAAGATGAATAAGAAGTAGTAGAATGCATGGCCCTATTATATGCAAACTCTATAAATGGCAAACAATCCTCCCAAGTTTTTAAATTCTTATGAACAACAGTGCGTAAAAGCTGAGTTAAAGTCCTATTAACTACTTCAGTCTGACCATCAGTCTGTGGATGACAAGTAGTGGAAAATAAGAGCTTAGTACCCAATTTACCCCACAACACCTTCCAAAAGTAGCTAAGGAATTTAACATCCCTATCAGAAACAATACTCCGAGGTACTCCATGGAGTCGCACTATCTCCCTGAAAAACAAGTCAGCTATGTTTGTGGCATCATCTGTTTTATGGCATGGAATGAAATGTGCCATCTTACTAAATCTATCCACAACCACAAAAATAGAATCTCTACCCCTTTTTGTCCTAGGCAGCCCCAAAACAAAGTCCATAGATATGTCTACCCATGGCTCACTAGGAACAGGTAAGGGTGTATACAACCCATGTGGCAAAACCTTAGATTTGGCTTTTCTACATGTAATGCACCTGCCACAAATGCGATTCACATCTTTCTTCATCTTAGGCCAAAAGAAATGTTCATGCAAGATGTCTAAAGTTTTCTTGACACCAAAGTGTCCCATTAATCCCCCACCATGTGCCTCACGCACCAATAACTCACGCATAGAACAACTTGGCACACAGAGTTTGCTTTCTTTAAACAAATAACCATCGTGCTTGTAAAACTTACCGAATGCCGTCTTATCACATGCCTTATACACATCAGAAAAGTCAGCGTCATCAGCATACATGTCTTTCACATATTCAAAGCCAAGCAACTTAGCACTCATAGAAGTAAGAAGTACATACCTCCGGGATAAAGCATCAGCAACAATGTTCTCCTTACCTTGTTTGTAACGGATGACATATGGAAAGGTCTCAATGTATTCCAGCCATCTAGCATGCCTTTGATTCAACTTACCTTGACCCTTGAGATGCTTCAATGATTCATGATCGGTGTGGATCACAAATTCCCTAGGCCACAAGTAGTGCTGCCAAGTCTCTAATGCACGAACAAGAGCATAAAGCTCTTTGTCATAAGTAGGGTACTTCAGGGACGCCCCACTAAGCTTCTCACTGAAGAAGGCTATGGGCCGCCTATCCTGCATCAAAACAGCTCCAATCCCTATTCCTGAGGCATCACATTCAATCTCAAAAGTTTTGTTAAAATTAGGTAATGCTAACACAGGGGCAGAGCACAACCTTTCTTTAATAGTGGCAAAAGCATTATCTTGATCAGCTCCCCAATGAAACCCAACATTCTTTTTAATTATCTCAGTGAGTGGTGCAGCCAGGGTGCTAAAGTCTTTAACAAAACGCCGATAAAAGCTAGCTAAGCCATGAAAGCTTCTTACCTCAGTGATGCTCTTTGGCGTTGGCCACTCCTTGATGGCCTTGACTTTCTCTTCATCCACCTCAATACCTGTTGTAGTAACAACATAACCAAGAAAAACAACTTTTTCCATGCAAAAGTTACATTTCTTGAAATTAGCATACAACTTTTCACATTTTAACACATCAAACACATATCTCAAATGCTCAATATGTTCATTTAAGTCCTTGCTGTATACTAGGATGTCATCAAAGTACACAACCACAAACTTGCCTATGAACGCACGTAGGACATGGTTCATTAATCTCATGAAAGTACTGGGTGCATTAGTAAGGCCAAATGGCATAACCAACCATTCATAAAGCCCATACTTAGTCTTAAAAGCAGTTTTCCATTCATCACCCTCTTTCATTCTAATTTGATGATACCCACTTTTAAGATCAATTTTACTGAAAATACATGAGCCATGCAATTCATCAAGCATATCATCTAATCTAGGAATGGGATGGCGATACTTTACCGTGATATTGTTGATCGCCCTGCAATCAACGCACATCCTCCACGTCCCGTCCTTCTTTGGCACTAGTAGCACTGGTACTGCACATGGGCTCATGCTCTCCCTCACGTACCCCTTGCTCATCAAATCCTCAACTTGCCTTTGAAGCTCCTTTGTCTCCTCTGGATTACTCCTATAGGCTGGTCGGTTTGGAATAGCAGCTCCGGGCACAAAATCAATCTGGTGTTCAATGCCTCTAATGGGTGGCAACTCATTTGGCATCTCCTCTGGGAATACATCCTCAAACTCCTGCAACAAAGAAACAGCCAAACTAGGAAGAGACTTGTTAGTTTCATCAAGATTAAGATAAGACTCTTTATAGACAAGAAGAATCATAGGGCGATCTGCGAAGAAAGCCCTCTTAACCTCACTCACTCTTGCATAGAAACCCACTTTTGTCTTTCCTTTTCTCTCTGCAGACTCTCTTTCTTTTTTCTCATTTTCACTCTCACTCTTTCTTTTTTGCTCAATCTCTTTTTCACTCTTTCTTTTTTGCTCATTTTCACTCTCAATCTTTCTTTTTTGCTCAATCTCTTTTTCACTCTTTCTTTTTTGATCACTCTCATTTTCACACTTTCTTTTATGAGCAACCTCACTTTTCAGTTTCAGTTGGTCCTCATAGACTTGGCTTGGAGTTAAAGGAGCAAGCTTGATTGTTTTGCCCCCCTTTACAAAGCTGTACATGTTCTTGAACCCATCATGTGTCACCCTCCTATCATACTGCCACGGCCTCCCCAACAAAATATGGCCAGCATGCATAGGCACAACATCACAAAGCACCTCATCCAGATACTTCCCAATTGAAAAAGTAACTAACACTTGCCTATCCACCCTAACCTCTCCACAATCATTCAACCACTGCAATTTGTATGGTCTAGAGTGTTTTAAGGTTGGTAAATTCAATTTCTCTACCAAAATAGTGCTAGCCACATTAGTACAACTCCCCCCATCAATGATCATACTACATACCTTATTGTTGACGTGGCATCTAGTATGGAAAATGTTCTCTCTCTGTTGCTCTGCATCATCCACCTTAATGTGTGTATTGAGAGCACGCCTGGCAACAAGAGACTCACCTGTCACGGGGTATACCACTCCATCATCATCACTAGCATCAACCAACTCGGGCATCCCATCACTATCATCCTCACTCTCAGTCATCACCTCCCCATTGTCGCGCATAATCATCACCCGCCTGTTTGGACATTGAGAAGCGATGTGCCCTGAACCCAAACACTTAAAGCATTTAATATCTCTATTCCGTGAAGGTTGAGATTCTACCTTGGGTTTGTTGCTAGTTCCCTCATCTTTTCCCTTAGGTGGTTCGGTCTTTCTCTTTGCTTCAGCTGAATCATTCCTATCCCACTTTGATTTCCAAGTAGTATTAGAAACCGAAGTGTACCTTGCTGTCCCTTTTCTCTTTAACTGTCTCTCCACCTTCATAGCCATGTGCACCATGTCCTCTATCTCCACATAATGCTGCAATTCAATTACATTGGCTATGTCCCTATTCAAACCACTCAAAAATCTAGCCATGGTGGCCTCCCGATCCTCCTCTACATTAGCCCGAATCATCGCCACCTCCATCTCCTTATGGTAATCCTCCACACTCCTAGACCCCTGTGTAAGATTTTGGAGCCTTTGGTAAAGGTCCCTATAGAAGTGGCTAGGTACAAATCTCCGCCTCATGAGAGCTTTCAACTCTCCCCACGTCTCTACAGGCCTCTCATTATTCCTCCTTCTATTGGTCACTAATTGATCCCACCAAATAATAGCATAATCAGTGAACTCTATTACCGCCAACTTCACTTTCTTCTCTTCAGAGTAATTATGACAATCAAACACTAGGTCTATTTTTTTCTCCCACTCTAGATAAACCTCAGGGTCAGTTCTACCTTGGAAAGATGGTATTTTCATTTTGATGCTCCCAAGGCTTCGATCTACACCATCCCGACCCCCTGGGTTCCACTCATGTCCTCTTTCACGCCTAACTCGTCTATGTCTACCCGACCCAACTTCAGATGCTAAGTCTTCCTCATCCTCACCATCTCCTTCATTCTCATACTCATTTTCAACCCTACGCTCACGTCGCCTCCTATCTCTCCCACCTTGCAGATTTCTAATCGCTGCATCTTGAAGATCCATCCTATCCCTCACTTCACCCAACACAAAGTTCAACCGCTCAAACTGTTGTTGCATGGCTTGCAACACAAAGGATGAGTTATCTGCCTTCCCCTTTGGTGATGAGTCACTCCTTATGAGACATCGTAATGTGCTGCACGAAAAAAAATGTTAGTGGAAAACCTCACACACTCCCTTACGTGTTTACACTCGAACAATGGCACTCCACTCGTATTTCACTCTTAATTGGCTATTTTTTTTTTTTTTTGATAATAGTCTCACACTCTCTTGCCTTTTACCTCAAGAGTTTTCCCACTCAAGTTCTTCAAGAACTAATTGAACTCAATCAAGAAACAAGAACAAGAACCTTGTTTTATCCCAACTAGTAATTAGACCCAAGAAACAAGAACAAGAACAAGAACCAGAATAAGAACAAGAACAAGAACAAGAACAAGAACAAGAACAAGAACAAGAACCAGAACCAGAACAAGAACAAGAATAAGAACCAGATCAAATTTTCGGATTTTTTTTTTTTTTTTTTTTTCAGCAACGGATTTGATCACAATCAAACGAATAAGCAATTGATGAAACCTGAACAATAACTTAAAAACCCTAGAATAAGGGGATATACGGCAGCCCCTAGAACAAGAGATTTCAGCCAACACAAACTTTAGAACAAGAGGTTTCAGCCAACACAAACTCTTGAACAAGAGGTTTCAACCAACACAAACTCTTGAACAATGAACTTCAGCAGCCACGTTTTTTTTTTTTTTTTTTTTTTTTTTTTTTTTTTTTTTTTTTTTTGTAACCCTAGAACAATGATGCCCTAGAATCAAATACGCAAGAAAGAAAAAGATAGAATTAGACCTGATTGGAAACCTTGCTCTGATACCAAATGATATGAACCCGCGGAATGGAATCCCTTGAACCCACAATCAATTTGAAAACTCACCCAAGAAAGCCAAGATCAAGTCAATGGATGGAGAATCTAGACCCGTTGAGAACCCGTTTCAAGAACCTAGATTATATTAAAATCTAGACCCGTTGAAGAACCTGCCTCAAGAACCCAAATTACAAGGAGGAACGCCACAAAGGTTGTGAGTTTACCTTTGATAAGTTCAAAAGTTCAATCAAGAACAAGAGGAGAAAACTCAACTCACTATGAAAATTCAATATATTGTCTGCCTTCAAATGAGGCTACAAAGAGTATTTAAACTAAAACCTAATTAAAACCCTAACCAAAGTAAAACTCTATCTTCCAAAAATACCCCTACGTGAACAGTGCCGCGCTACAGTAACTTGGGCCTTAAAGCCCACTTATTCTAAACTAATAAAATAAATCTTTTAATAAATTGAAAGCCTTGAATAACAATAGGCCCAAACTTCCCTAAGTCATATCTGCCACAGCTTGTATCAAGTGGATCAAAATTGGTTCTCCTTCTTTCAAACCCACTTTGATTGTTGGGCTCTTGCTAGCTTCATCCCAAGTGGATTGCACCAATCCTTGCATTGCTTCCTTGATCTTCTTGGCTCTTGATCTTGTAATTGGCCCATCTAGAACTTGCAAAGGATTTTTAAAACTAGGCCCACCTTGGTTCCCATCACCCTCTCATGAAGTGACTTCACCAACTCCGCCTTCTTTTGTCCACCCAAGCAACTCCTGCCATCAATAGGTAAAGGCATTAAGTCTAAAGGAGTAAGTGGATTAAAACCATAAACAATTTCAAAAGGGGAATAAGAAGTAGTAGAATGCATGGCCCTATTATATGCAAACTCTGTAAATGGCAAACAATCCTCCCAAGTTTTTAAATTCTTATGAACAACAGTGCGTAAAAGCTAAGTTAAAGTCCTATTAACTACTTTAGTCTGACCATCAGTCTGTGGATGACAAGTAATGGAAAATAAGAGCTTAGTACCCAATTTACCCCACAACACCTTCCAAAAGTAGCTAAGGAATTTAACATCCCTATCAGAAACAATACTCCGAGGTACTCCATGGAGTCGCACTATCTCCCTGAAAAACAAGTCAGCTATGTTTGTGGCATCATCTGTTTTATGGCATGGGATGAAATGTGCCATCTTACTAAATCTATCCACAACCACAAAAATAGAATCTCTACCCCTTTTTGTCCTAGGCAGCCCCAAAACAAAGTCCATAGATATGTCTACCCATGGCTCACTAGGATGAGACATCGTAATGTGCTGCAAAAAAAAAAAAAATGTTAGTGGAAAACCTCACATACTACCTTACGTGTTTACACTCGAACAATGGCACTCCACTCGTATTTCACTCTTAATTGGCTATTTTTTTTTTTTTGATAATAGTCTCACACTCTCTTGCCTTTTACCTCAAGAGTTTTCCCACTCAAATTCTTTAAGAACTAATTGCACTCAATCATGGTACTTTGTTTTATCCCAACTAGTAATTAGACCCAAGAAACAAGAACAAGAACAAGAACAAGAACCAGCACCAGAACAAGAACAAGAACAAGAACTAGATCAAATTTTCGGATTTATTTATTTATTTTTTTTCAGCAACAGATTTGATCACAATCAAACGAATAAGCAATTGATGAAACCTGAACAATAACTTAAAAACCCTAGAATAAGGGGATATACGGCAGCCCCTAGAACAAGAGATTTCAGCCAACACAAACTTTAGAATATGAGGTTTCAACCAACACAAACTCTTGAACAAGAGGTTTCAACCAACACAAACTCTTGAACAATGAACTTCAGCAGCCACTTTTTTTTTTTTTGTAACCCTAGAACAATGATGCCCTAGAATCAAATACGCAAGAAAGAAAAAGATAGAATTAGACCTGATTGGAAACCTTGCTCTGATACCAAATGATATGAACCCGCGGAATGGAATCCCTTGAACCCACAATCAATTTGAAAACTCACCCAAGAAAGCCAAGATCAAGTCAATGGATAGAGAATCTAGATCCGTTGAGAACCCGTTTCAAGAACCTAGATTATATTAAAATCTAGACCCGATGAAGAACCTATCTCAAGAACCCAGATTATAAGGAGGAATGCCACAAAGGTTGTGAGTTACCTTTGATAAGTTCAAAAGTTCAATCAAGAATAAGAGGAGAAAACTCAACTCACTATGAAAATTCAATATATTGTCTGCCTTCAAATGAGGCTACAAAGAGTATTTAAACTAAAACCTAATTAAAACCCTAACCAAAGTAAAACTCTATCTTCCAAAAATACCCCTACATGAACAGTGCCACGCTACAGTAACTTGGGCCTTAAAGCCCACTTATTCTAAACTAATAAAATAAATCTTTTAATAAATTGAAAGCCTTGAATAACAATAGGCCCAAACTTCCCTAAGTCATATCTTCCACAGCTTGTATCAAGTGGATCAAAATTGGTTCTCCTTCTTTCAAACCCACTTTGATTGTTGGGCTCTTTTTAGCTTCATCCCAAGTGGATTGCACCAATCCTTGCATTTCTTCCTTGATCTTCTTGGCTCTTAATCTTATAATTGGCCCATCTAGAACTTGTAAAGGATCTTTAAGACTAGGCCCACCTTGGTTCCCATCAGATCTAGTGCCTACCTTGGAGGAGTATGCCGAGATTCTTCAGCTAGACAGCCCTTTTAGCGAGACGCCTGTCATACCCATTCAGGGTCCCTGGTCGAACCGAGTCTTGGAGAAGTACTTGGGTTTGACTTCCGCAGTCTTACGCCCTGAGATCAGCCGAGTGGACGAGACTTGGTGGAAAGCGAGTATTTCTTTGGATTTACTGACGAAGTACTTTTCTTGGAGCGACTTTCCAGCTGAGCTTGCAGGGGACTTCATCGCAGGTGAGCGGAAATGGAAGAAATTCTACTGGTAGGATAGATTTGGGGGTCATCCCTCTGATATTCAGCGAGGGCAAGTCCATTATCCCTGCCATATTGTGCAAGATCGTAAGGTCGTTGTCTTACTGCCGAAGACGGGGAGAGGGGATCCCGATATTCTGTATGCAACTCCTCCAGCTGTGGTTCTGCAGTCACTTGCGGTACTTCTACCTCCTCCAAACTCCTTATCACTTTGAGAGACACACGGTGAGACTGACCATTGATACAGTGCTTCTCTTTACCGGCAACAGCCATGACTGGGCGTTATATCTTCTTGATGTGCCCTTGAGTGAGTGGTCTTAGAGAGTCACTTGGGGGCCTGCAGTGTGGAGACCTTGGACTCACTGCAGTCTCTTTGATGGAGTACCTGTTCCTAGGGTGTGGGGTTGTACAGGCTATTACCCCAGCCTCGCCCTTCGTCAGTTTGGTGGTGTTCAGTACCCACCTCGTCTTGCTGACTTGAGCTCAGTGACATTTGATTACGTCCCTGGGGATGACATGTGGAGATTCCTCACTAGGGTCGAGAATATTTGGGGAGGCCGCTGTTCAGAGATGGTCCTCGTCGAGGGTGGTCTTCATGTAGACAGCTCTGTCACTTCTGATTTTGTTGAGTGGAGGGAGGGGTGGAGCCCTTCTTTTACTCCCAGGCCTATTGTGCAGCCAGGCGTATCACATTCTTCAGTGCCTCCTTCTCTTCAGGCTTCAGCTTCACAGGCCAATCCGAGAGAGTTGACACTTTGGAGAGAGAGCTCGAGGAGGCTCGGGTAGAGCTGGCGTCTCTACGCCTTGCCAGGGCATCTGAGAGAGAGGAGTCTGTGGCTTGTGTGGAGTCCATGCGGAGTACCCTGCATCACAGTAATGCGGCGATGGCGAATCTTCGTCGCGACTTGGAGGCTCAGAGAGGGAACGTCTCCGCTTTCCGAGTGATGAATGACTTCATTAGCGAGCAGCTCGAGATCTCTGAGGGGGCTAAGGATCACCTAGAGCAGACCTTGGCCGAAACTCGAGAGTAGTTAGAGACTGAGCAGGTGGAGAGGACTTGGGTTCAGGATGAGATTGATTCTCTTCATTCTTATACTCAGGCCTTGGTCAATCCCTCTACAGGTCATCCTCATGATATTTTAGCCCTCCGGCGAGCACTAGATGAGAGTGAGGCGGCACTCACAGCTACAAGTACCTCTATGGGGGCCATGCGAGTCCAGATCAACGTTCTTCAGGGTGACAATGCGCTCTTGCTGACTGAGGTGGACTTGGTGCAGGATGCTCTTGAGTCTGACTCTTCTTGGCTCAATTGTGAGGGTCTCCCTGTGGTCAGGGCTCTTCATCAAGCTACTCGAGTGGTGGACTCTTTGGGTGCTAGGGCTCGCGCCGTCTTGGAGGAGCATGATGAGGGGGATCCGACCCTTTCCACTGCTTTGAGGAGATTCTGCAGGGAGACCTACATACATCTTGGTCATTAGTTAGCATACCTCATGTAGCAATAAGTAGTCAGTAGTTTTTGCATTTGAATAGAGAGTCACTCATAAATCCAAGTCGGATTATGCGTGGCTCCCATTTCTAACTTTGAAGCTGATATATTTAGATACGCTTTCAAGACATCATGGAAAATCAATGTAAATATTTATGAATTTTGACATGCATTATGAATGAATGATGAAAGTGCGATTTTTATCTATGAATGTCTGTATAAGAATCTATGAATTTGGCAGAGTTTAAGCTTTTTATGAATGAATGGTGAGAATTTGCAAATCTAGCAGGGATTGGCCTTTTATGAATGAACATGGTATTGTTAGCCTCAAGCTTTCAATACCTATTAATTGGCTAATTAATCCAAGAACATTCATGTAGTTTTGATGATAACCATGATTTTAAGTTGTTCATTAATGATATTTTCATATGAACTAATGATTTATGTTTTAAAGCTTAATGTTGACTATTGATTTAATTGGACCAACATTGGCTAATTCAAATATCAAGCAAATGCAAAGTTGACAAGTTGCAAATCCATTGAAGAGCAAAGTCATCAAATCTCAAGACAAAGAAATCAAAACTCAAGAAGCATGCTCCGAGACATATGAGAAGTAAGAGTTAGGTTTTGTAAAGTTTATTAAGATTTGATCTTTAAGGCTCAACTTTAAAACCAACTTAAATTGATTTTGAAAAGTTTTCAAAGAAAGCAACTTGATTGAAATTCAAATGCAAGACAACCATATCAATTATGGTTGAAAAAGAAAAGTTTTCAAAGAAAGCAACTTGATTGAAACTCAAATGCAAGACAACCATATCAATTATGGTTGAAAAAGAAAAGTTTTCAAAGAAAGCAACTTGATTAATTGAAATTCAAATGCAAGACAACCATATCAATTGAAAAATCTCTTAAAGTTTTCAAAGACAACTTGATTGGTTGAAATTCAAATATAAGACAACCATATCAATTGAAAAATCTCTTAAAGTTTTCAAAGACAACTTGATTGGTTGAAATTCAAATATAAGACAACCATATCAATTGAAAAATCTCTTAAAGTTTTCAAAGACAAACTTGATTGGTTGAAATTCAAATATAAGACAACCATATCAATTGAAAAATCTCTTAAAGTTTTCAAAGACAACTTGATTGGTTGAAATTCAAATATAAGACAACCATATCAATTGAAAAATCTCTTAAGAAGAAAAATTTTCAAAGAAAGCAACTTGATTGATTGAAAATCAAGAAGAATGCAAGACAACATGATAAGGGGAAGAAAACAATTATGGCTATAAATACTACCCTTTCTTCATTTCTAAACATCAAGCATACAAGAGAAATCAAAGATAGAAAAGATAACATCTTATACATCAATCCATCCTTCTCAAGCTTATATTTTCATATCATTCAAAATCCTTGATTGAAAATCAAATTTCTCTAAACACTTTTTGAGCCATATTGATCAAATCCTTGATATACTATTAGAGTGAGCATATTGTGTACAATTACTCTTTGAGAGAGCCTTATCTTGTACAACAAATACTTTGTTGAAACCTGTGAGTATTTTGTTAGGGTTTTGGTATAAATCCTAAGGAGTGAAAAGGATTTTTCACTCGGTGGTTACTCTTCACTGTGTAAGGAAGATTTGTAACGGTTTTATCTTCACCCGAAAGAAGATTGTCAAATAGTGGATTTGGGGAATCCTCAAGAAGTGTTCTTGAGGCGGGGACGTAGGCACGGAAGCCGAACCTCGATAACAATCATCGTGTTTGATTTTCTCTCTCTCTATCTCTTACATATTTAATTGCTTATATATATACTTGTGCTTGATTTCATATCATATCTATATTGCAATTGAATTGTGATCAAACATTTGCTAAATCAACATTTGCTATTTGAAGATAGTTTTTAATTCCGCATTTAAATCGAAAAAGTTTGCCTCAACCTAAATCACCCCCCTCTTAGGTTGATATTTGGGTAACAATTGGTATCAGAGCCAAGGCTCTACATATAGATTTAACAATCTTAGAGTTAAGATCATGGCAAACACACCTAGACCTCAAATGCTTGAAGGTCAATCTACTCATAGACCACCTCTATTCATTGGTAGTGATTATGGCTATTGGAAAAATAGAATGATCATGTATATTAAGGGTCAAGACTATCATGTTTGGAGAATCATTGCAAATGGTCCTCATATCCCCACAAAAACTGTGGAAGGATCAACCTTAGTAAAATTAGAAAGTGAATGGAATGAGACTGATGTAAAACTCATTGAATTAAATTGTAAAGCTATGAGTACTCTATATTGTGCTCTTGACCCAATTGAATACAATAGAGTCTCGGGTTGTGACTCGGCTAAAGAAATTTGGGACAAACTTGAAGTTACTTATGAAGGAACTAATCAAGTTAAGGAATCTAAAATGAACATGCTTGTCCATGAATATGAATTGTTTGTTATGAAGAAAGATGAAAATATTAGTGAAATGTCTACTAGGTTTACTAATATTGTGAATTGCTTGAAGGCCCTTGGAAAAATTTATACTAACCAAGAAAATGTGAGAAAAATTCTCAGGTCATTACCAAAGAGATGGGAAGCAAAGATGACAGCAATTTCTGAAGCTAGAGATCTTAAGGTGTTGACCTTAGAGGAACTATTCGGATCACTTATGACGTATGAGCTTGAAATGAATAGTAAAGTGGAGGAAGAAGAAGTCAAACCAAAGAAAAACTCGCCCTCAAATCCTCTCATCATGACCACGACAATAGTGAAGAGGAAAGAGACGAAGAAGAAGAAATTGCCCTGATGACTAGAAACTTCAAAAAGTTCTTAAAGAAGAAAAAGGGGTTTGGAAGAAGATTCCCTAAGAAAGGAGAAAATAAAGGAGAATCAAGCAAAACTGAAACTCCTACCTGCTACAAATGCAAGAAGCAGGGGCATTACAAAAATGAGTGTCCTCAAGTAAACAAAGAGAAAATGAAGTACAAAAAGAAAGCTCTAAAGGTAACTTGGGATGACTCCGATGAAAGTGATTCGGATAACAACTCAAGTGACAATGAAGTGGCAAATCTTTGTCTTTTGGGATACATAAATGAATCCAACATAAGTGAGGATGAGCACGCGAGCTTTTGTCCGTTAGCATTCAATGATGATGAAAGCGCCACTGAAGATCTTTGCTTAATGGCACATGGAGATGAGGTAACTTCTAAACTTAATTCTTTAGAAGATGAATCTTATAGCTATGATGAATTACAAAATGCTTTTGAAGAATTGGTTGAAGAATTTGAGAAAAATGTTTTGAAAAATAAAGTTTTTAAAAAGAAAGTCACATCTCTTTCAAACGAATTAAATGATTTGAAAAACAAAAATGAAATTCTAGAAAAACAAATTAATTCTTTGAATGATAAAAATCTGTTTTTAGAAGAAGAAATAATTAAGTTGGAAGTTAAGTCACAAAATTGTTATTGAGAAAATGAAAGCAAATGATGTGGAAACATCATCACAAACTTGTTCACAATTCAAATCTTTTGATTAATGAAAATAAAGAACTAAAACTCAAGGTTGAAAACCTAACCAAAATTTTGACTAACTTTACAAATGGAAAGAAAAATTTGGATAATTTGTTGGGTAGTCAAAGATGTGTTTTTGACAAAGCGGGTATTGGATATAACCCGAAAATAAAAGAAAAACATTATCAAAAATTTTTCATTAATGAAAACCTCTTGAAATCTCCCATATGTAAACATTGTGGAAAAATAGGGCATAATATTCATACATGTCCCATGAAAAATAAGATTTGGATTATTAAAGGAACCACACCACCAACTAACCCAAAAGGACCCAAGAAGATTTGGGTACCAAAGAAAGTTACTTAAATTTGTTTTGTAGGTATGCTTGATATCCAAATCTACCAAGGATAAGTGGTTTCTTGACAGTGGATGTTCAAGGCATATGACAGGTGACAAAAACAAGTTCACTTCTCTTACTCTAAAAGATGGAGGAAATGTCAAATTCGGTGATAACTCAAAAGGAAAGATCATCGGTATAGGTAATATTGGTAAAACACATTCTCTTGTTATTGAAGATGTTCTCTTGGTTGATGGCTTGAAACATAACTTGCTAAGTATTAGCCAATTGTGTGATAAAGGCTATAATGTAATATTCAAATCAATCATGTGCATTATAGTAAATGAAATTGATAATCAAGTTCTATTTGTGGCATTTAGAAATGAAAATGTCTACACTATTGATCTTGATAATATGACTTCAAAAGAATCAATTTGCCTTGCTGCCATAAATGAAAATAGTTGGTTGTGGCATAGAAGATTAGGACATGCCAATATGGAATTACTCTCAAAATTGTCTAAACTTGATTTAGTAAAAGGCTTGCCGGTTACTAAATTTGTTAAAGATAAAATATGTGATGCATGTCAACTAGGTAAACAAACTAAATCATCATTTTAAGAAAAAGAAAGTCATTTCTACTTCAAGACCTCTAGAACTCTTGCATATGGATTTATTTGGTCCTATTAGAACCGCTAGCTTAAGTGGCAAATTGTATGCATTTGTAATTGTTGATGATTACTCTCGCTATACATGGGTATTATTTCTTGCTCATAAAAATGAAGCTCATAAAGCATTTGTTAAACATTGTAGAAGAATTCAAAATGAAAAAGGTTATACAATTAACAATGTTAGAAGTGATAGAGGTAGAGAATTTGATAATCAAGATATTGAACTATATTGTGATCAAAATGGTTTTGGACACAATTTTTCAGCACCTCGTACTCCTCAACAAAATGGAGTAGTAGAACGTAAAAATAGATCACTTCAAGAAATGTCTAGAACTATGCTTAATGAACATAATTTACCTCAATACTTTTGGGCCGAAGCTGTTAACACCGCTTGCTATGTTATAAATAGAACCATCATTAGAAACACTTTAAATAAAACTCCTTATGAACTATGGAATAATCGAAAACCTAACATTGGATATTTCAAAGTTTTTGGATGTAAGTGCTTTGTATTGAATGATAGAGATAATCTTGGTAAATTCGATGCTAAATCCGATGAAGGTATATTCCTTGGCTATTCTTTAAATAGTAAAGCATATAGAGTGTTCAATAAACGAACCATGGTTGTTGATGAATCTATGCATGTTGTTTTTGATGAGACTAATCCATTCCATATCAAAAATAATTATGATGATGAGCCAATCTCTCTTGATAATAAAGCTAGTTCATCTAACCAAGTTGATTCAAGTGAAAATGTCAAAGATCAAGTAGATGAACCACAAGATGAAGAAAAAGCGCTTCCTCCAACCAAAAATGAAGAATTACCAAAAAGTTGGAACGTAGTCCATAGTCATCCTAAAGAATTAATCATTGGTGAAGTTGAACGTGGAGTAAGCACAAGATCAAAGCTCAAGAACATCTGCAACAACATGGCGTTTCTCTCACAGATTGAACCAAAGAACATAAATGAAGCTATTGAAGATGAATCATGGATCTTGGCCATGCAAGAAGAGCTAAACCAATTTGAAAGAAACAAGGTAAGGTATGGACTCTTGCACCTAGACCCAAGGATCACTCCGTCATTGGTACAAAATGGGTATTCCGAAACAAAAAGGATGAAGAAGGTATAATAGTAAGGAACAAAGCAAGGTTAGTCGCTCAAGGTTATAATCAAGAAGAAGGTATTGATTATGGAGAGACTTATGCTCCAGTTGCTAGATTAGAAGCTATACGCATGTTACTTGCTTTTGCATGTTTTAAAAATTTTAAATTATTTCAAATGGATGTCAAAAGTGCCTTTTTAAATGGTTTTATTGCCGAAGAAGTTTATGTAGAACAACCTCCTGGATTTGAAAATCATGAATTTCCAAACCACGTTTTTAAATTATCAAAAGCTTTATATGGTTTAAAACAAGCTCCAAGAGCTTGGTATGAACGACTAAGTGGTTTCCTTATTGAAAAGGGTTTTACACGTGGAAAACTTGACACAACATTATTTCTAATGTTTGATGGAAAAGACATGCTTATTGTGCAAATCTATGTTGATGATATTATATTTGGTTCTACTAATGAAAACTTGTGCAAAGAATTCTCTAAGACTATGCAGGATGAATTCGAAATGAGTATGATGGGTGAGCTAAAATTCTTTCTCGGACTTCAAATAAAGCAAACCGAAGAAGGGATATTCTTAAATCAATCCAAATATGTCATAGACTTACTAAAAAGATTTGGATTGGCAAATGCTAAAGCATATGGAACTCCCATGAGTCCTTCAACAAAGCTTGACAAAGATGAGAAAGGTAAACCGGTGGACGTTAAGCTATATCGAGGTATGATTGGTAGTTTACTTTATTTAACCGCAAGTAGACCCGATATAATGTTTAGCGTATGTCTTTGCGCTCGGTTTCAATCTTGTCCTAAAGAATCACACTTAATTGCGGTCAAACGAATATTTCGATATTTGCTTGGAACCATTGATTTAGGATTATGGTACCCTAAGTCAAATTCATTTGACTTAATAAGCTACACGGATGCGGATTTTGCCGGTTGCAAAATTGATCGCAAAAGCACTAGTGGTACTTGTCACTTTCTAGGACACTCACTAGTATCATGGTTTAGTAAAAAGCAAAACTCCGTGGCCTTATCAACGGCGGAAGCCGAATATGTAGCAGGCCGGTAGTTGTTGTGCTCAATCTCTTTACATAAAACAACAACTAGAGGATTTTAAAATTCTTTTTGATCATATTCCCATAAGGTGTGATAACACAAGTGCCATAAGTTTAAGTAAAAATCCTATCCAACACTCTCGCACAAAGCACATTGAAATTAGATACCATTTTATAAGAGATCATGTGCAAAAAGGGGACATTGAACTTGAATTTGTGAGCACCGATAGTCAATGGGCGGATATTCTCACGAAACCTCTCATTGAAGAACGATTTTGCACAATTCGACGTGAAATAGGTATGGCTAGATACGTTGATATCAAATAAGCTTGAATTTATTATCCTTCTATTTGATTCAACTATGTTAAATCTATATATACCTTAAGAATTGAATATAAAATGATTTTATCCATATCATGTTCATAAAATTGTTCATTTTATATCTTTCTAGTTATATTGTTTGAACATTAGATTATATGCCCAGTTCTATGTATATTTGCGTATATGTTCATGCATAAAATAAGAAATAAAACTCATCATTTAAACAAACTTGAGTTTATTAAAAAGAAAGCCATAAAGGAGAAGTCACCACAAAAGGAAAAACCACTACACTTCCCACTACATTTATTTGGGGATAGAGCGAGAAGTCAATTCCTTCACCTCAGCTAGTAGCTTCTCGTACTGCTTCTGCAGCTTATTAGTGGTCTTGCTCTGCTCTGTGGACCGGATTACCAAATCATCAGGCATAAGAATCCACAAGCGCCTTCAGCCTTTTGTTCTCCTCCTTGACCTCCCCTACTTTCTTCTTACTCTCCTTCAGCAACCTTTGTAAAATGGTGACTTGAGAACGCAGCGTTTTCACTTCAAGATTCCTAACATGAAGACGACGTCCCATGTTAGAAACAGTGGCAGCACACTGAATCGTGAGTGCCAATGAGTCATTTATTATTTGTGGGTCAGTCCTCCCAGCTAAAACCTTTGCATCCTCTGGAGTACAAAGACCTGCAGCTACTGCGGTGGCAGTCTCACCATTCAATATCACTGAATCAGTTACTGACACAGGGCCATTAATTGAAAGGAAGTAAGGACGCCAGACTTCTGGCATCACACTAGGTGTATCATTTAGATTAATTGTTTCTGGTTTGTTTTGAGAAGAAGAGGAAGCCATTCTAGAAAATCTAATAAGAGATTAAGCTAAAAGTTTGAAAATGATGAAGTTCATCGAAAATTAGTGTGTGTTAAATAAACCTCAGATTTTTGAACACCAGCCTGTACCTATCATCCGACTCCCGAGATTTTTCTTCAAAATTCAACGTTAAAATCTCGAGATTTAACGTATACGGAAATATCACTGACTCAGAACTCGATGCGTCGACAAGATCTTTTTTCTGAAAAAGCAGATATTTTTTTTCAAACTTCCTGATTTATCGGTGTCTCTGGCGTGCGCAATTGGATAAGTCAGACACGTAGCGTCTTCTGAACCATTCATTCACACTTATGACACGTAGCAAAATCTGAACCATTCATTCACACTTATGACACGTAGCAAAATCTGAACCATTCCTTCAAACAGCGCGTCTGTCCTATAAATTCGCTTCACCTCTCCACTACATACTCACACCTCTCAGATAATATTTTCTCTCATTCTTTAGATAAAACTCTAAGAGGATGCAGCATCATTTAGAGATTCATAAAATCAAATACTTGATCTTCTCAGATAGAAGCAAAATTATTATTGATCAAGTTTCCACGAAGCAAGATTATTATTGATCATGCTTCTCGGTTGAAGTACCTCTCTCATACACCAGGTTGATGGGAAGATCTTTAGCATACACTCCAAATATATCTTCCTCATCCGAATCATCCCGTTCATACAACTGTTGATACACCTGAAGCTTTGTATGACAGAAGAGAGAGAGTACATAATATATGGGCATCATCCCATGTCCTTTCCAGATTGCTTAAATCATCAGCATTTTAGGCATATGGCAAGGGACATCATATCCTTTCCTGAAGCATCTTCAACCGAACCCTCA
>OU015764.1:18414908-18443732 GCA_907173295.1 Fagus sylvatica
CACCTCCTTCTGGGTGTTTAGGCAAAGGATTGGTGGTGATGTTAGGTAGTCCTTCAAACTTCAGGACTCCGTGATCAATTAGGTCTTGAACCCGATGCCTCAGTTGGCCGCAATTTTCAACAGTGTGTCCCACTTCTCCAAAGTGGAAATCGCAGGCCGAATTTGGGTTGAAATCCCTTCTTTGCGGGCCGCTGTAAGGTTTCGGGACAATAGGTGAGATTAGGCTCTTCTCTATCAGGATGGGGTATAACTCTGTCATAGGCATAGGTAAAGGCGTGAATTGCCTTGGCTCTTTTCTGAGCCACCTGTTGTCATTGGGTTGGTTTCCTTCCGGCCTTGCCGGCATCTGAGGTGCCGGGGCCGGGGCTGGAGCCTGAGTCGGAGCCGGGGCCTGAATAGGCCTAGGTTGTATCGGTTGCATGGTGAAAGTCGGGAGGACTTGCCTTGGTCTTCCGTTGTTTCTCCCTATCATTTGCACATCTCCTTCCTTCCTCTTTGTCGGAGCTTTCTTGGCGGCCTGTTCGGCTAATGCCATTAGGGCCGTCATGTCCACTATTTTCTTTGTTTTCAAGGCATCTTCAATCCTGTCACCCACCGGTATCAGGTCTACAAAGAACTGCATTTGTAATCCCATCATCCGGTCGAAGTAGGGGTTCTTCAGTGTATCAACGAAGATCTTGATCATCTCTCTTTCGTCTAGTGGCGGGCGTGCTCGAGCCGCTTTCTCTCTCCACCTTTGGGCATATTCCCTGAAGGTCTCGTTGCTCTTCTTTTCCATCCTTTGAAGGTCGAACCGATCCGGAGCTATTTGGGAGTTAAACCCGTATTGAGCCAAGAAGGTATCCGCCAGTTCCTTCCAATGAGAGATCTTCTTCAACTGTGAGTACCACTCTGCTGCATTCCCTGTCAGGGTATCTTGAAATGTCTGGATCAGCAACGGCTCATTGTCGGCATAGGGTGCCATCTTTCGGCAGTACATTTGCAGATGGATCATGGGGTCTCCTCTCCCATTGTATTTCTCGAACTCCGGGGCCTTGAACTTGGGTGGCACCGTCATGTTGGGGAACCAGGACATGCTCGAAAAGTCCGTGTTTCCGAAAGAGTTCAAACCCTGTATGAGCCTGATCTTCTCCTCCAAGCTATCAATCTTGCTGTCCAAGCTGGGAGTCCTTTCCCCTCTGGCTTCGGTGGCGTCGGCGGCCTTGGTGGAGTGGCGTTGGTGTTGGAATGCCCTTCCGGTTCTGCTTCACTGGTATCTTTGTCGTCTTCCTTCCTTTGGTTCTCATCCTCCGTATTTCGCTTTGCTATTAGTTGCACGAAGCTGAGGAGTTCGTCGAATTTTCGCTCAAGAGCGACCATCCGGATTTCTTGCTCGCTAGGTCCGGGTCCACTTGTTTCTCCCGCCATTTGATTGCGAATGCAAATATAACCTAGAGAGGTAAACAACGTCAAGTTAGACTTTGAATTCACAGTTGAATGCATGACCTTGGCTTACTTTGCGGGTAAACCATGGCTAAGTATGTATGCGTATGCATGGTATGCATGAATGCAATATGCATTGATGAACGGATGGGTTTTCCCTATTGGGTTGCCAGAAATTGGCGAGCCTTTCGGCTCATGGCTTTATTTTTGGGTGACCAACATCAATCAATATGAGGGTCAGGATGACACAAGTAGACATCTATGGAGTTAAGAACTCATGTATGTACATAATGGCATTGTCAACAAAGAAATAGGCTTTCACACCATTGGAAATTCGACGAGCCTTTCGGCGCCTGGTTCCATTTTGAAAGATTTTTTTTTTTGGAAACCAGTGTCGATAGGTGTGAAGGTCGTATTCTTGGTTGACAGATAGCACGATGGGTAAGTATCTAGATTCCTATGTAGAGTTGAGAACTCTTTAGGATTGACACATGTATGGATTTGTCAACGAAGAGATGGGCTTTCGCACTATCAAAATTTTGACGAGCCTTTCGGCGTTCGGTTCTATTTTGAAAGGTTTTTGAGAACCGATGTCAGTTAGTGCGAAGGTCATACTCTTGGTTGGACATGACGAGACTCTACACGACCTTATAGAGTTTGGAAACTCTTGGGGTTTACAGGCGTACTAACGAAAAGATAGACTCTTGCATTATCAAAATCCGACGAGCCTTTCGGCGTGCGGTTCCATTTTTTTTTGAAAATTTTGGAGGGAACCGATGTCGATAAATGCAAGGGTCGTACTTTTGGTTAAGGACGACACGACTCTATACAAAATGGTTACAAATGTATCAACGAAAAGATGGACTATCACATCTTATCCAAAATTTGACGAGCCTTTCGGCGTTCGGTTCCATTTTTGAAAATTTTTGAGGGACTAACGTTGGTTGATGTGATAATCTTACTTTTGGTTAAGGATGACTTGACTCTTATACACGATGGTTACAATCGTACCAACGAAAAGATAGGCTCTCGCATTACCAAAAATTGACGAGCCTTTCGGCGTTCGGTTCCATTTTGAAAGATTTTTTGGAAACCGATGTCGGTAAATGCGAGGGTCGTACTTTTGGTTGAGGACGACATGACTCTATA
The DNA here is from genome assembly GCA_907173295.1 of Fagus sylvatica. Classification (NCBI taxonomy): domain Eukaryota; kingdom Viridiplantae; phylum Streptophyta; class Magnoliopsida; order Fagales; family Fagaceae; genus Fagus; species Fagus sylvatica. The sequence continues at coordinate 18,417,480 of OU015764.1, forward strand.
CACAATGGGTACATACGTATCAACGAAAAGGTAGACTATCACATCCAAAATTTTGACGAGCCTTTCGGCGTTCGGTCCCATTTTTTTTTTTTAAAATTTTGAGGGACCAATGTCGGTTGATGTGATAATCGTACTTTTGGTTGGGATGACAAGACTATGTACATGACGGGTATGATCGTACTAACGAAAAGCTAGACTCTCACATTACTGAAAATTCGACGAGCCTTTCGGCGTTCGGTTCCATTTTGAAAATTTTTGGAGGGAACCGATGTCGGTTAATGTGAGGGTCGTACTTTTGGTTGGGGTACGACAAGACTATGTACACGCGTATCAACGAAAAGATAGACTCTCACATTACTGAAAATTCGACGAGCCTTTCGGCGTTCGGTTCCATTTTTGAAAATTTTTGGAGGGAACCGATGTCGGTTAATGTGAGGGTCGTACTTTTGGTTGGATACGACACGACTCTATACATCCCATGTAGAGTTTGGAACTCTTTGGGTTTGAGTGGTTTGCAACGGGTATGGACAACGTGGTTATCCTATCCCTTTATCAAACAATGACATGCAAACAAAGGTTTAGATAGATAGAACCTGAGTCGGCTCCAATTATTTTATCACCACCTGGAAAATAGCACAACGCTTTTCCCTTGACTCATTTTGAAAAGACACATCCTATTTTTTGGGTATCCTATCTTAGGTTGGATGTTCACTCGGTTGGCTTTTACCAGAGCCCTCACAGGTAGTTTTCTATGCTATAGCTTACTATATGCAACATGGTATGACACAGCTTGGAATTCTGTTTCCTAAAGGGGCCGATGATCATGCCCGTTTCGTCCTCCCGAAGGAAGTCAAAAGGGTATTGGATCACCGGGGAAGCACTTGCACGCCCCCCTCGATCTCCACGGGTGTGAAGGGAGAAGGGTGGATTCTCGTGTTCCATGTCCTAGATATAAAAGGGTTCGTGGTGGAGCCTGTACTAGCCCAGCCCCACCTGAGTCCGGGTTCGACCCAAAAGTCCAATGAGTGTATATGTCATGATTTTGAAAGTAAAAAGGGAAAAGACTTTTTTGTACAAAGCACAATATACAATATGTGTTGCATAAAATAAATCTCTATCCTATGTTCGCAGTTTATATACAAGAATATAGACATGCTAAAATCAAAACACTATACAAGATGAAATAAAGAATGAATCAAATAATGAATACCAACAAATATATACACACATGCTTAGCAAAGAAAACACCGAAAGACTATAGGCTTAAACCCTCTAAGTCCCCAGTGGAGTCGCCAAGCTGTCGACACCGGCGGAAAATTCTCTTTATTATTTCTTTTTATTTTCCTAGATACCGACCCCCATTTGGCGAGTGTTGTGTGTGTTCCTCTATCTCTTTTCCGTTTCGAGATACGAGTTGTGTGTGTGTGGGAACTTGTGTACGTGTGTGCGTGTGAGCACAAATTTGGAGTCGCCACCAATCATGGGAAATTTTAAGGTGTGATTGGGCACCTATGTCTAATAGATTTTACCCTATTTAGACATCTACAACTAAATGGTCTTGAACCAGAGATAGGTTCGGGGGTTTGCTTATGCGTGGGGAAGGTGTTAGGCACCCCACGACATCCGTTTAAGAAAACGGTTACCTCCTTCCTAATGTTTTCTTTATTTGCTAAGCCTAAGTTTGTTGGTTTTTATTATGTACAAATGTCCCGATTTCCGTCGTACGATATACCAAAAATGGCAAACGTAATATGACTTCGTTCGGTTTTGATTAGACTCTTTATTTCACCATCCCTTTTATCTTTGTATCTTTTAAATTTCCGGGCATTTCGGTGGTAGGATGTACTTGAAATCCTAACACCTAGTGCCGGGACAAACAATTAATGTTTTTGGTGCCATATTCGGGATCTCTTTACCCTTGATTTCCAAGAGTAAAGCGGTCCGTCAAATGGCGGGGTTTTGGGTGATTAATTCACACTTTGGGGAATTTTAGACCATGATCCTATGGGAGTTAGAACGTGTAGAATCCCTTACACGAAAGCACGTACCAGCCACGCCCCCGTGTAAAGGACTCATACCTTCGTTTCTAACGCCCACATTACCATGTTTACTCTTTTTAAAGTTTTCATGGCAAAGTGTATTTTAATCACATTTTTATATCAAAGCAATAAACAATCAAGCAAGTATCAAGATGGTAAGATGGCAAAATATCCAAGCAAAATAGTCATGGCATAGTCACAATACATGTATCATGAAGATGACAAATATGGATCGGCATGAATATAATGCTTAATGCAAAGTGCAATTTATTATAACACAAGAGTTTTTAAGGAAAGGGTCAAAACCTCGTGGGGTCGGGATTCGATGCTATTGAAAGACTTACTCGGATCCCGACACCACCATAGGATTTACATGAATAAACAAAACAATCTAAAAAAAGGGTTTCAATGCCTTTTCGGGCTTACACGAAGGGTTGGTGCTATTGAAAGACTTATCCAAACCTTCGACGCCAAATAGGACTTAAATGAGGAAAATCATTTGAAAACGGGGTTTCAACGCCTTTTCGGGCTTACACGAAGGGTTGGTGCTATTGAAAGACTTATCCAAACCTTCGACGCCAAATAGGACTTAAATGAGAAAATCTATTTTTGAAAATGGGGTTTCAATGCCTTTTCGGGCTTACACGAAGGGTTGGTGCTATTGAAAGACTTATCCAAACCTTCGACGCCAAATAGGACTTAAATGAGGAAAATCATTTGAAAACGGGGTTTCAATGCCTTTTCGGGCTTACACGAAGGGTTGGTGCTATTGAAAGACTTATCCAAACCTTCGACGCCAAATAGGACTTATATGATGAAAATCTATTTGAAAATGGGGTTTGCAATTTACGGGTCCAACGCCTCATGGATTTACATGGGGTTTAGTGCTATTGAAAGACTTACCTAAAACCACCAATACCGTTTGGTATTTTCATGCCCAAATCAAAATAATGCCATAAATGGACAATATTTACAACGTAGTAGTAAATGGCAAGAAATTTAGAGCATAACGGGAAGCAATAAATTAATGGAATTTACAAGGAAGGAATTTTGTGGGTCCAATGCCTTATGGAATTACATGATGGTTAAAGCCTCTTTGAGGTCTTACATAGTCCACCACGACCAATCGGGATTATCACGCCCATTTTTATAGGGGAAACGGAGATAATAACAACGCAATATATTCACAAGCGCGTAAAAGTAAATAAAGGCGATAAAGTGTATTTAAAGCATTGCGGAAAGCGATAAATAAATTTAAAGCAATAATGGACTTAAAAACACGGGATTTTCATGGGTCCAATGCCTATGGAATTACGTGGTGGATAAATGCCTCTTTGAGGTCTTACATAATCCACCACGACCAATCGGGATTATCACGCCCAAATCACAAGGGAAAGAAAAATGGGAAAATGACAATATTCACAATATAATATTTACAACGTAGTAAATGTAAATAAAGCGATAAATGACGTTATTTAACACATGGGGATGTATTTTTCGGGTCAAATACCTCGTAGGCTAACAAGGTTGTTACGGCCTCGTTAGAGGTCTTACGCAACTGAGCCAAAGCTACTCAATATTTGCCGTACTAAAACACGAGGAAACCGGTGTATTTTTCGGGTCAAGACCTCGTGGGCTAACATGGTTGTCAACGGCCTTTGTTAGAGGACTTACGCGAGCCGCCAAAGCCACTCAATATTGCCGTACTAAAACACACCGGGGGAGGGGGGGGTGATCACAACAAATATTCACAAGTGCGTATAAAATGTAAATAAAGCGATAAATGACTAGAAATGTAAAGAAAGCGATAAATGACTAGAAATGTAAAGAAAGCGATAAATGACTAGAAATGTAAGTAAAGCAATAAATGACAAGGAAATGTAAATAAAGCAATAAATGGACAAATAAGAGACTAGTAAAGCATAAATGAAATAAATGAACTAAAGAGTGTAAGAGAAAGAGAGAGAGAGAGAGAGAGAGAAGTGGGAAGATGAGGGGAGGTTAGAGAGAGAAGTGGGAAGATGAGGGGAGGTTAGAGAGAGAAGCACCTAATAGGTGCTTCTCACTCTAAAAACCCCCTAAAATCCCTAAAGAAGGAGAGAGAAAGAGCTTAGAGAGAGAGAGATTACCTAGAGAGGAGTCTCTCTCTCTAAAACTACCCAAAACCCTTCCTAAACCCCTAAAAACCCCTAAATCTGCCTAAACTAATGCTCAAAGAGGCCTAGAGCCGAGCAAAACTGTGTGCAAATGAGGGGGGGGAGGCTTTATTTATAGGGGGCGTGCACGCGGGGCGCGCCATGATCGCGCGCGGCGCGTGATGGTGGCGCGCCTCGCGTGCACGCCTTCCCGAGACAGCTGTCTGCACCTCCTCGGTTCTCGCGCGCGTATTCTCTTTTTGACCCGATTTTCGAGGGCAGTTTTGGAAGTCTTCTGGAACTCAAAATGGGTCATGCAGCATATCGCCGGAAAGCTCTCGACGTCCTCTTTCCAACGGTACGAAGTTTGCATGAATCGGAGTTCGGATGAGAGAGTTATGGCTCCCGGAAGTCGGGGCATTGGAGCTGTTTTCGTGCACCTTTCCGGTGAAGATTCCGATCAAATGGGGGATGCTTTCGGCAAACCGAGAGTTCCACGACGTAGCTGGAGTCGTTATCTTTCCAACGCACCCGGGCTCGTAGATCAACTTGTTGCGAGCCGGAAAGACTCTGCGCGCGAAGGCGGCTGTCCGGGAGGAAAAACGCGTTTTCCTCCCAGCGCGTTTTTCTTCAAATCTTGTCCCAGTTCGCGCACATATTTGACCTAGCTCCCGATGTCAGATTTTGACGTTCTTGGTACCGTCGGAAAGCTTGCGTTGCCTACTCTTGCAAGGTTCCGGATTCGCGGAAATCCGAGCTTGGACTTGTGAGATATGGTTCCGCGACCAGAGGCCACCGGAGTGTTTTTGGTCCGTTTGAGGGCAGTTTTCCGATCAGGATTCCGACTCGACCCGATAAGATCTTGGCGATCCGAGAGTTCCACGTCGTGCATGAGTGTGTCTTCTTTCCAACGCACCCGGGCTTGTGGATCAACTTGTTGCGAGTCAGGAAGACTCTGCGCGCAAGCGTGGCAACGTCGGTAAGAAAGTTCCGGAATTTTCAGCACAGCCTTATTTCGTCAGCCTGTTTTCACGCGCATGGTAGATATAGCTCCCGATGTCGGATTTCGGCAATCTTGGTATCGTCGGAAAGCTGGTGCTACCTATTTTCCAAAGGTACAGGCCTTGCACAGAGGCGAGCTTGGGTTCGCAAGATATGATCCTGCGAACGGAGGCCGTTGGAACGTTCCTTATGCCAATGGGTCATCTTCTGACTGAGATTCCGGCTTGACCGGAGGAGCTCTTGATGATCCGAAAGTTGCATGTGGTAGCTGAAGTGAACCTCTTGCCTAAGGGTCTTGGCTCGTGGACCAAATTGCAATGGGCCGGAGAGAATCTCTGCGCAAACGTTGCCTCCCAAATAGGCTGTTTTGTCAACAACACTTAGCAAAATTTGGCTAAGTGTTGGACCGTTTGGTCGAATTTGGTCAACACTCTCCAAACTCCGGGAAATGTATCCCGAACCGCGTTTCGAGGGTTTTTGGGCCAGATGGACCCCAGTCGGGCTGGGAACGGCTCGGTCAAACCTTGGTCAAACTTCGGTCAACCCTGGTCAAACTTGGTCAACCTTGGTCAAACCTTGGGAAATGTGTCAATGGACCTTCTCCCTAGGAGTGTTTGATGCGACCAGGCTTCGTTGGATCATACGGGCTGGGTCCGGGTCGCCCCGCCATGCGTGCCGACACTCGAGAAAATCCTGTGGGTAAAAATGGGGTTATGACACTAGGTCCGGGTCCACTTGTTTCTCCCGCCATTTGATTGCGAATGCAAATACAACCTAGAGAGGTAAACAACGTCAAGTTAGATTTTGAATTCACAATTGAATGCATGGCCTTGGCTCACTTTGTGGGTAAACCATGGCTAAGTATTTATGCGTATGTATGCTATGCATGAGTGCAATATGTATGGACAAACAAATGGGTCCTCCTATTGGGTTGCCAGAAATTGGCGAGCCTTTCGGCCCATGGTTTTATTTTGAAATTTTGGGTGACCACCATCAATCAATATGAGGATCGGGATGACACAAGTAGACATCTATAGAGTTAAGAACTCATGTATGTACATAGTGGTATCGTCAACGGAGAAATAGGCTTTTACACCGACAAAATTCGACGAGCCTTTCGGCGCTCGGTTCCATTTTGAAAGATTTTTTTTTTGGGAACCAGTGTCGATAGGTGTGAAAGTCGTATTCTTAGTTGACGGACAACACAATGGGTAAATATCTACATTCCCACATAGAGTTAAGAACTCTTTAGGGTTGACACATGTATGGACTCATCAACGAAGAGATGGACTTTCACACTATCAAAATTTGACGAGCCTTTCGGCGTTCGATTCTATTTTGAAAGATTTTTGAGAACCGATGTCAATTAGTGCAAAGGTCATACTCTTGGTTGGAAGTGACGAGACTCTACACGACCTTACAGAGCTTGGAAGCTCTTGGGGTTTACAGGTATGTACATGATGGACAAGTCAACGAAGAGATGGACTCTCACATCACTGAAAATTGGCGAGCCTTTCGGAGCTCGGTTCTATTTTGAAAAATTTTGGGGAAACCGATGTTAGTCGATGTGAGAGTCATACTCTTGGTTGAAGACAACACAATGGGTAAATATCTACATCCCTATACAGAGTCAGGAACTCTTAGGGCTTATACGTGTATGTACACTATGGTTACGACTCATCAACAGGGAGATAGACTCTCACATCACCAAAAATTTGACGAGCCTTTCGGCGTTTAGTTCTATTTTGGAAAATTTTTTTGAGAACCGATGTCGGTTGGTGTGAGGGTCGTACTCTTGGTCGAAGACAACGCGATGGGTGAACATCTATATCCCTATATAGGAGCGGAAACTCTTAGGGTTTACATATGTGTATACTACGGACAAGTCGACAAAGAGATGGACTTTCACACTACCAAAATTGACGAGCCTTTCGGCGTTCGGTTCCATTTTTGAAAGATTTTTGGGGACCGGTGTCGGTTGGTGTGAAGGTCGTACTCTTGGTCGAAGGTGACACAATGGGTGAATATCTACATCCCTATACAGAGTTCTTAGGGTCTACACATGCATGGACTCATCAACAAAGAGATGGACTTTCACACTATCAAAATTTGACGAGCCTTACGGCGTCCAGTTCCATTTTGAAAATTTTTGGGAACCGATGTCGATTGGTGTGAAGGTCATACTCTTGGCTGGACATGACAACACTCTATACATCCCATGTAGAGTTTGAAACTCTTAAGGGTTTCATGCGTATGTACCTGATGGTTACATGCGTACCAACAAAAAGGTAGACTCTCACATTGCTAAAATTCGACGAGCCCTTCGGCGTTCGGTTCCATTTTTTTTGAAAATTTTTTAGGGAACCGACGTTGGTTAATGTGAGGGTCGTACTTTTGGTCGGGTACGACAAGACTCTATACACAATGGCTACAAGCGTATCAACAAAAAGATAGACTATCACATCTTATCCAAAATTCGACGAGCCTTTCGGCGTTCGGTTCCATTTTTGAAAATTTTTTGAGGGACCGACGTCAGTTGGTGTGATAATCGTACTTTTGGTTGAGGATGACTTGACTCTATACACGATGGTTACAATCGTACCAACGAAAAGATAGGCTCTCGCATTACCAAAAATTGACGAGCCTTTCGGCGTTCGGTTCCATTTTGAAAGATTTTTTGGAAACCGATGTCGGTAAATGCGAGGGTCGTACTTTTGGTTGAGGACGACATGACTCTATACACAATGGGTACATACGTATCAACGAAAAGGTAGACTATCACATCCAAAATTTTGACGAGCCTTTCGGCGTTCGGTCCCATTTTTAAAAATTTTGAGGGACCAACGTCGGTTGATGTGATAATCGTACTTTTGGTTGGATGACAAGACTATGTACATGACGGGTATGATCGTACTAACGAAAAGCTAGACTCTCACATTACTGAAAATTCGACGAGCCTTTCGGCGTTCGGTTCCATTTTGAAAATTTTTGGAGGGAACCGATGTCGGTTAATGCGAGGGTCGTACTTTTGGTTGAGGACGACATGACTCTATACACGATGTATCAACGAAAAGTTAGACTCTCACATTACTGAAAATTCGACGAGCCTTTCGGCGTTCGGTTCCATTTTTGAAAATTTTTGGAGGGAACCGATGTCGGTTAATGTGAGGGTCGTACTTTTGGTTGGGGTACGACAAGACTATGTACACGCGTATCAACGAAAAGATAGACTCTCACATTACTGAAATTCGACGAGCCTTTCGGCGTTCGGTTCCATTTTTGAAAGATTTTTGGGAACCGATGTCGGTTAATGTGAGGGTCGTACTTTTGGTTGGATACGACACGACTCTATACATCCCATGTAGAGTTTGGAACTCTTTGGGTTTGAGTGGTTTGCAACGGGTATGGACAACGTGGTTATCCTATCCCTTTATCAAACAATGACATGCAAACAAAGGTTTAGATAGATAGAACCTGAGTCGGCTCCAATTATTTTATCACCACCTGGAAAATAGCACAACGCTTTTCCCTTGACTCATTTTGAAAAGACACATCCTATTTTTTTGGGTATCCTATCTTAGGTTGGATGTTCACTCGGTTGGCTTTTACCAGAGCCCTCACAGGTAGTTTTTCTATGCTATAGCTTACTATATGCAACATGGTATGACACAGCTTGGAATTCTGTTTCCTAAAGGGGCCGATGATCATGCCCGTTTCATCCTCCCGAAGGAAGTCGAAAGGGTATTGGATCACCGGGGAAGCACTTGCACGCCCCCCTCGATCTCCACGGGTGTGAAGGGAGAAGGGTGGATTCTCGTGTTCCATGTCCTAGATATAAAAGGGTTCGTGGTGGAGCCTGTACCAGCCCAGCCCCACCTGAGTCCGGGTTCGACCCAAAAGTCCAATGAGTGTAAATGTCATGATTTTGAAAGTAAAAAGGGAAAAGACTTTTTTGTACAAAGCACAATATACAATATGTGTTGCATAAAATAAATCTCTATCCTATGTTCGCAGTTTATATACAAGAATATAGACATGCTAAAATCAAAACACTATACAAGATGAAATAAAGAATGAATCAAATAATGAATACCAACAAATATATACACACATGCTTAGCAAAGAAAACACCGAAAGACTATAGGCTTAAACCCTCTAAGTCCCCAGTGGAGTCGCCAAGCTGTCGACACCGGCGGAAAATTCTAAGTTCTTTTTCTTTTTTATTTTCCTAGATACCGACCCCCATTTGGCGAGTGTTGTGTGTGTTCCTCTATCTCTTTTCCGTTTCGAGATACGAGTTGTGTGTGTGTGGGAACTTGTGTACGTGTGTGCGTGTGAGCACAAATTTGGAGTCGCCACCAACCATGGGAAATTTTAAGGTGTGATTGGGCACCTATGTCTAATAGATTTGATCTAATTTAGACATTTAAAACTAAATGGTCTTGAACCAGAGATAGGTTCGGGGGTTTGCTTATGCGTGGGGAAGGTGTTAGGCACCCCACGACATCCGTTTAAGAAAACGGTTACCTCCTTCCTAATGTTTTCTTTTATTTGCTAAGCCTAAGTTTGTTGGTTTTTATTATGTACAAATGTCCCGATTTCCGTCGTACGATATACCAAAAATGGCAAACGTAATATGACTTCGTTCGGTTTTGATTAGACTCTTTATTTCACCATCCCTTTTATCTTTGTATCTTTTAAATTTCCGGGCATTTCGGTGGTAGGATATACTTGAAATCCTAACACCTAGTGCCGGGACAAACAATTAATGTTTTTGGTGCCATATTCGGGATCTCTTTACCCTTGATTTCCAAGAGTAAAGCGGTCCGTCAAATGGCGGGGTTTTGGATGATTAATTCACACTTTGGGGAATTTTAGACCATGATCCTATGGGAGTTAGAACGTGTAGAATCCCTTACACGAAAGCACGTACCAGCCACGCCCCCGTGTAAAGGACTCATACCTTCGTTTCTAACGCCCACATTACCATGTTTACTCTTTTTAAAGTTTTCATGGCAAAGTGTATTTTAATCACATTTTTATATCAAAGCGATAAACAATCAAGCAAGTATCAAGATGATAAAATGGCAAAACATCCAAGCAAAATAGTCATGGCATAATCGCAACACATATATTATGGAAATGAATGAAGATGACAAATATGGGTCGGCATGAATATAATGCTTAATGCAAAGTGCAATTTATTATGACACAAGAATTTTTAAGGAAAGGGTCAAGACCTCGTGGGGTCGGGATTCGATGCTATTGAAAGACTTATTCGAATCTCGACACCACCATAGGATTTACATGAATAAACAAAACAATCTAAAAAGAGGGTTTCAATGCCTTTTCGGGCTTATACGAAGGGTTAGTGCTATTGAAAGACTTACCTAAACCTTTGATGCCAAATAGGACTTAAATGAGGAAATCTATTTTGAAAATGGGTTTCAATGCCTTTTCGGGCTTACACGAAGGGTTGGTGCTATTGAAAGACTTATCCAAACCTTCGACGCCAAATAGGACTTAAATGAGAAAATCTATTTGAAAACGGGGTTTCAATGCCTTTTCGGGCTTACACGAAGGGTTGGTGCTATTGAAAGACTTATCCAAACCTTCGACGCCAAATAGGACTTAAATGAGAAAATCTATTTGAAAACGGGGTTTCAATGCCTTTTCGGGCTTACACGAAGGGTTGGTGCTATTGAAAGACTTATCCAAACCTTCGACGCCAAATAGGACTTAAATGAGAAAATCTATTTTGAAAATGGGGTTTCAATGCCTTTTCGGGCTTACACGAAGGGTTGGTGCTATTGAAAGACTTATCCAAACCTTCGACGCCAAATAGGACTTAAATGAGAAAATCTATTTGAAAACGGTTTTGCAATTTACGGGTCCAACGCCTCATGGATTTACATGGGGTTTAGTGCTATTGAAAGACTTACCTAAAACCGCCAATACCGTTTGGTATTTTCATGCCCAAATCAAAATAATGCAATATGAACAATATTTACAACATAGTAAAAATGGCAAGAAATTTAGAGCATAACGGGAAGCAATAAATTAATGGAATTTACAAGGAGGAGATTTTGTGGGTCCAATGCCTATGGGATTACGTGGATGGTTAATGCCTCTTTGAGGTCTTACATAGTCCACCACGACCAATCGGGATTATCACGCCCAAATCACAAAGGAAAAAATGGGAAAATGACAATATTCACAATATAATATTTACAACGTAGTAAATGTAAATAAAGCGAGAAATGACAATATTTAAATATGGGGGTTTTTAACGGGTCCAATGCCTATGGAATTACGTGATGGTTAATGCCTCTTTGAGGTCTTAAATAGTCCATCACAACCAATCGGGATTATCACGCCCAAATCACAAAGGGAAAAGGGGAGAAAATGACAATATTCACAATATAATACGCGCAACGTAGTAAATGTAAATAAAGCGATAAATGACAATATTTAAACATGGGGGTTTTTAACGGGTCCAATGCCTATGGAATTACATGGTGGTTAAAGCCTCTTTGAGGTCTTACATAGTCCACCACGACCAATCGGGATTATCACGCCCAAATCACAAAGGAAAAAATGGGAAAATGACAATATTCACAATATAATATTTACAACGTAGTAAATGTAAATAAAGCGATAAATGACAATATTTAACACATGGGGATGTATTTTTCGGGTCAAATACCTCGTAGGCTAACAAGGTTGTTACGGCCTCGTTAGAGGTCTTACGCAACTGAGCCAAAGCTACTCAATATTTGCCGTACTAAAACACGAGGAAACCGGTGTATTTTTCGGGTCAAGACCTCGTGGGCTAACATGGTTGTCACGGCCTTTGTTAGAGGACTTACGCGAGCCGCCAAAGCCACTCAATATTGCCGTACTAAAACACACCGGGGGAGGGGGGTAATCACAACAAATATTCACAAGTGCGTATAAAATGTAAATAAAGCGATAAATGACTAGAAATGTAAATAAAGCGATAAATGACTAGAAATGTAAATAAAGCAATAAATAGACAAGGGAATGTAAATAAAGCAATAAATGAACTAGTAAAACATAAATGAACTAAAATGAAATAAAGAATGTAAGAGAAAGGGAGAGAGAGAGAGAGAGAGGAGTGGGAAGATGAGGAGAGGTTAGAGAGAGAAGCACCTAATAGGATGCTTCTCACTCTAAAAACCCCCCAAAATCCCTAAGAGAAAGAAGAGAGAAAGAGCTTAGAGAGAGAGAGAGATTACCTAGAGAGGAGTCTCTCTCTCTAAAACTACCCAAAAACCCTTCCTAAAACCCCCTAAAAAACCCCTATTATCTGCCTAAACTAACGCTCAAAGAGGCCTAGAGCCCGAGCAAAAAACTGTGCTGAAGTGAGGGGGGGAGGGTCGGTTTTATAGAAAACCGTGCACGCCTCGCGCAGCTCCATCATGCGCGGCGCATGATGGTCCTGCGCGAGTTGTGGTACTGCCACGTGGCAGTCTTATCCTTCCACGCCAGCAGCCTCCTCGAATCCTCCTCGATTTCCGTGCGCGTACCCTTTTTTATCCGATTTTCGGGGGCAGTTTTGGAGGTCTTCCGGAACTCAAAATGGGTCATGCGGCATATCGTCGGAAAGCTCTCGACGTCCTCTTTCCAACGATATAAAGTTTGCGCGAATCGGAGTTCGGACGAGGGAGTTATGGCTCCCGGAAGTCGGGGTGTCGGAGCTGTTTTTGTGCACTCTTCCGATGCAGATTCCGGTCAAACGGGGGAATGCTATCGGCGAACCGAGAGTTCCACGTCGTAGCCGGAGTCATTATCTTTCCAACGCACCCGGGCTCGCGGATCAACTTGTTGCGAGCAGGAAAGACTCTGCGCGCGAAGGCGGCTGTCCGGGAGAAAAAATGCGTTTTGCTCCCAGCGCGTTTTTTCTCAAATCTTGTCCCAGTTCGCGCGCATATTTGACCTAGCTCCCGATGTCGGATTTTGACGTTCTTGGTACCGTCGGAAAGCTTGCGCTGCCTATTTTTGCAAGGTTCCGGATTTGCGGAAATCCGAGCTTGGACTTGTGAGATATGGCCCCGCGAACAGAGGCCACCGGGGTGTTTTTGGTCCGTTTGAGGGCAGTTTTCCGATCGGGATTCCGGCTGGCCCCGATAAAATCTTGGCGATCCGAGAGTTCCACGTCGTGCATGGATGTGTCTTCTTTCCAATGTGCCCGGGCTCGCAGATCAACTTGTTGCGAGTCAGGAAGACTCTGTGCGCAAGCGTGGACAACGTCGGTGGGGAAATCCCGGAACTTTCAGCAAAACCTTATTTTGTCGGCCTGTTTTCACGCGCGTGGTAGACGTAGCTCCCGATGTCGGATTCCGACGATCTTGGTATCGTCGGAAAGCTTGCGTTACCTACTTTTTAACGGTACAGGCCTTGCACAGAGGCGAGTTTGGGTTCGCAAGATATGATCTTGCGAACAGAGGCCGTCGGAATGTTCCTCATGCCAAGGGGTCATCTTCTGACTGAGATTCCGGCTTGACCGGAGGAGCTCTTGACGATCCGAAAGTTGCATGTGGTAGCTGAAGTGAATCCTCTTGCCTAAGGGTCTTGGCTCGCGGACCAAGTTGCAGCGGGTCGGAGAGAATCTTTGCGCAAACGTTGCCTCCAAATAGGCTGTTTTGTCAACAACACTTACCAAAATTTGGCTAAGTGTCGGACCGTTTTTTCGCAGTTTTGGCCACAACTCTCTCGTTTCTCGTCCGTTTTCGACCCGTAAAGTACGAATCGAAGCTCTTGATACGTTCTTCATACCTTGGTCAAGGGAGTGGTCAGTTCGATTCAGCTTTCGGTCTGGTCAATGGTCCGGTCAAACCTTGGTCAAACTTGGTCAAAATTCTCCTAACCCTGGGAAATGTATCCTGGGCCGCGTTTCGAGGACTTTCGGGCATAGTGGGCCCTAGTCGGGTCAGAAACGGCTTGGTCAAACCTTGGTCAAACTTGGTCAACTCCGGTCAAACTTGGTCAACCTTGGTCAAACTTTGGGGAATGTGCCTTAGACCCCGTTTTGAGATTATTTGCGTGGCGAGCCCTTGTCGGATCAGGTCGGCTTGGTTCGGGCTGTCTTGTTTTGCGCGCCGACACCCGAGAAAATCCCGGGGGTAAAAATGGGGTTATGACAATGAGCCCTCGTCGGAACAGGCCGACTTGGTTCGGGCTGCCTCGTTTTGCGTGCCGACACCCGAGAAAATCCCGGGGGTAAAAATGGGGTTATGACAATGGTCACGCGCGAGTTCCCAAAATTGCCCCGTTTCACCATTTCAAGCCCCAAATCGTTTTTTCGCATCCCGACCGATCTTCTCCAAACCCTGGAATACCCATTTGGACCCCGGAAGGATTGACACGCAAATCGAGACAAACTACGCGACAGCCGTAGGAGAACGCGGAAACCGAGAAAATCCGAGCGGGCAAAAATCGAGTCATTTATTCTTTGTCCAACGTTCCTTGTGCCAAGAAATGCCGAACAAAGAAGGGGCAACTGTCATAACCCCATTTTTACCCACGGGATTTTCTCGGGTGTCGGTGCGCAAAACGGGACAGCCCGAACCGAACCAGCACGATCTGACGACACTTCGCCGCATCAAATACTCCCAAGAAGAAGGTCCGGGACACATTTCCCGAGGTTCGACCAAGTTTGACTAGGGTTGACCAAGTTTGACTAGGGTTGACCGAAGTTTGACCGAGGTTTGACCGAGCCGTTTCCGACCCGACTAGGACCCACCGTGCCCAGAAACCCTTGAAATGTAGTCCGGGATACATCTCCAAGAGTTTGGAGAGCTTTGACCAAGTTCGACCAAGTTTGACCAAGGTTGACCAAGTTTGACCAAGGTTTGACCGGACCATTGACCAGACCAAAAACTGGATCGAACTGACCGCCCCTTGACCAATGTATAGAGAATATCAAGAGCTTCGATTCCGTACTTTACGGGTCGAAAACGGACGAGAAACGAGAGAGTTGTGGCCAAAACTGCGAAAAAACGGTCCGACACTTAGCCAAATTTTGGTAAGTGTTGTTGACAAAACAGCCCATTTGGGAGGCAGCGTTTGCGCAAAGATTCTCTCCGACCCGCTGCAACTTGGTCCGAGAGCCAAGACCCTTAGGCAAGAGGTTCACTTCAGCTACCACATGCAACTTTCGGATCGTCAAGAGTTCCTCCGGTCAAGCCGGAATCTCAGTCAGAAGATGACCCCTTGGCATGAGGAACATTCCGACGGCCTCTGTTCGCAAGATCATATCTTGCGAACCCAAACTCGCCTCTGTGCAAGGCCTGTACCGTTGAAAAGTAGGTAACGCAAGCTTTCCGACGATACCAAGATCGTCGGAATCCGACATCGGGAGCTACGTCTACCACGCGCGTGAAAACAGGCCGACAAAATAAGGTTTTGCTGAAAGTTCCGGAATTTTCCCACCGACGTTACCACGCTTGCGCACAGAGTCTTCCTGACTCGCAACAAGTTGATCCGCGAGCCCGGGCACGTTGGAAAGAAGACACATTCGTGCACGACAAGGAACTCTCGGATCGCCAAGAATTTATCGGGGCTAGCCGGAATCCCGATCGGAAAACTGCCCTCAAACGGACCAAAAACACCCCGGTGGCCTCTGTTCGCGGGGCCATATCTCACAAGTCCAAGCTCGGATTTCCGCAAATCCGGAACCTTGCAAAAATAGGCAGCGCAAGCTTTCCGACGGTACCAAGAACGTCAAAATCCGACATCGGGAGCTAGGTCAAATATGCGCGCGAACTGGGACAAGATTTGAGAAAAAACGCGCTGGGAGCAAAACGCATTTTTTCTCCCGGACAGCCGCCTTCGCGCGCAGAGTCTTTCCTGCTCGCAACAAGTTGATCCGCGAGCCCGGGTGCGTTGGAAAGATAATGACTCCGGCTACGACGTGGAACTCTCGGTTCGCCGATAGCATTCCCCGTTTGACCGGAATCTACATCGGAAAAGTGCACAAAAACAGCTCCGACACCCCGACTTCCGGGAGCCATAACTCCCTCGTCCGAACTCCGATTCGCGCAAACTTTATATCGTTGGAAAGAGGACGTCGAGAGCTTTCCGACGATATGCCGCATGACCCATTTTGAGTTCCGGAAGACCTCCAAAACTGCCCCTGAAAATTGGATAAAAAAGGATACGTGCACGGAAATCGAGGAGGATTCGAGGAGCTGCTGGCGTGGAAGGATAAGACTGCCACGTGGCAGTACCACAACTCGCGCAGGACCATACCGCGCGGCGCGTGATGGACCTGCGCGAGGCGTGCACGGTTTTCTATAAAACCGACCCCCCTCCCCTCACTTCAACACATTTTTTTGCTCGGGCACTAGGCCTTCCAAAGCGTAGAATAGGCAGAAAATAGGGGTTTAGGGGGTTTTAGGAGGGGATTTTTGGGTAGTTTTAGAGAGAGAGACTCCTCTCTAGGTAATCTCTCTCTCTCTAAGCTCTTTCTCTCTCTTCTTTCTTTGGGGGGTTTTTGGGGAGTTTTTAGAGTGAGAAGCATCTACTAGGTGCTTCTCTCTCTAACCTCTCCTCATCCTCCCCCCCCTCTCTCTCTCTCTAAGCTCTTTCTCTCTCTAAACTCTTTCTTTAGGGATTTTGGGGTGTTTTTAGAGTGAGAAGCATCTATTAGGTGCTTCTCTCTCTAACCTCTCCTCATCTTCCCCCCTCCCTCTCTCTCTCTTACATTCTTTAGTTCATTTTAGTTCATTTATGCTTTACTAGTTTATTTATTGTCTATTTATTGCTTTATTTACATTTCCTTGTCCATTTATTGCTTTATTTACATTTCCTTGTCCATTTATTGCTTTATTTACATTTCCTTGTCTATTTATCGCTTTATTTACATTTCCTTGTCTATTTATTGCTTTATTTACATTTTCTAGTCATTTATCGCTTTATTTACATTTTCTAGTCATTTATCGCTTTATTTACATTTTCTAGTCATTTATCGCTTTATTTACATTTACTACGTACTTGTGAATATAATATTTGTTGTACCTCCTCCCCCCTGTCATAACCCCATTTTTACCCACGGGATTTTCTCGGGTGCCGGTACGCAAGGCGGGGCGACCCGGATCCAGCCCGCATGATCCAACGAAGCCTGGTCGTATCAAACACTCCTAAGGAGAAGGTCCGGGACACATTTCCCAAGGTTTGACCAGGGTTGACCAAGTTTGACCAGGGTTGACCGAAGTTTGACCGAGGTTTGACCGAGCCGTTCCCAGCCTGACTAGGGTCCATCTGGCCCAAAAACCTTCGAAACGCGGTCTGGGATACGTTTCCCAGGGTTTGGAGAGTTTTGACCAAATTCGACCAAGGTTGACCAAGTTTGACCAAAGTTTGACCTGACTGTTGACCAGACCGAAAGCTGAATTGAACTGACCGCTCCCAGACCATTCTGAAGAACGTAATGAGAGCTTCGATTCGATACCTGACGGGCCCAAAACGGACGAGAAACGAGGAAGTTATGGTCAAAACTGCGAAAAAACGGTCCAACACTTAGCCAAATTTTGCTAAGTGTTGTTGACAAAACAGCCTATTTGAGAGGCAGCGTTTGCGCAAGGATTCTCTCCGACCCATTGCAACTTGGTCCACGAGCCAAGACCCTTAGGCAAGAGGTTCACTTCAGCTACCACACGCAACTTTCGGATCATCAAGAGCTCCTCCGGTCAAGCCGGAATCTCAGTCAGAAGATGACCCCTTGGCATAAGGAACGTTCCAACGGCCTCCGTTCGCAGGATCATATCTTGCGAACCCAAGCTCGCCTCTGTGCAAGGCCTGTACCTTTGGAAAATAGGTAGCACCAGCTTTCCGACGATACCAAGATTGCCGAAATCCGACATCGGGAGCTACGTCTACCACGCGCGTGAAAACAGGCCGACGAAATAAGGCTGTGCTGAAATTTCCGGAATTTTCCCACCGACGTTGCCACGCTTGCGCGCAGAGTCTTCCTGACTCGCAACAAGTTGATCCACAAGCCCGGGTGCGTTGGAAAGAAGACACACTCATGCACGACGTGGAACTCTCGGATCGCCAAGATTTTATCGGGTCAAGCCGGAATCCTGATCGGAAAACTGCCCTCAAACGGACCAAAAACACTCCGGTGGCCTCTGGTCGCGGAACCATATCTCACAAGTCCAAGCTCGGATTTCCGCGAATCCGGAACCTTGCAAGAGTAGGCAACGCAAGCTTTCCGACGGTACCAAGAACGTCGAAATCTGACATCGGGAGCTAGGTCAAATATGTGCGCGAACTGGGACAAGATTTGAAGAAAAACGCGCTGGGAGGAAAACGCATTTTTCCTCCCGGACAGCCGCCTTCGCGCGCAGAGTCTTTCCGGCTCGCAACAAGTTGATCTACGAGCCCGGGTGCGTTGGAAAGATAACGACTCCAGCTACGTCGTGGAACTCTCGGTTCGCCGAAAGCATCCCCCGTTTGATCGGAATCTTCACCGGAAAAGTGCACGAAAACAGCTCCGATACCCCGACTTCCGGGAGCCATAACTCTCTCATCCGAACTCCGATTCAAGCAAACTTTCGTACCGTTGGAAAGAGGACGTCGAGAGCTTTCCGGCGATATGCTGCATGACCCATTTTGAGTTCCAGAAGACTTCCAAAACTGCCCTCGAAAATCGGGTCAAAAAGAGAATACGCGCACGAGAATCGAGGAAGTGCAGACAGCTGTCTCGGGAGGCGTGCACGCGAGGCGCGCCACCATCACGCGCCGCGCGCAATCATGGCGCGCCCCGCGTGCACGCCCCCCTATAAATAAAGCCTCCCCCCCCCTCATTTGCACACAATTTTGCTCGGGCTCTAGGCACCTTGAGCGTTAGAATAGGCAGAAATAGGGGTTTAGGGGGTTTAGGAAGGGGTTTTTGGGTAGTTTTAGAGAGAGAGACTCCTCTCTAGGTAATCTCTCTCTCTCTCTAAGCTTTCTCTCTCTTTCTTTAGGGATTTTGGGGAGTTTTTAGAGTGAGAAGCACCTATTAGGTGCTTCTCTCTCTAACCTCTCCTCATCTTCCCACTCCTCTCTCTCTCTCTCTCTCTCTCTCTCTCTCTTTCTCTTACATTCTTTAGTTCATTTATTTCATTTATGCTTTACTAGTTTCTTATTTGTCCATTTATTGCTTTATTTACTTTTTCTAGTCATTTATCGCTTTATTTACATTTTCTAGTCATTTATCGCTTTCTTTACATTTCTAGTCATTTATCGCTTTATTTACATTTTATACGCACTTGTGAATATTTGTTGTGATTACCCCCCCCTCCCCCGGTGTGTTTTAGTACGGCAATATTGAGTGGCTTTGGCGGCTCGCGTAAGTCCTCTAACAAAGGCCGTTGACAACCATGTTAGCCCACGAGGTCTTGACCCGAAAAATACACCGGTCCCCTTGTGTTTTAGTACGGCAAATATTGAGTAGCTTTGGCTCAGTTGCGTAAGACCTCTAACGAGGCCGTAACAACCTTGTTAGCCTACGAGGTATTTGACCCGAAAAATACATCCCCATGTGTTAAATAACGTCATTTATCGCTTTATTTACATTTACTACGTTGTAAATATTATATTGTGAATATTGTCATTTTCCCATTTTTTCCTTTGTGATTTGGGCGTGATAATCCCGATTGGTCGTGGTGGACTATGTAAGACCTCAAAGAGGCTTTATCCACCATGTAATTCCATAGGCATTGGACCCATTAAAAACCCCCATGTTTAAATATTGTCATTTATCGCTTTATTTACATTTACTACGTTGTAAATATTATATTGTGAATATTGTCATTTTCCCATTTTTCCCTTTGTGATTTGGGCGTGATAATCCCGATTGGTCGTGGTGGGCTATGTAAGACCTCAAAGAGGCTTTATCCACCATGTAATTCCATAGGCATTGGACCCACAAAAACCCCTCCTTGTAAATTCCATTAATTTATTGCTTCCCGTTATGCTCTAAATTTCTTGCCATTTTTACTACGTTGTAAATATTGTTCATATTGCATTATTTTGATTTGGGCATGAAAATACCAAACGGTGTTGGCGGTTTTAGGTAAGTCTTTCAATAGCACTAAACCCCATGTAAATCCATGAGGCGTTGGACCCGTAAATTGCAAACCCCATTTTCAAAATAGATTTTCATCATATAAGTCCTATTTGGCGTCGAAGGTTTGGATAAGTCTTTCAATAGCACCAACCCTTCGTGTAAGCCCGAAAAGGCATTGAAACCCATATTTTCAAATAGATTTTCTCATTTAAGTCCTATTTGGCGTCGAAGGTTTGGATAAGTCTTTCAATAGCACCAACCCTTCGTGTAAGCCCGAAAAGGCATTGAAACCCCATTTTCAAAATAGATTTTCTCATTTAAGTCCTATTTGGCGTCGAAGGTTTGGATAAGTCTTTCAATAGCACCAACCCTTCGTGTAAGCCCGAAAAGGCATTGAAACCCCATTTTCAAAATAGATTTTCTCATATAAGTCCTATTTGGCGTCGAAGGTTTGGATAAGTCTTTCAATAGCACCGACCCTTCGTGTAAGCCCGAAAAGGCATTGAAAACCCCTTTTTTTTTAGATTGTTTTGTTTATTCATGTAAATCCTATGGTGGTGTCGGGATCCGAGTAAGTCTTTCAATAGCATCGAATCCCGACCCCACGAGGTCTTGACCCTTTCCTTAAAAATCCTTGTGTCATAATAAATTGCACTTTGCATTAAGCATTATGTTCATGCCGACTCATATTTGTCATCTTCATTCATTTCCATGATATATGTGTTGCGATTATGCCATGACTATTTTGCTTGGATGTTTTGCCATTTTACCATCTTGATACTTGCTTGATTGTTTATTGCTTTGATATAAAAATGTGATTAAAATACACTTTGCCATGAAAACTTTAAAAAGAGTAAACATGGTAATGTGGGCGTTAGAAACGAAGGTATGAGTCCTTTACACGGGGGCGTGGCTGGTACGTGCTTTCGTGTAAGGGATTCTACACGTTCTAACTCCCATAGGATCATGGTCTAAAATTCCCCAAAGTGTGAATTAATCACCCAAAACCCCGCCATTTGACGGACCGCTTTACTCTTGGAAATCAAGGGTAAAGAGATCCCGAATATGGCACCAAAAACATTAATTGTTTGTCCCGGCACTAGGTGTTAGGATTTCAAGTATATCCTACCACCGAAATGCCCGGAAATTTAAAAGATACAAAGATAAAGGGATGGTGAAATAAAGAGTCTAATCAAAACCGAACGAAGTCATATTACGTTTGCCATTTTTGGTATATCGTACGACGGAAATCGGGACATTTGTACATAATAAAAACCAACAAACTTAGGCTTAGCAAATAAAGAAAACATTAGGAAGGAGGTAACCGTTTTCTTAAACGGATGTCGTGGGGTGCCTAACACCTTCCCCACGCATAAGCAAACCCCCGAACCTATCTCTGGTTCAAGACCATTTAGTTGTAGATGTCTAAATAGGGTAAAATCTATTAGACATAGGTGCCCAATCACACCTTAAAATTTCCCATGATTGGTGGCGACTCCAAATTTGTGCTCACACGCACACACGTACACAAGTTCCCACACACACACAACTCGTATCTCGAAACGGAAAAGAGATAGAGGAACACACACAACACTCGCCAAATGGGGGTCGGTATCTAGGAAAATCAAAAGAAATACTTAGATTTAGAAGTAGGAGATTTTCCGCCGGTGTCGACAGCTTGGCGACTCCACTGGGGACTTAGAGGGTTTAAGCCTATAGTCTTTCGGTGTTTTCTTTGCTAAGCATGTGTGTATATATTTGTTGGTGTTCTTTATTCGATTCATTCTTTATTTCATCTTGTATAGTGTTTTGATTTTAGCATGTCTATATTCTTGTATATAAACTGCGAACATAGGATAGAGATTTATTTTATGCAACACATATTATATATTGTGCCTTGTACAAAAAAGTCTTTTCCCTTTTTACTTTCAAAATCATGACATATACACTCATTGGACTTTTGGGTCGAACCCGGACTCAGGTGGGGCTGGGCTGGTACAGGCTCCACCACGAACCCTTTTATATCTAGGACATGGAACACGAGAATCCACCCTTCTCCCTTCACACCCGTGGAGATCGAGGGGGGCGTGCAAGTGCTTCCCCGGTGATCCAATACCCTTTCGACTTCCTTCGGGAGGATGAAATGGGCATGATCATCGGCCCCTTTAGGAAACAGAATTCCAAGCTGTGTCATACCATGTTGCATATAGTAAGCTATAGAGTAGAAAACTTACCTGTGAGGGCTCTGGTAAAAGCCAACCGAGTGAACATCCAACCTAAGATAGGATACCCAAAAATAGGATGTGTCTTTTCAAAATGAGTCAAGGGAAAAGCGTTGTGCTATTTTCCAGGTGGTGATAAAATAATTGGAGCCGACTCAGGTTCTATCTATCTAAACCTTTGTTTGCATGTCATTGTTTGATAAAGGGATAGGATAACCACGTTGTCCATACCCGTTGCAAACCACCCAAACCCTAAGAGTTCCAAACTCTACATGGGATGTATAGAGTTGTACCGTATCTAACCAAAAGTATGGCCCTCACATTAACCGACATCGGTTCCCAAAAATTTTTCAAAATGGAACCGAACGCCGAAAGGCTCGTCGAATTTCAGTAATGTGAGAGTCTAACTTTTTGTTGATACATCGTGTATAGAGTCATGTCATCCTCAACCCAAAAGTATGACCCTCACATTAACCGACATCGGTTCCCTCCAAAAATTTTCAAAATGGAACCGAACGCCGAAAGGCTCGTCGAATTTTCAATAATGTGAGAGTCTAGCTTTTCGTTAGTACGATTATACCCGTCATGTACATAGTCAAGTCATCCTCAACCAAAAGTACGACCCTCGCATTTACCGACATCGGTTTCCAAAAAAAACTTTCAAAATGGAACCGAACGCCGAAAGGCTCGTCAATTTTTGGTAATGCGAGAGCCTATCTTTTCGTTGGTACGATTGTAACCATTTTGTATAGAGTCGTGTCGTCCTTGACCAAAAGTACGACCCTTGCATTTATCGACATCGGTTCCCTCCCAAAATTTTCAAAAAAAATGGAACCGCACGCCGAAAGGCTCATCGGATTTCGATAATGCAAGAGTCTATCTTTTCGTTAGCACGCCTGTAAACCCTAAGAGTTTCCAAACTTTATAAAGTCGTGTAGAGTCTCGTCATGTCCAACCAAGAATACGACCTTCACACCTATCGACACTGGTTTCCAAAAAAAAAAATCTTTCAAAATGGAACCAGGCGCCGAAAGGCTCGTCGAATTTCCAATGGTGTGAAAGCCTATTTCTTTGTTGACAATACCATTATGTACATACATGAGTTCTTAACTCTATAGATGTCTACTTGTGTCATCCTGACCCTCATATTGATTGATGTTGGTCACCCAAAAATAAAGCCATGAGCCGAAAGGCTCGCCAGTTTTGGCAACCCAATGGGAAGCCCATCCATTTGTCAATGCATATTGCATTCATGCATACCATGCATACGCATACATACTTAGCCATGGTTTACTCGCAAAGTAAGCCAAGGACATGCATTCAACTGTGAATTCAAAGTCTAACTTGACATTGTTTACCTCTCTAGGTCGTACTTGCATTCACAATCAAATGGCGGAGGAAGCGAGCAAACTCCGAGGATTGGAAGCTCGGGTGGCGGCATTAGAAACCAAGTTTAACTTCTTGCTACAATTCATACGTCGGTGGACCGAACGAGAGGAGGAGAAGAAGAAGGCAACAATCAGCAAAAGACAAAAAGAGATCTATCCAGCCCTCAACCTGTCAAAGGCAGCTCAGACTCTACCAACTCCAAGAAGGCCAGCCTTCCACATTCCTAGGCCGTCCCGGACAGAGCCTCGGCAGTTCCAGCCACTGCCAATCCCAGTCCTACAACTATATGCCTTGCTGATCAAGAAGAAGATGATTACGCCCGTCAACCAGAGGACGCGTATCGGGCCACAGCCCAAAGACTACAACAAAGACCTGACCTGTGAGTACCATCAAGGAGAGGTCGGGCATACAGTGGAAAATTGCAGAGTCTTGAGGCACCGTATCCAAGATCTGCTAGACCAAGGAGTATTGAAATTCAGAATAGAGGGAGTCATAAATACAATTGGGGCAGAGAAAGATGAAGAAGTCGACATCACCTCCACAAGAATACCATGGGAGCCACTCTTCCATGAGCTAAAGAAGCGAGGGCTACTCCCTGCACCAAGGGCACCAAAAGAGTCGACAGAAGCAGGCACGTGCCAGTATCATCCCGGGGCTCGAGACCACAACCTACAAGGATGCGAAGAGTTCAAGAAGGAAGTCGCCGGTCTGATAACAAAGGGATTGATAAGAAGAAGGGGAGAACAGCCGGAGAGAGATTGCATGACAATCGACCAGCTGAGACTCAGCCCTTACGAGAAGACAAACTTCCAGGCAAGGATGGAAAGAATTGAAGAGGATTTTGAGAAATTCTGTGAGAGAAAGAAAGAGGAGTTGGGGAAACTCACACCAGCCACGCCACTGGAAATGTCCGGGCCCGATCCAGTGGTCATCCGTTATGTTACCAAAGAAAAGGTCGTGCTTCAGACAGCTTCGGTATCCGCGGTTCAATCTTCGGAGAAAGTTCCAAGCGTGGTGATCCAAGTTCCGCAACCCTTCCCCTACCAAGATAGTAAGAAGATCCCCTGGAACTATGGGATGAAAGTAATATCGACACGGGAAAGCCAGCCTAAGACGAAAGAGGAGGTAGTAGGGAACCTCACGTCCGGGCTCGGTGGGATTACCAGAAGCGGTAGGTGCTACACTCCGGAAGAGCTAGAGAAAAGGAGGAAAGAAGCGGGAAAGGCAGTGGAGGATCCCGTAAAAACAAAAGCAGCGGAGGAAGAGGCCGCAGATTTCCTCCGAATCATCAAGAGTAGTGAATACAGCATAGTGAAGCAATTGAGCAAGATGCCTTCTCATATATCAGTACTGTCATTACTACTCGCATCCGAATCCCACAGGAAAGCCCTGCTGAAAGTACTTAACGAAGCATACGTGCCAGAGGATATCACTGGGCCGTCTTTCGAGAACATGGTGACCTCCATACTAGTCACCAACCAACTAACCTTCTCTGATGATGAGTTGCCCCCGGAGGGGAGAGGTCATACCAAAGCTTTGTATATCTCTGTCAAAACCAATGACCGCGTCGTGTCAAGGGTGCTGATCGACAATGGGTCAGCTCTAAACGTGTGCCCTCTATCGACCTTGGAAAAGCTAGACATTGATCCCACTCGTGTGAGAGTTAATAGCATGGTCGTACGAGCTTTCGATGGAACCCGCAGAGAAGTGTTAGGAGAGATAGACTTGCCAGTAGAAATTGGCCCGCAAGTCTACGACATCAACTTCCAAGTGCTGAGAATCGATTCTCCTTACAACTTGCTATTAGGGAGACCATGGTTACATACAGCCGGAGCAGTACCCTCCTCCCTACACCAAAAAATGAAGCTCATCATCGGCAACCAATTGGTCACCATCCTAGCCGAAGAACCCATATCCATTTACAACGACGGGGAAATTCCTTACATTGACGGATGTGCACCAGAAGAAGCATCATTCCACAGTTTTGAGTTCGTCACCGTCATCCATAGAGTGGCGGCCGTTGAACCAAGATTGTCCAAAGCTGGGATCATGGTAGCCAAGGAATTCGTCAAGGCGGGGTTTCAGCCTGGGCAAGGTTTAGGCTATGCGAACCAAGGAAGAACCACAATTGTGACCCTGGAGGGAAACAAAGACAAGTATGGACTGGGGTATACCCCGACCAGAAGGGATCGTCAGATGGCCTATGAAGCCCGGAGGCAAAGAGCTGCAGCGAAGCTCAAAGGAGAGAAATGGCCTGAAAGGAGGATAGCCATCCCCCACATCCGCACCACCTTCCCCGCATCAGCAATGTTTCAAGTTGATGAGGGCGACGTAGACGAGCTGGCATTACTTTTCACTGAGGATTTGAATGTCAATGCCATTACCAC
>OU015764.1:18443832-18466392 GCA_907173295.1 Fagus sylvatica
ATCGGGATTATCACGCCCAAATCACAAAGGGGAAAAATGGGGGATATTCACAATATGATATTTACAACGTAGTAAAGCGGCAAATATATTTAGAGCATTGCGGAAAACGATAAATAAATTTAAAAATGCTAATAAATCTATCAAAGGGGTTTTTTATGGATCTAATGCCTTATGGAATTACGTGATGGTTAATGCCTCTTTGAGGTCTCACATAGTCCATCACAACCAATCGGGATTATCACGCCCAAATCACAAAGGGGAAAAATGGGGGATATTCACAATATAATATTTACAACGTAGTAAATGTAAATAAAGCGATAAATGACAATATTTACACATGGGGGAGTGTGTTTTCGGGTCAAGCACCTCGTGGGTTAACATGGTTGTCAAGGCCTCATAGAGGACTTACATGAGCCGCCAAAGCCACTCGGGTTTTGTCGCACTAAAACACACGGGGAGGGGATAATCACAACAAATATTCACAAGTACGTAATAAATGTAAATAAAGCGATAAATGACAATATTTTCACATGGGGGAGTGTATTTTTCGGGTCAAGCACCTCGTGGGCTAACATGGTTGTCAAGGCCTCAAAGAGGGCTTACATGAGCCGTCAAAGCCACTCGGGTTTTGCCGTACTAAAACACACAGGGAAAGGGATAATCACAACAAATATTCACAAGTATATAGCAAATGCAAATAAAGCGATAAATGACAATATTTACACATGGGGAAGTGTATTTTTCGGGTCAAGCACCTCGTGGGCGAACATGGTTGTCAAGGCCTCAAAGAGGGCTTACATGAGCCGCCAAAGCCACTCGGGTTTTGCCGTACTAAAATACACGGGGAAAGGGATAATCACAACAAATATTCACAAGTATGTAGTAATAAATTTAGATCTACAAATAATGGCCATAAATAACTCAAAGCATATAATCAAAGCAATAAATAGGACAATATATGGACTAAGAGAGCATAAATGAACTAAAATGAACTAAAAGCATAAATATGACATATATGAACTACTTAAACATAAATACTAGTGGATCCTTGTGAATCCCTTCCCATTTTAGGGATCATCACTAGTCACCTCCACTAAAGAAAAAGAAAAAAAGAGAAGAGAGAGAAAGAGGAGAGAGAAAGAGATTAGAGAGAGAGAGTACCTAGAGAGGAGTCTCTCCCTCTAAAAACTACCCAAAAACCCCTCCTAAACCCCTAAAACCCCTATTTTTCTGCCTATTCTACGCTCAAGAAGGCCTAGTGCCCGAGCAAAATCGTGTACAAATGAGGGGGGGTGTGGTCTTATTTATAGGGAGGTGTGCACGCCTCGTGCGGCATCATGCCGCGCGGCGCATGATGATGCCGCGCGAGCCGTGCAGCTGCCACGTGGCAGTTTTATCCCTCCACGCCAGCACCTCTCCGAATCTTCCTCGATTTTCGCGCGCGTATCCTTTTTTGACCCGATTTTCGAGGGCAGTTTTGGAGGTCTTCCGGAACTCAAAATGGGTCATGCATCATATCGCCGGAAATTTCTCGACGTCCTCTTTCCAACGGTATAAAGTTTGCATGAATCGGAGTTCGGACGAGAGAGTTATGGCTCCCGGAAGTCGGGGTGCCAGAGCTGTTTTCGTGTGTTCTTCCGGTGAAGATTCCGGTCAAACGAGGGATGCTTTCGGCAAACCGAGAGTTCCACGTCGTAGCCGGAGTCATTATCTTTTCAACACATCCGGGCTCGCGGATCAACTTGTTGCGAGTCGGAAAGACTCTGCGCGCGAAGGCGGCTGTCCGGGAGGAAAAACACATTTTACTCCTAGCGCGTTTTTTCTTAAATCTTGTCCCAGTTCGCGCGCGTATTTGACCTAGCTCCCGATGTCGGATTTCGACGTTCTTGGTACCGTCGGAAAGCTTGCGCTGCCTACTTTTGCAAGGTTCCGGATTTACGGGAATCCGAGCTTGGGCTTGTGAGATATTGTCGCGCGAACAGAGGCCACCGGGGTGTTTTTGGTCCGTTGGAGGACATTTTTCCGATCGGGATTCCGGCTAGACCCGGTAAATTCTTGGCGATCCGAGAGTTCCACGTCGTGCATGAATGTGTCTCCTTTCCAACGTGCCTGGGCTCGAGGATCAACTTGTTGTGAGTCAGGAAGACTCTGCGCGCAAGCGTGGCAACGTCGGTGGAAAAATTCCGGAATTTTCAGCAAAGCCTTATTTCATTGACCTGTTTTCGTGCGCGTATTTGACCTAGCTCCCGATGTCGGATTTCGGCGATCTTGATATCGTCGGAAAGCTTATGTTACCTATTTTCCAAAGGTACAGGCCTTGCACGGAGGCGAGCTTGGGTTCGCGAGATATGATCTTATGAACGGAGGCCGTTGGATTGGTCTTTACGCCAAGGGGTCATCTTCTGATTGAGATTCCGGCTTGACCGGAGGAGCTCTTGACGATTCGGAAGTTGCACGTCGTAGCTGAAGTGACCCTCTTGCATAAAGGTCTTGGCTCGTGGACCAAGTTGCAGCGGGTTGGAGAGGATCTTCGCGCAAACGTTGCCTCCCAAATAGGCTGTTTTGTCAACAACACTTAGCAAAATTTGACTAAGTGTTAGACCGTTTTTTCACAGTTTTGACCATAACTCCCTCGTTTCTCGTCCGTTTTTGGCCCGTAAAGTGCCAAATTGAAGCTCTCATCATGTTCTTCAGAATGGTCAAGGAGCGGTCAGTTCGATTCAGCTTTCGATCTGGTCAACGGTCCGGTCAAACCTTGGTCAAACTTGGTCAAATTTGGTCAAAGCCCTCTGAACTCCGGGAAATGTGTCCCGGACCACATTTTGAGGGTTTCTAGACATGGTGGACCCTAGCCGGGTTGGAAACGGCTAGGTCAAACCTTGGTCAACCCTGGTCAAACCTGGTCAAACTTCGGGAAACGTGCCCCAGACTTTCTTCTTGGGGTTATTTGATGTGGCAAGCCTTTGTTGGAGCATGCTGGCTCGGTTCGGGCTGTCTCGTTTTGCGTGTCGACACCCGGGAAAATCCCGTGGGTAAAAATGGGGTTATGACAGTTGCCCCTTCTTTGTTTGGCGTTTCTTGGCACAAGGGACGTTGGACAAAGAATAAATGACTCGATTTTTGCCCGCTCGGATTTTCCCGGTCTCCGTACTCTTCTACGGTAGTCGTACAGTTTGCCTCGATTCACGTGCCAGTCCTTCCAGGGTCCGAACGGACATGCCAGGGGTCGAGGAGGATCGGACGGGGTGCGAGGAGGTGGCTCGTGGCTTGAAAAGTCACTTTGGCAAGTGGCAGGGAACTCGCGTGGCATGATGCCGTGCGCGTTTCCTTTTTTATTCGCGCCGCGCGACTCTTCGGCCCCATTCCGTCCTTTTTCCTTTCTTTTTTCTCTCTGGACCCCACCTCGCCTCTTCTTGCTCTTTTGCTCATATCTGGCTATCCGAGACTCCGTTTGACGAACCGTTTTCGCCTACGCGCTCTACGAGTAAGCACCTTTTTCCACCACTTAGCGCATTTTTTTTCGCGGAGTTCAACTTGGGAATGCGGTTTTGCTCCCATGTGAAAGTTCTCTGTATTCCTTTTTTTGACGATTTCTCCGTCGGCTTGTGACTATTTTTGTAAGGTAATGTAAGCACCTTTCAAAATCCCATAAAAGCTCCTTGTTCAGAACGGCCCTTTTGCTCACCAATTTTTGTTTTTTGTCTTTTTTTTGGGCACAACATTTATGGTTATTATTTGCGTTCGCCTTATTATTTGTTCCTAGCTTTTTAATGCATTCGTGTGCATCCTTTTTTGCTTATTAGTTGGTATGCGTAGCTTATATCGGAAAAGAGATGTGAATTTTTTTTGAAAATCCAGCTTTACATTTTATTTTACTATTTTGAGGCTGCCCGTGTATATTTTTTTCTTTCCGGCTTCAGGAGTCAAAGACCCGCAAGTTATGCATTTATTTTACATTTTTTAATTTCTTTTCTTTTTTTTCGATGTTTCTTTCTTTTTTTTTTTTTTTTTTTTTTTTTGTTTTTTTTTTTTTTTTTTTTTTTGTTTTTTTTCTTTTTTTTTTTTTTTTTTGGTTTTGAAATTTTTAATTTTTTCGTTTGGTGGTTTTCCCAATCGTTCGAAATTTCGACCTCATTTCGACTTTTTCAACATTGAAGGAACAGTTCGATCCAGTTTTTGGTCTGCCAAACATTGGTCTGGAAACCTGATGTTTGGTCTTGGGGACTACCTCAAAAGGTTCAAAATTTGATGGTCCCCAAACGGCTTGGAAATCCTGAATCCAAACACTTGTCTGGGAACGGTGATTTTGATTTGGGGGACTACCAAGCTTCAAATCGAGTGGTTCAATGGTTGGAACCCTGAATCCAAACACGTTGAGGGGTGATTTGACTTGGGGACTACCCAAGCTTCCGCTGGTTCAACGTTTGGATCCTGAATCCAAACGTTGAGGTGGTGATTTGACTTGGGGACTACCCAAGCTGCAAATCGAGTGGTTCAACGGTTTGGAATCCTGAATCCAAACACGTTGAGGGGTGATTTGACTTGGGGACTACCCAAGCTGCAAATTGAGTGGAATCAATCACGGTTGAGGGGTGATTTGACTTCAACACGAGTGAAAGGGGTGATTTGACTTGGACTACCTAAGCTGCAAATCGAGTGGTTCAACGGTTTGGAACCTGAATCCAAACGTGAGGGGTGATTTGACCAAAGCTGCACGTTGGGTTCATTTGGAACTGATCCAAACACGTTGACTTTTGGGACTACCCAGCTGCAAATCGAGTGGTTCAACGGTTTGAACCTTGAATCCAAACACGTTGATCGGGGATAACTTGGTGAATCCCAAACACTTGAGGGTGAAACTTGGGGACTATCCAACGCAAATCGAGTGGTTCAACGGTTTGAAATCCTGAAAACACGTTGAGGGGTGATTTGACTTGGGGACTACCCAAGCTTTAAATCGAGTGATTCAACACTTCGTCAAATCGCAATTTAATGGTTTGACTTAGTCTGGAAATCCAAACGGTTGGGGAAAATTGGGATTTAAAAATTGTCATTGCCTCAAACCTCAATTAGATAATTAGACCTGGTTTGGAAATTGGAAATCCAAACCAAATGATCGGGAAAAATTGGGATTTTAACACTTGTCAAACCTCAATTGGGTGGTCGTGGTTGGACTTGGAAATTTGGAAATTAATCCAAACAGTCTGGGATCTGGGACAAAATTGCTTGTTTTGATTGTTGTTGTTGTTGTTTTTTTTTTTTTTTTTTCTTTTTGTATGGTTTTGATTATTGTCTATTTCCTATATTTTTTGAGAGAATGAGGTGTACCTGATTTTTCTGACTCTTGGATTGCTTTGTCTCTCTCTTTTGCAGATGTCAGACAGAGGTAGTAGTGGTAGTGGGGGCCCGCGCGTCGGTCCGATCGCCTTGCGAAGGGCAAGGCTGTGATCTACGAGACTGAGAGTCCTCCCGATACTGATGATGACGTAGTACGACGCCATGGAGGATGTTCGTATTCGTATTCGCCTCTGATGCCTGCTATTGCCAGAAACCTGTAGGCGGAGCTTGATGCCCGAGGCTGTTGGTCTAGCTTCTGGCGCGGCTCGGCCTTCCTCCCGGCCTGGTATTACTATTATTGCCCGCAGTGCTAGGCCCCCTCTGGCGCACCTCGCCAGCCTACTGCGGCGCCGACAGCTGCTCCTCCTGCTAGATCGAAGAGGCAGAGATCTGACCGCCCTCCTCTTTCCGCGGATCCCATACCTGAGGACTATATTGCACCGGGGTTCAGATATCCTCCTCGGGGCGGCATTCGACCGCGTCATACTGTTACTACTCCGGTGGTAGATACACCTCTCTTGACGGACCTCCACGACCATCCATCGTCTTCTGTCCGTCGTTGCCAGGTACTTGTATGCTTGTCACTCTTTTTTTTTTTTTTGCCTTTATTCTGGCCAGACATTGTATAGACATGGGATGACTTGACATTGGCTATTGTACATATGACATTTGTGGTTTATGGACATTGTGCTGTACATGTATGATCATTTGTGGATTTATTATGGACAGTACTGTGGTTTATTATTTATCTGTTTGTGTATGTGTATGGATGTGCTTATGGACATGTATACGGGTTTGTATTTCTGGATATTGTATTTATGGCTATGTGTATTTGGGTGTGGGCATTGGCTATTGTACATATATGTGCTATCATTTGTGTCTCGATTCTTCATGGAGGCCCGGTTCAGTATTTGTGTATTGGGTATTGCTATTTCTGGATTTGTGTATGGATGTGTTTATGGACATGTATTTACGGGTTTGTATTTCTGGATTTGTATTTATGGCTATGTGTATTTGGGTGTGTTTGGGTATGTGTATGGATGTGCTTATGGACATGTATACGGGTTTCATTTCTGGATTTGTACATGGCTATGTCATTGGGTGTGCTTTGGGTATGTGTCTGGCTATCGGGTCTCGATTCTTCATGAGGCCCGGTTCAACAAATATTGGGGCTTACCTCTCCTTGGGGCCCATTTCCAACATCATTGGGACTTACTCTTCCACGAGACCCGTTTTTATCATCCTTGGGTCTTACTCCTTCACGAGGCCCATTTCGACAAATTTTGGGTCTTACTCCTTCATGAGGCCCATTTCAACAAATTTTGGGTCTTACTCCTTCACGAGGCCCATCTCTATCATCCTTGGGTCTTACTCCTTCACGAGACCCATTTCTATCATCATTGGGTCTTACTCCTTCATGAGGCCCATTTCATCATCATCGGGTCTTACTCCTTCATGAGGCCCATTTCGGATGACTCTTTCAAATTTTTCCAATTTTTCTCCTGACAAAAATGGAAAAATTTGCCCCAGTGTGTAGCGTTGAATAAATTTTTCTAGCTTCTTGAAGATAGAAAAATTTTGCCCCAGTGTGGAACAATACATGCTGATGCGGAATCCTGGATTTCTTCCTCTATCTCCTTTGCATCGGACTGCGATAACCACCCGAGAGTCGAACTATTTTTCCTTCGAAAAAAATTTGGCCCAGTATGGCATATTGAAACAAATTTTTCCAGCTTCTCGAAGATGGAAAAATTTTGCCCCAGTATGGCATTATCTTGATCGGTACGAGTTTCCAAACTCTTCATGCACATACTTCTTGGTTAAGTCCAAACTAACTACCCGAGTCTCGAATCCAGCTCTTCTTCACAATTTTTCAGTTTACTGAAAAATTTTCCCCAGTTTACTGAATCAAATTTGCGATGCCCAGTGTGGAATCACACGTGTCGATGCAGAATCCAAATCCGCTTCTGTTCGCTTTGCCCTGAATTCCCTTTGCCCTGAATCGAAACAGCCGTCTGAGTGTTGAGCCGCTTCTCCTTTAAAATTTTTCAAAACCCCTCTCAAAAAATTTTCCCCAGTGTGTTGTCAAATTCAATCATGAGACGTTTCTCGGCTGCTTCTTAACTTTTCCGGTCTTCTCAGTGCTGATAACTTGCTCTTGGTCATTAGCTCATCTGGTCGGTCTGTCTGATGCTCTTGATCATTTGGTCGGACGATGCTTTCTCAATCTTCGATCCGTTCGGTCAAGCCTTTGATTCTTTCATCACATTCTTGACGGTGGTGGCACTTGTTCTCTGGTTTGTCTTCTAATTTTTCCGTTCACGGAAAAATTGCCCCAGTGTGGTACAATAAGATCAATGGTTAGACCCATGGATAAACCGAAGGTCTGTCACATGTTTTCCCCTAATTCGGGTCTCATTCTTTCTCAGAAACCCTTCTCACATGGCTATTCAGAATTCCTTATTCCCGGGCTTCGATACTATCACTGGTCTGGGAGGTTCTGCAAGAGGTGTCCATTCACCTGGATGATATAGATCTTCAATGGTCTAGGAATCTGCCTCAGTATCGACCTCCATGCCTGCTGAGTGTGTCTATGATGAGAGATTTCCTTCCAATTTTCTGAAACTTTTGAATACCACCCACGGCTTGGTAGAACCAAGAAGGAAAAATTGCCCCAGTATCAAGGTTGAGACTGGGGCTTGGCCTTCGTTTTCTTATGGACAACGTTCGACCAAAGCCAGTGTATGGGATCGTGTTTGGGCATTTTCTGGTGAAGGCATGCTGTTTGAAGGGAGTCTAGGGAGAAAGTGTTCAACATCTTTCAGGGTTTTTGGTCTAGTGGCTTGACTGGTGGTTCAGAGGGTGAAATGAATTTCATAGGTTGTTACAATTCTGGACAAATCCCTTCTTTAAAAAAAAAAAAATTCCTCATTCAAGATTTTCGAGGACTGTTTTTTTGAAAATCATTTTCCAAATCTTTTTATTCTTGGAAAATCATTAAAGAGTATAATCTTTTGAAAATTCTTTCAAATGCATGCATCGTCTGAGAAAGGCTAGGCAAAGCCTTGTTTCAAAGCTTTATAGTTAGGGGTAAATTACACTTTACCACCCTCAACTATCACCCATTTTTCACTTCACCCCCTAAACTTTAAAAAGTATCAATTGACCCCCTAAACTAATCAAATTGCACGGCCGTTACCCCCTGAGCCCAAAATCGCGTTAGAATTGACGGAATCGTCTATCACGTGACACGCACGTGATCCCGGACCCACCAAAATATTTTTACCAATTTAATTTTTCCCTAAACCCCAAAATACCCTTATCCCCATAATGAAGCCTTTGATGATGTTTTTCTGGTCATTTTAATCTCTGAGTTTTCATCTTCGTAAATATCAAGTACATCTTTTATTCCATCATCCTTCAGCTCTTTCTTCTTCCTCGCCTCTTTGTGCTCCTTCATTATCTTCTCCATCATAGTGTCATACCTATCGCGAACATCCTTAAGCCTTTTCCCAAATCCTTGCAAATCTAAATTCTTACAAAACCATATCATTTCCGAGACGTTACCTTTACCAGCAAGTTCACACATCTCTTCCACCAACTTCCTCACCTTGTCAGCATCATCTTCATTTTCTGAACACCTTTTTCTTAATGCCATCCTTGATATTATGTTATTCGTTAACCTTATAAGCTCTACTCCCACATCAACTTCCTCATTGGCCTTCGCCTTTTTATGTAATAGCTGTAAAAACTGCTTTATTTCTTCACTCCTGACTGGAAGGTGTTGCTCAAGTGTTCGACCACCTAGCAGTTCGGTCATGCAAAGCTTTTTGATGAACTTCCAGTAAGGTCCATAGGGTGCCATGGTGAAATCCGCCAAGCCATATGTAAGGTTGTCTATGTTTGCCATTTTGGGCGGTTTTACCAATTTACAGAAACAAGAAGTATAAAATAACTCAACTTCATCCAAAAGAGATTGAGTGCAACTAGCCTAAGTAAATAACAACTCCTAAACAAACAACAATTCCTAAAGATAATCCCTAAACAATTGCTCTGTTTGACAGCACCCAAAACAGAGTTTTATTTGATTGCCAACAATCTATTGCCAACAATCCTAAGCAATCCTAAACCATTGAGTAACATCAAATACGTAACCTCTAAAACATGTAGCTATCCACAACTCTCATTTGCAACCAAGTTAACGGACCAAATTTGATAACCACCGAGTTGACTCAGTGACTTGACTTAGTGAGTTAACTCAGCAACATGCACTACATGCAACGTGCTCGTAACATATACCATACCAGTCCCATACAGTTTGGCAGTGAGTGAGTGTAAAGAGTGGGAAGTGAGAACCAAATGGCGAAAGAGGGTGAGGTGGTGTGCGTGACTGGAGGTAGCGGCTGCATTGGATCCTGGCTCGTCCATGAACCACTCGACCGTGGTTACACTGTCCAAGCCACCGTTCAAGATCAAAGGAATGTAGGGTTCTCGACCGTGGTTATCGTCTGTGAACTACAATAATTAAACAACATCTGAACCAAAAGGTGTTGTTTATAGCCACAGAGGTGCCTTTCTTAGCACTTTAAGTCTAATTCTGGGTTGGGAAATGGGAAGTGAGCCTGTTTACTTGTGGACACTTCTCATGTCCCATTGCAATGGGTGGACCTTCACATGGGGCATAGCAGCACACGGGGGGACCAACATGTGTTTACGCAACACAACGGCATCTGACATCTACAAAAGCATTTCTATGCACAAGGTGACACACATGTGCTGTGCACCCATCATTTTCAACATTCGGCTTGATCAATCTGAACCCAAACAGCGTCCGGATATAAAATCTCCAGTCCAAATAGTCACAGGAGGAGCACCCCCACCTGCATCACTGCTTGAACAAATTAAGCCACTTGGGTTTCATGTCACACATGTGTCGACACCGGCGGAAAATCTATTCTAAGTTTTCTTTTTCCTTTTATTTTTTATTTTCCTAGATACCGACCCCCATTTGGCGAGTGTGTGTGTGATCTCTATCTCTTTTCCGTTTCGAGATATGAGTTGTGTGTGTGTGGGAACTTGTGTGTGTGTGTGCGTATGAGCGCAATTTGGAGTCGCCACCAACCATGGGAAATTCTAAGGTGTGATTGGGCACCTATGTCTAATAGATTTTATCTTATTTAGACATTTATAACAAAAAATGGTCTTGAACCAGAGATGGGTTCGGGGGTTTGCTTATGCGTGGGGAAGGTGTTAGGCACCCCACGACATCCGTTAAAAAAAACGGTTACCTCCTTTCTAATGTTTTCTTTATTTGCTAAGCCTAGGTTTGTTGGTTTTAATTATGTACAAATGTCCCAAATTTGGTCTAGCAATATACCAAGAGTGGCAAATGCATTTTGACCTCATTTGGTTTTGATTAGACTCTTTATTTCACCATCCCTTTTATCTTTGTATCTTTTAAATTTCCGGGCATTTCGGTGGTAGGATGTACTTGAAATCCTATCACCTAGTGCCGGGACAAACAATTAATGTTTTTGGTGCCATATTCGGGATCTCTTTACCCTTGATTTCCAAGAGTAAAGCGGTCCGTCAAATGGCGGGGTTTTGGATGATTAATTCACACTTTGGGGAATTTTAGACCATGATCCTATGGGAGTTAGAACGTGTAGAATCCCTTACACGAAAGCACGTACCAGCCACGCCCCCGTGTAAAGGACTCATACCTTCGTTTCTAACGCCCACATTACCATGTTTACTCTTTTTAAAGTTTTCATGGCAAAGTGTATTTTAATCACATTTTTATATGAAAGCGATAAACACTCAAACAAGTAATCACGGTATATTCACAACACATAATTACAAGAACGAGTATGAAAGCGAATAGAATGTTCAAACAAGTAATCTCGGCATGTTCGCAGCACATAAATCACAAGTATGACATAATATGGGACGACCATGGTATGTTAGCAGCACATCAATCATAAGTATGAAATGACATAAATGCAACATTTATTTGAAATGGCAAGGTACAATTCATGAGAATTTTTAGGGAAAGGGTCAAGACCTCGTGGGGTCGGGATTCGATGCTATTTGAAAGACTTATTCGAATCTCGACACCACCTTAGGATTTACATGAATAAAACAAGGCAATTTTTAGAAGAGAATTCAATGCCTTTTCGGGCTTACACGGGGGTTTAGTACTATTTGAAAAGATTTACCTAAACCCGCGAGGCCAAATAGGACTTAAATGAGAAAAACTGTTTTGGAAATGAGTTTCAATGCCTTTTCGGGCTTACACGGGGGTTTAGTACTATTTGAAAAGATTTACCTAAACCCGCGAAGCCAAATAGGACTTAAATGAGAAAAATTGTTTTGGAAATGAGTTTCAATGCCTTTTCGGGCTTACACGGGGGTTTAGTACTATTTGAAAAGATTTACCTAAACCCGCGAAGCCAAATAGGACTTAAATGAGAAAATCGTTTTTTGAAAGTATGGGTTTCAATGCCTTTTCGGGCTTACACGGGGGTTTAGTACTATTTGAAAAGATTTACCTAAACCCGCGAAGCCAAATAGGACTTAAATGAGAAAATCGTTTTGAAAATGGGTTTCAATGCCTTTTCGGGCTTACACGGGGGTTTAGTACTATTTGAAAAGATTTACCTAAACCCGCGAAGCCAAATAGGACTTAAATGAGAAAAACCGTTTGAAAAGTATGTTTGCGATTTACGGGTCCAACGCCTCATGGATTTACATGGGGTTTAGTGCTATTGAAAGACTTACCTAAAACCGCCAATACCGTTTGGTATTTTCATGCCCAAATCAAAATAATGCAATATGAACAATATTTACAACAACGTAGTAAATAATGTAAATAACCGGGTTTGAAAAAGAGTGTTTTTGTGGATCCAATACCCTATGGAATTACGTGATGGCTAATGCCTCCTTGAGGTCTTACATAAACCGTCACGACCAATCGGGATTATCACGCCCATTTTTACGGGGAACGGGGATAATAACAACGCAATATATTCACAAGTGCGTAAAAGTAAATAAAGCGATAAATGTATTTAAAGCATTGCGGAAAGCGATAAATATATTTAAAGCAATAATGGAATTTAAAGCGTGGGATTTTCATGGGTCCAATGCCTTATGGAATTACGTGGTGGTTAAAGCCTCTTTGAGGTCTTACATAGTCCACCACGACCAATCGGGATTATCACGCCCAAATCACAAAGGGGAAAAATGGGGGATATTCACAATATAATACGCGCAACGTAGTAAATGTAAATAAAGCGATAAATGACAATATTTAAACATGGGGGATGTATTTTTCGGGTCAAATACCTCGTAGGCTAACATGGTTGTTACGGCCTCGTTAGAGGTCTTACGCAACTGAGCCAAAGCTACTCAATATTTGCCGTACTAAAACACGAGGACCGATGTATTTTTCGGGTCAAGACCTCGTGGGCTAACATGGTTGTCACGGCCTCGTTAGAGGTCTTACGCGAGCCGCCAAAGCCACTCAATATTGCCGTACTAAAACACACCGGGGGAGAGGGGGGTAGTCACAACAACATATATATTCACAAGTACGTAGTAAATGTAAATAAAGCGATAAATGACTAGAAAATGTAAATAAAGCAATAAATGACAAGGAAATGTAAATAAAGCAATAAATGACAAGGAAATGTAAATAAAGCAATAAATAGACAAATAAGGAACTAGTAAAGCATAAATGAACTAAAATAGACTAAGGAATGTAGAAATGGAACAATGAATAAACTTAAAGAATGAAAGGGAGAGAGAGAGGAGGGGGAAGATGAGGAGAGGTTAGAGAGAGAAGCACCTAATAGATGCTTCTCACTCTAAAAACCCCCCCAAAATCCCTAAAGAAAAAACTTAGAGAGAGAAAGAGCTTAGAGAGAGAGAGAGATTACCTAGAGAGGAGTCTCTCTCTCTAAAAACTACCCAAAACCCTTCCTAAGCCCCTAAAAAACCCCTATCTCTGCCTAAACTAACGCTCAAAGAGGCCTAGAGCCGAGCAAAAGTGTGCTGAAGTGAGGGGGGGTCGGTTTTATAGAAAACCGTGCACGCCTCGCGCAGGTCCATCATGCGCGGCGCATGACGGTCCTGCGCGAGTTGTGGTACTGCCACGTGGCAGTCTTATCCTTCCACGCCAGCAGCTCCTCGAATCCTCCTCGATTTCCGTGCGCGTATCCTTTTTTATCCGATTTTCGGGGGCAGTTTTGGAGGTCTTCCGGAACTCAAAATGGGTCATGCGGCATATCTTCGGAAAGCTCTCGACGTCCTCTTTCCAACGATATAAAGTTTGCGCGAATCGGAGTTCGGACGAGGGAGTTATGGCTCCCGGAAGTCGGGGTGTCGGAGCTGTTTTTGTGCACTTTTCCGATGTAGATTCCGGTCAAACGGGGAATGCTTATCGGCGAACCGAGAGTTCCACGTCGTAGCCGGAGTCATTATCTTTCCAACGCACCCGGGCTCGCGGATCAACTTGTTGCGAGCAGGAAAGACTCTGCGCGCGAAGGCGGCTGTCCGGGAGAAAAAATGCGTTTTGCTCCCAGCGCGTTTTTTCTCAAATCTTGTCCCAGTTCGCGCGCATATTTGACCTAGCTCCCGATGTCGGATTTTGACGTTCTTGGTACCGTCGGAAAGCTTGCGCTGCCTACTTTTGCAAGGTTTCGGATTTGCGGAAATCCGAGCTTGGACTTGTGAGATATGGCCCCGCGAACAGAGGCCACCGGGGTGTTTTTGGTCCGTTTGAGGGCAGTTTTCCGATCGGGATTCCGGCTGGCCCCGATAAATTCTTGGCGATCCGAGAGTTCCACGTCGTGCATGGAATGTGTCTTCTTTCCAATGTGCCCGGGCTCGCAGATCAACTTGTTGCGAGTCAGGAAGACTCTGTGCGCAAGCGTGGCAACGTCGGTGGGAAAATCCCGGAACTTTCAGCAAAACCTTATTTTGTCGGCCTGTTTTCACGCGCGTGGTAGACGTAGCTCCCGATGTCGGATTCCGACGATCTTGGTATCGTCGGAAAGCTTGCGTTACCTACTTTTTAACGGTACAGGCCTTGCACAGAGGCGAGTTTGGGTTCGCAAGATATGATCTTGCGAACAGAGGCCGTCGGAATGTTCCTCATGCCAAGGGGTCATCTTCTGACTGAGATTCCGGCTTGACCAGAGGAACTCTTGACGATCCGAAAGTTGCATGTGATAGCTGAAGTGAACCTCTTGCCTAAGGGTCTTGGCTCTTGGACCAAGTTGCAGCGGGTCGGAGAGAATCTTTGCGCAAACGCTTGCCTCCCAAATAGGCTGTTTTGTCAACAACACTTACCAAAATTTGGCTAAGTGTTGGACCGTTTTTTTTCGCAGTTTTGGCCACAACTCTCTCGTTTCTCGTCCGTTTTCGACCCGTAAAGTACGGAATCGAAGCTCTTGATATTCTCTATACATTGGTCAAGGGGTGGTCAGTTCGATTCCAGTTTTTGGTCTGGTCAATGGTCCGGTCAAACCTTGGTCAAACTTGGTCAACCTTGGTCAAACTTGGTCGAACTTGGTCAAAGCTCTCCAAACTCTTGGAGATGTATCCCGGACTACGTTTCAAGGGCTTTCGGGCACGGTGGGTCCTAGTCGGGTCGGAAACGGCTCGGTCAAACCTCGGTCAAACTTCGGTCAACCCTAGTCAAACTTGGTCAAACCTAGTCAAACTTGGTCGAACCTCGGGAAATGTGTCCCGGACCTTCTTCTTGGGAGTATTTGATGCGGCGGAGTGTTTTCAGATCGTGCTGTCCCGTTTTGCGCACCGACACCCGAGAAAATCCCGTGGGTAAAAATGGGGTTATGACAGTTGCCCCTTCTTTGTTTGGCGTTTCTTGGTACAAGGAACGTCGGACAAAGAATAAATGACTCGATTTTTGCCCGCTCGGATTTTCTCGGTTTCCGCGTTCTCCTACGGCTGTCGCGCAGTTTGTCTCGATTTTCGTGCCAATCCTTCCGGGGTCCAAATGGGTATTCCAGGGTTTGGAGAAGATCGGTCGGGATGCGAAAAAACAATTTGGGGCTTGAAATGGTGAAACGGGGCAATTTTGAGAACTCGCGCATGACCATCATGCGCGGCGCGTGACGGTCCTGCGCGAGGCCCACGCGTCGCGCGGCCTTTCTCCTTCATTTTGTCGCTTTCTTTCCCTTTTCGCTCTCTGGACCCCACTTCGTCCCTTTTCACTCTTCTGCTCGTATCTTGCTATCCGGGACTCTGATTGACGCGCCGTCTTCGCCTACGCGCTCCACGAGTAAGCCCCTTTCCATCCCTACCATTTATTTCAGTTTTAAACGGTCGAAATGTGCTGATTGGGTTATTCTCTTTTTGTGTCTTTTTGGTCTTTTTCTTATGATCCAGGACTCTGATTGACGATCAGTCTTCGCCTACACGTCCTATAGGTAAGCACCTTTCCATCCCCACCTTTCTTTTCAGTTTTGAACGGTCGGATTGGTTGCTTCCTTTTTTATGTCCCATGCTTCTGCTTTATGTACTTCTGCTTTTATTTTCTTTAGTTCCCTTGTATGTTTGGGGATGTGATACACACTTAGCAAACATGTTTGTTCATAAAAATGTATTTGTGTATAGAAACACGTGCATGTACAAATGAACCTTTGTAGGCACACATGCGCACGTACATGTGCTTGGAAGCACATGAGGTGCAAAACACAAATTTGGTAACACAACATTTATTGAAATGCTGCGTATATATTTTTTTTGTTATTATTATTATTATTTTTTTTTTTTTTTATTTTTTTTATTTTAGGGCACTACGTCGTGCATTTTTTTGTGAGGCCAGTATTTCGAAAATTAAGGGTCAAGTTTGGGATTTGCACAAACTTGGGAAATGTGTGTTTTTGTTGGAGACTTGAAATTTATTTGAGTCTCAAATTGGGTGGTTCAACGGTTTGGAATCTCAGTCCAAACAGGTTGAGGGGTGATCTGACTTGGGGACTACCCAAGCTGCAAATCGGGTGGTTCAACGGTTTGGAATCTCAGTCCAAACAGGTTGAGGGGTGATCTGACTTGGGGACTACCCAAGCTGCAAATCGGGTGGTTCAACGGTTTGGAATCTCAGTCCAAACAGGTTGAGGGGTGATCTGACTTGGGGACTACCCAAGCTGCAAATCGGGTGGTTCAACGGTTTGGAATCTCAGTCCAAATAGGTTGAGGGGTGATCTGACTTGGGGACTACCCAAGCTGCAAATCGGGTGGTTCAACGGTTTGGAATCTCAGTCCAAACAGGTTGAGGAGTGATCTGACTTGGGGACTACCCAAGCTGCAAATCGGGTGGTTTCAACGGTTTGGAATCTCAGTCCAAACAGGTTGAGGGGTGATCTGAGTCCAAAAACTGGATCGAACTGGTCCGGAGGTCCAAACAGGTTGAGGAGTGATCTGACTTGGGGACTACCCAAGCTGCAAATCGGGTGGTTTCAACGGTTTGGAATCTCAGTCCAAACAGGTTGAGGAGTGATCTGACTTGGGGACTACCCAAGCTGCAAATCGGGTG
Organism: Fagus sylvatica; assembly: GCA_907173295.1. Lineage (NCBI taxonomy): Eukaryota > Viridiplantae > Streptophyta > Magnoliopsida > Fagales > Fagaceae > Fagus > Fagus sylvatica. The sequence continues at coordinate 18,460,733 of OU015764.1, forward strand.
GTTCAACGGTTTGGAATCTCAGTCCAAACAGGTTGAGGAGTGATCTGACTTGGGGACTACCCAAGCTGCAAATCGGGTGGTTCAACGGTTTGGAATCTCAGTCCAAACAGGTTGAGGAGTGATCTGACTTGGGGACTACCCAAGCTGCAAATCGGGTGGTTCAACGGTTTGGAATCTCAGTCCAAACAGGTTGAGGAGTGATCTGACTTGGGGACTACCCAAGCTGCAAATCGGGTGGTTCAACGGTTTGGAATCTCAGTCCAAACAGGTTGAGGAGTGATCTGACTTGGGACTACCCAAGCTGCAAATCGGGTGGTTCAACGGTTTGGAATCTCAGTCCAAACAGGTTGAGGAGTGATCTGACTTGGGGACTACCCAAGCTGCAAATCGGGTGGTTCAACGGTTTGGAATCTCGGTCCAAACAGGTTGAGGAGTGATCTGACTTATGGACTACCCAAGCTGCAAATCGGGTGGTTCAACGGTTTGGAATCTCAGTCCAAACAGGTTGAGGAGTGATCTGACTTGGGGACTACCCAAGCTGCAAATCGGGTGGTTCAACGGTTTGGAATCTCAGTCCAAACAGGTTGAGGAGTGATCTGACTTAGGGACTACCCAAGCTGCAAATCGGGTGGTTCAACGGTTTGGAATCTCAGTCCAAACGGGTTGAGGAGTGATCTGACTTAGGGACTACCCAAGCTGCAAATCGGGTGGTTCAACGGTTTGGAATCTCAGTCCAAACAGGTTGAGGGGTGATCTGACTTAACAGTTAGACCTATTTTGGAAATTCATCCAAATGGCCAAGAAAAAATTGTTTGTTTGATTATTCCTTCCTTTTTTCTTGTTTTGCATAATTTTGATCATTGTGTACTTCCTATGCTTTTCAAGAATGAGATGTACCTGACTTTTCTGACTCTTTGACTGTTCATTGTTCTTTTTGCAGATGTCTGATCGAGGTAGTGGGAGTGGGGGCCATCGCCGGTCCGATCGCCTTGCGAAAGGCAAGGCTGTAGCTTATGCTCCTGAGAGTTCTCCTGATACGGACGATGAGTATGATGCTATGGAGGACGTTCGTACCCGCCTTGATGCCTCTATCGCCCGGAACCTGCAGGCGGAGCTCGATGCCGAGGCTACTGGTCCTGCTTCTAGTGCGGCTCGGCCTCCTCCTCGACCTGGAGTCGTCATTGGTCGTAGTGCTAGGCCTTCTGAGACGACTCGTCCTTCTCCACAGCCTGGTGTCACCACTGGTCCCAGCGATGCTCCTTCTGCCGCACCTCGTCGTCCTCATACCAGGTCGACGGGTATTCCCTCTTCGAGATTGAAGAGGCAGAGGACTGGGGGGATTCCTGATTCTGCGGGCACCATTCCCGAGGATTACGTTGCGCCAGGATTTAGATATCCTCCCCAGGGTGGCATTCGACCGCGTTACCCTGTTGCGGTTGAGATATCTGATACGCCCCTTCTGACGAACCTCCTTGCTCATCCGTCTTCTCTGGTCCGTCGCTGTCAGGTACCTTCATACTTTCATATGTCTCTTTTGTTCTTGGTCTTTGCAAATTTCTGTATTGACATTCTTCTTTCGGATTTTGTGCAGGAGCCTCCCGAGAGTGCTGGCCGAGGTGGGTGGTCTGAGTTTAGCAGACTCTTGGCGGCTTCCCGTCCGGAGTATAGAGGAGTTTTTGATAGAGCTGGGCTTCGGCCCTTTCCTTAGCATCCCCTATGTGTCAGTGTACCACCCGGCGGTGTGGTGTTTCATAGAGAGATTCTTTCATCACACCGGGACCTTCCACCTCAGTACCTGCGAGATGGCGGTGCTTCCTGTAGATTGGAGTGCTATCTTGGGCATCCGTTTTGGAGGGAGAGCTCCCCCTAGCGAGCCTATAGATGGCTTTGAGGCTAGGGAGATTTTGGGTCTTGCTGATCGTGATGCTATAGAGGGCTCCCGGCGTCCTTCCGTGAGGATTCGGCATCTGGCGGATGTCTTGAGGAGAGATAGGGAGGAGCCTCCTACTGAGCTACGATATCGCCAGTGGGCAGCATATCTCATCTTTCAGCTGCTTTCTCGGGAATGACCGGTCCATCGTTCCCACGCCCATTGTTGGTATGTTCCGGGACATCGACACCCTGAGGGAGTATGACTGGGGTGCCTTGACATATGGATTTTACATCCGGGGTCTGCGCCGTTATTCTCGTCGGGAGTCGATTAGCTTTCTTGGCTTCTGGCAGTTTACCGTCTTCTGGGCCTTTGAGCACTTCCCCACTTTCGCTCCCAGTCGGCTTCCGTTGGCTTCTGACCCGGATTTTCCTCTTGCCAGGCGTTGGGATTCTTCTAGGATTGAGAGGATGACTGCTCGCACACTCCTTGAGCTTCGCATGACAGTTGATTGCATCAGGGATGCTGATATCATCTTCCAGCCTTACTCTGCAGCTTTGTCCCAGCGACCTGAGGTTTTTAGGGCTGTAGCGTTGTCTTGTCTGAGGCTGTGGATCCGGACCACTCGGTCTTGGGAGCTTCTGCTGGGTGAGCGGACTGTACGACAGCTGGGTGATGAGGCCGTTGTCCCTGTAGACCCCTCCCCCTTGATGACTATTGAGGACTACATTCCGCGAGCTCCGAGTGATCCCTACATAGCAGGGGTGAGTGCATATCCGAGTCTGGTCCGAGAGGGTGTGCCATACCAGGAGTGGTTCGAGCAAGTTTCTTTGGGATCCCTGATGTCTCTTCACGAGGTTGAGGGTGGCCGTGTCATGGGTGGAGTGGCCATGGACAGTCATCACATTCGGTCTTCTGGGCAGATCGAGAGACTTGAGAGTGAGATACTGCGTCTCCAGCTTGAGCTGTCGGTCAGCGTGGATCGTCATACGGCTGATATGGACCGAGTACAGGGAGAGATGGCCAGTATGCAGACGGAGGCGACACAGCGAGAGGGGGAGATGGTGCGGATGCAGAGGGATTTGGCTTCCCGGGATGCAGAGGTGGCCCGTCTTGCTGCCGCCGTACGGAGATTAGAGGAGCAGCTTCAGGGTATGGGCATTACTCCTGTTACCGGAGCTGACCCGTCTGGTCTTGGTCAGCCTTCTTCTTCGCCGCCTCGTGATCCTGTTTCTCGAGACTGGTTCTTTGACGACCCTCCTTCCTCATGATGTACTTTTGTTTACTTTTGTCTTCTTTTGTGGCCTTGTATTCTGGCCAGACATTTTGTGTTTATATGGGATGTACAGACATTGACTATTGTATATATGACATTTGTGGTTTATGGATGGTTTTGGTTTTCTTTTATGGTTATGTGCATGGATATGTGTATGGACGTGTTTGGGTATGTGTTTGGGGTATGTGTTTATGTGTATGGATATCGGGTCTCGATCCTCCGCGAGGCCTGGTTCAATAAATATCGGGGCTTACCTCTCCTTGGGGCCCGTTTCCATCATCATTGGGACTTACTCGCTTCTCGAGGCCCATTTCTATCATCATTGGGACTTACTCGCTTCTCGAGGCCCGTTTCTATCATCGTTGGGACTTACTCGCTTCTCGAGGCCCATTTGAATGACTCTCCGAATTTTTCCAATTTTTCTTGACAAAAATGGAAAAATTTGCCCCAGTATGCAGTGTCAAACAAATTTTTCTAGCTTCTTGAAGATAGAAAAATTTTGCCCCAGTGTAGGGCAACGTAGGTCGATGCAGAGTTCTGGATTTCTTTCTCCGCTTTCCTTGTGTCAGGCTACGACGGCTCGCAGAGAGTCGGTCTACTTTTTTCGAAATTTTTCAAAATTCTTTTGAAAAATTTTGCCCCAGTGTACCACGGGATTCGCCTGCGTGACATTCCCGGGTCATCTTTGCACTTCCCGATTTCTGAGTTGAGCCAGGGTTTCAGGGCCGGTTCTTGACCGTCGAGCCTAGTTCTCGGTTCTCGGGCCATCCTGCTGGCGGGTGGTCGATCCTGATTACATCGTATCAAATGCTTCCGCTTGAGGCCAGCTTTGGTCCCACTTTTGACCTCCGGACCGGTTCTAGGGTTTCGGGCCGGTTTCTGTCCGTTGACTCGAAATCTTCGATCACCGGACCGCCCAAGACTTTCCCATAGGTGATTTCTTGCGAAATGGCCCTTATATAGTGCAAAACGGACCTCTGGGAGTGAGCGAACAGGTTCAAATTCGCGAGACATGGGAGAAAGAGCCGTTGGGATTCCCAACGGGACTCGCGCATGACCGTCATGCGCGGCGCATGATGGTCATGCGCGAGTTCTCTGGCCTTTTTAAACTCCGATCTCCCCTTCGAGGCCAGCAACCATTTTTCGAGTTTTCCTCTCCCCTCTTCACCAAAAACTCTTCGTTTTTCTCATTTTTTGGTCTTTTGGGTCCATGGCCTCTTCGAGTAATGATCCCGACTCCTTGGTGACGCTTCGTTTCCATGATTTCCGTGTTGAGCGGATGAGACATTGGTGGACTCTTCTTGGAGAGGATGACCATGCCGATATCGTGGGGATCTTTGGCAAGTTTCCCCCTTTCATGCGGCTACAAGTTGATCGTGGGGCTTGCTCGAGGCGCTTGCTTCTTTCTGGGACCCGACCCATTGTTGCTTTTTCCATCGGAGAGAGGTGGATCTCATTCCCACCATGGAGGAGTATGCTGAGCTTCTTCAGCTAGACAGCCCCTTCAGCGAGACCCCGGTTATACCCATTCAGGGCCCTCGGTCCAACCGATGCTTGGAGAAATACTTGGGTTTGACCACTGCGGTTCTACGTCCTGAGATCGCCCGACCTGAGGAAACTTGGCGGAAAGCCAACATTTCTCTAGACCTGCTGACGAAGTACTTCTCTCGGAGTGCCTTTCCGGCGAAGCTTGCTAGAGACTTCATTGTGGGCAAGAAGGGGTGGAAGAAATTCCGAATCAATGCCTTCAAGATCGCCTTCGCAGGTATTTTTCTCTTTCCCACTTCCGCTGGTAGGATAGACTTGGGTGTCATTCCTATAGTATTCAGCGAGGGCAGGTCTATCATCCCTGCCATATTGTGCGAGACCGTGCGGTCTTTATCTTATTGTAGGAGACAGGGAGAGGGGGTTCCGATGTTCTGCACACAGCTCCTCCAGCTCTGGTTCTGCAGTCACCTGCAGCATTTCCACCGCCTCCAGACTCCTTATCACTTTGAGAGGCATACGGTGAGCCAGACCGTCCAGATAGCACTTCCCTTCACTGGCAACAGTCGTGCCTGGGCGCTATACCTCCTTGACCTGCCCTTGAGTGGGTGGTCTTGGAAGGTTACTTGGGGGCCGGCAGTGTGGATGCCCTGGACTCATTGTGCCCTCTTCGATGGAGTGCCTCTTCCTGGGGTGTGGGGTTGTACAGGCCACTATCCCAGCCTTGCTCTTCGTCAGTTTAGCGGTGTTCAGTACCCGCCTCGCCTGGGTGACTTGGATGCGGTGACTTTTGACTACATTCCCGGTGAGGATATGTGGAGGCTCCTCTTCAGGATTGAGGACATCTGGGGAGGTCGTCTTTCAGGAGATGGTCCTCATCGAGGAGGGTTCGCCCGGAGATAGCTCTGTTACCTCGGACTTTGTCGAGTGGAGAGAGGGGTGGACTCCCTTTTTCACCCTCAGGCCTACAGTACGGCCAGGTGCACCATATTCTTTGATATCTCGCTCCCTTCGGGTATCAGCCTCCAC
>OU015764.1:18466492-18488261 GCA_907173295.1 Fagus sylvatica
AAGGGAAGTGCTATCTGGACGGTCTGGCTCACCGTATGTCTCTCAAAATGATAAGGAGTCTGGAGGCGTAAAAATGCTGCAGGTGACTGCAGAACCAGAGCTGAAGGAGCTGCGTGCAGAACATCGGGACCCCCTCTCCCTGTCTCCTACAAAAGATAAAGACCGCACGGTCTCGCACAATATGGCAGGGATGATAGACCTGCCCTCGCTGAATACTATAGGAATGACACCCAAGTCTATCCTACCAGCGGAAGTGGGAAAGAGAAAAATACCTGCGAAGGCGATCTTGAAGGCATTGATTCGGAATTTCTTCCATTCCTTCTTGCCCGCAATGAAGTCTCTAGCAAGCCTTCGCCGGAAAGGCACTCCGAGAGAAGTACTTCGTCAACAGGTCTAGAGAAATGTTGGCTTTCCGCCAAGTTGCCTCAGGTCGGGCGATCTCAGGACGTAGAACCGCAGTGGTCAAACCCAAGTATTTCTCCAAGCATCGGTTGGACCGAGGGCCCTGAATGGGTATAACCGGAGTCTCGCTGAAGGGGCTGTCTAGCTGAAGAAGCTCAGCATACTCCTCCATGGTGGGAATGAGATCCACCTCTCCGATGGAAAAGCAACAATGGGTCGGGTCCCAGAAAGAAGCAAGCGCCTCGAGCAAGCCACGATCAACTTGTAGCCGCATGAAAGGGGGAAACTTGCCAAAGATCCCCACGATATCGGCATGGTCATCCTCTCCGAGAAGAGTCCACCAATGTCTCATCCGCTCAACACGGAAGTCATGGAAACGAAGCGTCACCAAGGAGTCGGGATCATTACTCGAAGAGCCATGGACCCAAAAGAAAATGAGAAAAACGAAGAGTTTTTGGTGAAGAGGGGAGAGGAAAACTCGAAAAATGGTTGCTGGCTCGAAGGAGAGCTGGAGTTTAAAAAGGAAGAGAACTCGCGCATGACCATCATGCGCCGCGCATGACGGTCATGCGCGAGTCCCGTTGGGAATCCCAACGGCTCTTTCTCCCATGTCTCGCGAATTTGAACCTGTTCGCTCACTCCCAGAGGTCCGTTTTGCACTATATAAGGGCCATTTCGCAGGAAATCACCTATGGGAAAGTCTTGGGCGGTCCGGTGATCGAAGATTTCGAGTCAACGGACAGAAACCGGCCCGAAACCCTAGAACCGGTCCGGAGGTCAAAAGTGGGACCAAAGCTGGCCTCAAGCGGAAGCATTTGATACGATGTAATCAGGATCGACCACCCGCCAGCAGGATGGCCCGGGAACCGAGAACTAGGCTCGACAGTCAAGAACCGGCCCTGAAACCCTGGCTCAACTCAGAAACCGGGAAGTGCAAAGATGACCCGGGAATGTCACGCAGGCAAATCCCGTGGTACACTGGGGCAAAATTTTTCAAAAGAATTTTGAAAAATTTCGAAAAAAGTAGACCGACTCTCTGCGAGCCGTCGTAGCCTGACACAAGGAAAGCGGAGAAAGAAATCCAGAACTCTGCATCGACCTACGTTGCCCTACACTGGGGCAAAATTTTTCTATCTTCAAGAAGCTAGAAAAATTTATTCGACACCGCATACTGGGGCAAATTTTTCCATTTTTGTCAGAGAAAAATTGGAAAAATTCGAAGAGTCATCCAAATGGGCCTCGTGAAGGAGTAAGTCCCGACATTGATAGAAATGGGCCCCGTGAAGGAGTAAGTCCCGATATTGATAGAAATGGGCCTCGTAAAGGAGTAAGACCCAATGATGATAGAAATGGGCCTCGTGAAGGAGTAAGTCCCGACATTGATAGAAATGGGCCTCATGAAGGAGTAAGACCCAATGATGATAGAAATGGGCCTCGTGAAGGAGTAAGTCCCGACATTGATAGAAATGGGCCTCGTGAAGGGGCCATTGATAGAAATTGTGAAGGAGTAAGACCCAATGATGATAGAAATGGGCCTCGTGAAGGAGTAAGTCCCGACATTGATAGAAATGGGCCTCGTAAAGGAGTAAGACCCAAGAGTTGCTGAAATGGGCCTCGTGAAGGAGTAAGACCCAGGATCTGCTGAAATGGGCCTCGTGAAGGAGTAGGACCCTATGATGATGAAATGGGCCTCGTGAAGGAGTAAGACCCAATGATGATAGAAGTGGGCCTCTTGGATGTATAAGACCCGATCCTTTGATGATTCAAATCCGCGGCTAACCTACGAGATAGCTAAGCCTAAAGTATGGGATGCGAGTGCACTCCGACCCAGCAGACAGAGCAACAACCACCTCGATGGAGCTCGCATGGCACCTAAAGCACACAAAGCCGAAGTCCCTCAGGAATGAACCACATGGAATGCCACCATCGGCGACAAACCCAAGAAGGGGAAGCTAAATTCACATGACCCCAAGTCTACCTCAGGTCTTTCTTAAGATCTGACCCTCGATGTTCATACATTCGCAAGAATCCAAGGCGATCGGACCGGCGATGGCCCCCACTGCCACTACCTCGATCAGACATCTGCAAAAAGAACAATGAACAATCAAAGAGTCAGAAAAATCAGGTATATCTCATTCTCAAAAAGCATAGTACATGATGATCAAAATTGTGCAAAAAAAAAAAAAAAGAGAGGAATAATCAAACAAACAATTTTTCCTTGACCATTTGGATGAATTTCCAAAATGGGTCTAACTGTTAAGTTAGATCACCCCTCAACTTGTTTGGACTGAGATTCCAAACCGTTGAACCACCCAATTTGCAGCTTGGGTAGTCCCCAAGTCAGATCACTCCTCAACCTGTTTGGACTGGAGATTCCAAACCGTTGAACCACCCAATTTGCAGCTTGGGTAGTCCCCAAGTCAGATCACCCCTCAACCTGTTTGGACTGAGATTCCAAACCGTTGAACCACCCGATTTGCAGCTTGGGTAGTCCCCAAGTCAGATCACCCCTCAACTTGTTTGGACTGAGATTCCAAACCGTTGAACCACCCGATTTGTAGCTTGGGTAGTCCCCAAGTCAGATCACTCCTCAACCTGTTTGGACTGAGATTCCAAACCGTTGAACCACCCGATTTGCAGCTTGGGTAGTCCCCAAGTCAGATCACTCCTCAACCTGTTTGGACTGAGATTCCAAACCGTTGAACCACCCGATTTGCAGCTTGGGTAGTCCCCAAGTCAGATCACCCCTCAACTTGTTTGGACTGAGATTCCAAACCGTTGAACCACCCGATTTGCAGCTTGGGTAGTCCCCAAGTCAGATCACCCCTCAACTTGTTTGGACTGAGATTCCAAACCGTTGAACCACCCGATTTGCAGCTTGGGTAGTCCCCAAGTCAGATCACTCCTCAACTTGTTTGGACTGAGATTCCAAACCGTTGAACCACCCGATTTGCAGCTTGGGTAGTCCCCAAGTCAGATCACTCCTCAACTTGTTTGGACTGAGATTCCAAACCGTTGAACCACCCGATTTGCAGCTTGGGTAGTCCCCAAGTCAGATCACCCCTCAACCTGTTTGGACTGAGATTCCAAACCGTTGAACCACCCGATTTGCAGCTTGGGTAGTCCCCAAGTCAGATCACTCCTCAACCTGTTTGGACTAAGATTCCAAACCGTTGAACCACCCGATTTGCAGCTTGGGTAGTCCCCAAGTCAAATCACCCCTCAACGTGTTTGGACTGAGATTCCAAACCGTTGGTTCACCCGATTTGCAGCTTGGGTAGTCCCCAAGTCAAATCACCCCTCAACGTGTTTGGACTGAGATTCCAAGCCGTTGGACCACTCGATTTGCAGCCTGGGAAGTCCCCAAGTCAAATCACCCCCCGACGTGTTTGGATTCAAATGCCAAACCGTTAAACCACCCAATTTGAGACTTGAACCAATTTGAAGTCTCAAATTATCCTCCTCAACGTGTTTGGATCCAGGATTCCAAACCGTTGAACTGCCCAATTCAAGATTGGAACAAATTTCCAATCCCAAATTCGAGATTGGTACAAATTTTGAAATTTCTACCCCCGCCAAAGGCGCGCACATGGCGACATACCTCAGAAGGGCGAGCGGACTTCCGGAGCGCGAGATCTGAGCTAGAAGGGAAAGAGAAAGCAGAAGTAGGAAAAGTAGAGTTTAGAGAGAAAACCAAAAATCTGAAACCTACCTTAACTTTTGGCCCATGAGTCAACTGGTTGAGAGCTAGCGCGTCTGACAGAGAGTGACACGTAAACCGAGGAAGATTTTTCGCAGTACCTAAGGACAGGCATGAAAACCGAGAAAATCCCAGCGGGTAAAAATCGAGTCATTTATTCTTTGTCCGACGTTCCTTGTACCAAGAAACGCCAAACAAAGAAGGGGCAACTGTCATAACCCCATTTTTACCCCCGGGAATTTTCTCGGGTGTCGGCACGCAAAACGAGGACAGCCCGGACCAAGCCAACATGATCCGACGAGGGCCTCGCCATATCAAATACTCCCAAGAAGAAGGTCCAGGACACATTTCCCAAGGTTTGACCAAGTTTGACTAGGGTTGACCAAGTTTGACTCGGTTTGACCAAGTTTGACCTAGGCCGTCTCCAATCTGACTAGGACCCACCGTACCCAGAAACCCTTGAAATGTAGTCCGGGATACATTTCCAAGAGTTTGGAGAGACTTTGACCAAATTTGACCAAGGTTTGACCAAGTTTGACCAAGGTTTGACCGGACCGTTGACCAGACCAAAAACTGGATCGAACTGACCACCCCTTGACCAATGTATAGAGAATATCAAGAGCTTCGATTCCGTACTTTACGGGTCAAAAACGGACGAGAAACGAGAGAGTTGTGGCCAAAACTGCGAAAAAACGGTCCGACACTTAGCCAAATTTTGGTAAGTGTTGTTGACAAAACAGCCTATTTGGGAGGCAACGTTTGCGCAAAGATTCTCTCCGACCCGCTGCAACTTGGTCCGCGAGCCAAGACCCTTAGGCAAGAGGTTCACTTCAGCTACCACACGCAACTTTCGGATCGTCAAGAGCTCCTCCGGTCAAGCCGGAATCTCAGTCAAGAAGTTGACCCCTTGGCATAAGGAACATTCCGACGGCCTCCGTTCGCAGGATCATATCTTGCGAACCCAAACTCGCCTCTGTGCAAGGCCTGTACCGTTAAAAAGTAGGTAACGCAAGCTTTCCGACGATACCAAGATCGTCGGAATCCGACATCGGGAGCTACGTCTACCACGCGCGTGAAAACAGGCCGACAAAATAAGGTTTTGCTGAAAGTTCCGGGATTTTCCCACCGACGTTGCCACGCTTGCGCACAGAGTCTTCCTGACTCGCAACAAGTTGATCTGCGAGCCCAGGCACATTGGAAAGAAGACACATTCATGCACGACGTGGAACTCTCGGATCGCCAAGAATTTATCGGGGTCAGCCGGAATCCTGATCGGAAAACTGCCCTCAAACGGACCAAAAACACCCCGGTGGCCTCTGTTCGCGGGGCCATATCTCACAAGTCCAAGCTCGGATTTCCGCAAATCTGGAACCTTGCAAAAATAGGCAGCGCAAGCTTTCCGACGGTACCAAGAACGTCAAAATCCGACATCGGGAGCTAGGTCAAATATGCGCGCGAACTGGGACAAGATTTGAGAAAAAACGCGCTGGGAGCAAAACGCATTTTTTCTCCCGGACAGCCGCCTTCGCGCGCAGAGTCTTTCCTGCTCGCAACAAGTTGATCCGCGAGCCCGGGTGCGTTGGAAAGATAATGACTCCGGCTACGACGTGGAACTCTCGGTTCGCCGATAGCATCCCCCGTTTGACCGGAATCTTACATCGGAAAAGTGCACAAAAACAGCTCCGACACCCCGACTTCCGGGAGCCATAACTCCCTCGTCCGAACTCCGATTCGTGCAAACTTTATATCGTTGGAAAGAGGACGTAGGGAGGTTAGGAGGAAAAAGCAAAGCCCGCACAGGTCAGGATAGTTGATGGGAGCGAATTTTGGAAGGAAGAAAGAATGAGTTCTGAGAGGAGCTATGGCTCCCGGAAGTCGGGGTGTCGGAGCTGTTTTTGTGCACTTTTCCGATGTAGATTCCGGTCAAACGGGGAATGCTATCGGCGAACCGAGAGTTCCACGTCGTAGCCGGAGTCATTATCTTTCCAATGCACCCGGGCTCGCGGATCAACTTGTTGCGAGCAGGAAAGACTCTGCGCGCGAAGGCGGCTGTCCGGGAGAAAAAATGCGTTTTGCTCCCAGCGCGTTTTTTCTCAAATCTTGTCCCAGTTCGCGCGCATATTTGACCTAGCTCCCGATGTCGGATTTTGACGTTCTTGGTATCGTCGGAAAGCTTGCGCTGCCTACTTTTGCAAGGTTCCAGATTTGCGGAAATCCGAGCTTGGACTTGTGAGATATGGCCCCGCGAACAGAGGCCACCGGGGTGTTTTTGGTCCGTTTGAGGGCAGTTTTCCGATCGGGATTCCGGCTGGCCCCGATAAATTCTTGGCGATCCGAGAGTTCCTTGTTGTGCATGAATGTGTCTTCTTTCCAATGTGCCCGGGCTCGCAGATCAACTTGTTGCGAGTCAGGAAGACTCTGTGCGCAAGCGTGGCAACGTCGGTGGGAAAATCCCGGAACTTTCAGCAAAACCTTATTTTGTCGGCCTGTTTTCACGCGCGTGGTAGACGTAGCTCCCGATGTCGGATTCCGACGATCTTGGTATCGTCGGAAAGCTTGCGTTACCTACTTTTTAACGGTACAGGCCTTGCACAGAGGCGAGTTTGGGTTCGCAAGATATGATCTTGCGAATAGAGGCCATTGGAATGTTCCTCATGCCAAGGGGTCATCTTCTGACTGAGATTCCGGCTTGACCGGAGGAGCTCTTGACGATCCGAAAGTTGCGTGTGGTAGCTGAAGTGAACCTCTTGCCTAAGGGTCTTGGCTCGCGGACCAAGTTGCAGCGGGTCGGAGAGAATCTTTGTGCAAACGTTGCCTCCCAAATAGGCTGTTTTGTCAACAACACTTAGCAAAATTTGGCTAAGTGTTGGACCGTTTTTTTCACAGTTTTGACCATAACTCCCTCGTTTCTCGTCCGTATTTGGCCCGTAAAGTGTCGAATCTAAGCTCTCATCACGTTCTTTAGAATGGTCAAGGAGCGGTCAGTTCGATTCAGCTTTCGGTCTGGTCCACGGTCCGGTCAAACCTTGGTCAACCTTGGTCAAACTTGGTCAAATTTGGTCAAAGTCCTCCAAATTCTCGGAAATGTATCCCGGACTACATTTCGAGGGTTTCTGGGTACGGTGGGTCTTATTCAGATTGGAGACGGCCTAGTCAAACTTGGTCAAACCGAGTCAAACTTGGTCAACCCTAGTCAAATTTGGTCAAACCTTGGAAAATGTGTCCTGGACCTTCTTCTTGGGAGTATTTGATATGGCGAGGCTTCGTCAGATTATGTTGGCTCGGTCCGGGCTGTCCTGTTTTGCGTGCCGACACCCGAGAAAATTCCGGGGGTAAAAATGGGGTTATGACAGTTGCCCCTTCTTTGTTTGGCGTTTCTTGGTACAAGGAACGTCGGACAAAGAATAAATGACTCGATTTTTACCCGCTGGGATTTTCTCGGTTTTCATGCCTGTCCTTAGGTACTGCGAAAAATCTTCCTCGGTTTACGTGTCACTCTCTGTCAGACGCGCTAGCTCTCAACCAGTTGACTCATGGGCCAAAAGTTAAGGTAGGTTTCAGATTTTTGGTTTTCTCTCTAAACTCTACTTTTCCTACTTCTGCTTTCTCTTTCCCTTCTAGCTCAGATCTCGCGCTCCGGAAGTCCGCTCGCCCTTCTGAGGTATGTCGCCATGTGCGCGCCTTTGGCGGGGGTAGAAATTTCAAAATTTGTACCAATCTCGAATTTGGGATTGGAAATTTGTTCCAATCTTGAATTGGGCAGTTCAACGGTTTGGAATCCTGGATCCAAACACGTTGAGGAGGATAATTTGAGACTTCAAATTGGTTCAAGTCTCAAATTGGGTGGTTTAACGGTTTGGCATTTGAATCCAAACACGTCGGGGGGTGATTTGACTTGGGGACTTCCCAGGCTGCAAATCGAGTGGTCCAACGGCTTGGAATCTCAGTCCAAACACGTTGAGGGGTGATTTGACTTGGGGATTACCCAAGCTGCAAATCGGGTGAACCAACGGTTTGGAATCTCAGTCCAAACACGTTGAGGGGTGATTTGACTTGGGGACTACCCAAGTTGCAAATCGGGTGGTTCAACGGTTTGGAATCTCAGTCCAAACAGGTTGAGGAGTGATCTGACTTGGGGACTACCCAAGCTGCAAATCGGGTGGTTCAACGGTTTGGAATCTCAGTCCAAACAAGTTGAGGGGTGATCTGACTTGGGGACTACCCAAGCTGCAAATCGGGTGGTTTCAACGGTTTGGAATCTCAGTCCAAACAAGTTGAGGAGTGATCTGACTTGGGGACTACCCAAGCTGCAAATCGGGTGGTTCAACGGTTTGGAATCTCAGTCCAAACAAGTTGAGGAGTGATCTGACTTGGGGACTACCCAAGCTGCAAATCGGGTGGTTCAACGGTTTGGAATCTCAGTCCAAACAAGTTGAGGGGTGATCTGACTTGGGGACTACCCAAGCTGCAAATCGGGTGGTTCAACGGTTTGGAATCTCAGTCCAAACAAGTTGAGGGGTGATCTGACTTGGGGACTACCCAAGCTGCAAATCGGGTGGTTTCAACGGTTTGGAATCTCAGTCCAAACAGGTTGAGGAGTGATCTGACTTGGGGACTACCCAAGCTGCAAATCGGGTGGTTTCAACGGTTTGGAATCTCAGTCCAAACAGGTTGAGGAGTGATCTGACTTGGGGACTTCCCAAGCTACAAATCGGGTGGTTTAACGGTTTGGAATCTCAGTCCAAATAAGTTGAGGGGTGATCTGACTTGGGGACTACCCAAGCTGCAAATCGGGTGGTTCAACGGTTTGGAATCCCAGTCCAAACAGGTTGAGGGGTGATCTGACTTGGGGACTACCCAAGCTGCAAATTGGGTGGTTCAACGGTTTGGAATCCCAGTCCAAACAGGTTGAGGAGTGATCTGACTTGGGGACTACCCAAGCTGCAAATTGGGTGGTTCAACGGTTTGGAATCTCAGTCCAAACAAGTTGAGGGGTGATCTGACTTAACAGTTAGACCCATTTTGGAAATTCATCCAAATGGTCAAGGAAAAATTGTTTGTTTGATTATTCCTTTTTTTTTCTTTTTTTTTTGCACAATTTTGATCATCATGTACTATGCTTTTTGAGAATGAGATATACCTGATTTTTCTGACTCTTTGATTGTTCATTGTTCTTTTTGCAGATGTCTGATCGAGGTAGTGGCAGTGGGGGCCATCGCCGGTCCGATCGCCTTGGATTCTTGCGAATGTATGAACATCGAGGGTCAGATCTTAAGAAAGACCTGAGGTAGACTTGGGGTCATGTGAATTTAGCTTCCCCTTCTTGGGTTTGTCGCCAATGGTGGCATTCCATGTGGTTCATTCCCGAGGGACTTCAGCTTTGTGTGCTTTAGGTGCCATGCGAGCTCCATCGAGGTGGTTGTTGCTCTGTCTGCTGGGTCGGAGTGCACTCGCATCCCATACTTTAGGCTTAGCTATCTCGTGGGTTAGCCGCGGATTTGAATCATCAAAGGATCGGGTCTTATACATCCAAGAGGCCCACTTCTATCAATATCGGGACTTACTCCTTCACGAGGCCCATTTCATCATCATAGGGTCCTACTCCTTCACGAGGCCCATTTCAGCAGATCCTGGGTCTTACTCCTTCACGAGGCCCATTTCAGCAACTCTTGGGTCTTACTCCTTTACGAGGCCCATTTCTATCAATGTCGGGACTTACTCCTTCACGAGGCCCATTTCTATCATCATTGGGTCTTACTCCTTCACAAGGCCCATTTCTATCAATGTCGGGACTTACTCCTTCACGAGGCCCATTTCTATCATCATTGGGTCTTACTCCTTCACGAGGCCCATTTCTATCAATGTCGGGACTTACTCCTTCACGAGGCCCATTTCTATCATCATTGGGTCTTACTCCTTTACGAGGCCCATTTCTATCAATATCGGGACTTACTCCTTCACGAGGCCCATTTCTATCAATGTCGGGACTTACTCCTTCACGAGGCCCATTTGGATGACTCTTCGAATTTTTCCAATTTTTCTTGACAAAAATGGAAAAATTTGCCCCAGTATGCAGTGTCAAACAAATTTTTCTAGCTTCTTGAAGATAGAAAAATTTTGCCCCAGTGTAGGGCAACGTAGGTTCGATGCAGAGTTCCTGGATTTCTTTCTCCGCTTTCCTTGTGTCAGGCTACGACGGCTCGCAGAGAGTCAGTCTACTTTTTTCGAAATTTTTCAAAATTCTTTTGAAAAATTTTGCCCCAGTGTACCACGGGGTTCGCCTGCGTGGCATTCCCGAGTCATCTTTGTACTTCCCGGTTTCTGAGTTGAGCCAGGGTTTCAGGGCCGGTTCTCGACTGTCGAGCCTAGTTCTCGGTTCTCGGGCCATCCTGCTGGCGGGTGGTCGATCCTGATTACATCGTATCAAATGCTTCCGCTTGAGGCCAGCTTTGGTCCCACTTTTGACCTCCGGACCGGTTCTAGGGTTTCGGGCCGGTTTCTGTTCCGTTGACTCGAAATCTTCGATCACCGGACCGCCCAGGACTTTCCCCATAGGTGATTTCCTTGCGAAATGGCCCTTATATAGTGCAAAACGGACCTCTGGGAGTGAGCGAACAGGTTCAAATTCGCGAGACATGGGAGAAAGAGCCGTTGGGATTCCCAACGGGACTCGCGCATGACCGTCATGCGCGGCGCGTGATGGTCACGCGCGAGTTCTCTGGCTTTTTAAACTCCGCTCCCCCTTCGAGCCAGCAACCATTTTTCGAGTTTTCCTCTCCCCTTCTTCACCAAAAACTCTTCGTTTTTCTCATTTTTTGGTCTTTTGGGTCCATGGCCTCTTCGAGTAATGATCCCGACTCCTTGGTGACGCTTCGTTTCCATGATTTCCGTGTTGAGCGGATGAGACATTGGTGGACTCTTCTTGGAGAGGATGACCATGCCGATATCGTGGGGATCTTTGGCAAGTTTCCCCCTTTCATGCGGCTACAAGTTGATCGTGGCTTGCTCGAGGCGCTTGCTTCTTTCTGGGACCCGACCCATTGTTGCTTTTCCATCGGAGAGGTGGATCTCATTCCCACCATGGAGGAGTATGCTGAGCTTCTTCAGCTAGACAGCCCTTTCAGCGAGACTCCGGTTATACCCATTCAGGGTCCTCGGTCCAACCGATGCTTGGAGAAATACTTGGGTTTGACCACTGCGGTTCTACGTCCTGAGATCGCCCGACCTGAGGCAACTTGGCGGAAAGCCAACATTTCTCTAGACCTGTTGACGAAGTACTTCTCTCGGAGTGCCTTTCCGGCGAGGCTTGCTAGAGACTTCATTGCGGGCAAGAAGGAATGGAAGAAATTCCGAATCAATGCCTTCAAGATCGCCTTCGCAGGTATTTTTCTCTTTCCCACTTCCGCTGGTAGGATAGACTTGGGTGTCATTCCTATAGTATTCAGCGAGGGCAGGTCTATCATCCCTGCCATATTGTGCGAGACCGTGCGGTCTTTATCTTACTGTAGGAGACAGGGAGAGGGGGTTCCGATGTTCTGCACGCAGCTCCTTCAGCTCTGGTTCTGCAGTCACCTGCAGCATTTTTATCGCCTCCAGACTCCTTATCATTTTGAGAGACATACGGTGAGCCAGACCGTCCAGATAGCACTTCCCTTCACCGGCGACAGTCGTGCTTGGGCGCTATACCTCCTTGACCTGCCCTTGAGTGGGTGGGCTTGGAAGGTTACCTGGGGGCCAGCAGTGTGGAAGCCCTGGACTCATTGTGCCCTCTTCGATGGAGTGCCTCTTCCTGGGGTGTGGGGTTGTACAGGCTACTATCCCAGCCTTGCTCTTCGTCAGTTTAGCGGTGTTCAGTACCCGCCTCGCCTGGGTGACTTGGATGCGGTGACTTTTGACTACATTCCCTAGTGAGGATATGTGGAGGCTCCTCCTCAGGATTGAGGACATCTGGGGAGGTCGTCTTTCAGAGATGGTCCTCATCGAGGAGGGTTCGCCCGGAGATAGCTCTGTTACCTCGGACTTTGTCGAGTGGAGAGAGGGGTGGACTCCCTTTTTCACCCTCAGGCCTACAGTACGGCCAGGTGCACCATATTCCTTTGATATCTCGCTCCCTTCGGGTATCAGCCTCCACTGGTCAGCCTGAGAGAGTTACTGTTTTGGAGCGAGAGCTTGAGGAGGCTCAGACAGAGCTGTTATCACTACGCCTTGCTAGGGCGTCTGAGAGAGAGGCGTCTGCGGCTCGTGTAGAGTCTCTGCGGAGTACCTTGCATCACAATAGTGTGGCGGTGGCGAACCTTCGCCGCGACTTGGTGGCTCAGAGGGGGAACGTCTCTACTCTTCGCACGATGAATGAATTCATCAGAGAGCAGCTCGAGATTTCTGAGGATGCTAAGGAACAGCTGGAGGAGAACCTTGGCCGAGGCTCGGGAGCAGCTGGAGACTGAGCAGGCGGAGAGGACTCGGGTCCAGGATGAGCTTGATTCTCTTCGTTCATATACCCAGGCCTTGGTTGATCCTGCCACCGGTCGTCCTCAGGACATTGTAGCCCTCCGACGGGCGCTAGATGCGAGTGAGGAGGCGCTCACGTCTGCGCGTACTTCCATGGGGGTCATGAGGGTTCAGATCAGCGTTCTCCAGGGTGACAACGGGGTTTTGCAGTCCTGAGTTGGATCTGGTGCATGATGCTCTTGAGTCCAATGCTTCTTGGCTCAATCAGGAGGGTTTCCCTGTGGTCACTTCTCTTCCACCAGATTAACCAGGTGATGGATTCTTTGGGTGCCAGAGCTCGCGCCGTCTGGGAGGAGCATGATGAGGGGGATCCGGCCCTTTCCACTGCCTTGGGGAGATTCTGCAGAGAGACCTGCATACGTCTTGGTCATTAGATAGCATACTTCAGGTAGCAGTGAGTAGTCAGTAGTTTTTGTATTTAGATGGTGAGTCATTCATAAATCCGAGTCGGATTATGCATGGCTCCCATTTTTAACTTCTAAGTCGATATATTTAGACATGCTTTCAAGACATCATGAAAAATCAAATGTATGAATTTATGAACTATGAATGAATGAAAGCACGTATTTTGTCTGTGAATATCTATATGAAATCCTATGAATTCGACTTTTTATGAATCAATGGCAAGGATTGAATGTTATTGTGGAAATGAATATGAGAATTTACAAATTTGAAAGAGATAAGTATGGTATGAATGGTTTGTGAGAATTTAATGATATGTCACTTTGAAACTGGGTGTTTGGAAGGATACACTTGTGCTCCACCTCTTGATCCCCAAACATTCTCTTTATATCGAACGAACCGTACTGCTCAAAGGATAACATAGGTCGTTCTTTCGTCGAAAACCTCTTCACCGCCTAACAAACCCCGATCACTAGTCTTGCACTGATTTGATGCTCGCCTTGTTGTGATACCGGTTTTTTTTTTTTTTTTTTTTTTTTAGCCATATATTACCCTCAGCAGCTTACGCCAAGTCCAGCTTTCCACGTTACTTTTGCCTATGGCGCCTCTTCCGAGGTTTTCACCATACCCGTGGTAATTTCCATCCGAGGGCAACGTCCTTACGGATTTTCGTTGCTTCCCCGGGCCTTCTTCAAAATTATCAAAATAACAAATTGGAACTTTGAAGAATATTCCTCTTTGATTAAATTGACTAAAGTTATACATGGTACTTAATTACAGAATCAGAATTAATGGGTGACCGGAACTCTTCGCCATCCATATCAGCCAGAATGATTGCTCCCCCTGAGAAGGCTTTCTTCACCACGTACGGACCCTCATATGATGGTGCGAACTTTCCTCGTGGATCTGATAGGGCCATATTCCTCTTCTTCAGAACGAGATCTCCGGGTTGGAAAGTGCGAGGTCGAGCCTTCTTGTTGTAAGCTCTTTCGATCCGTCTCTGGTAGAGCTGTCCGTGGCACAGTGCCGCCAATCTCTTTTCATCTATGAAGTTCAGCTGCTCATACCGGTGCTTGGGCCCATTCGGCTTCTTCCAGTTGAGTTTGTGACAGGATTCTCAAAGAAGGGATCTCCACTTCGACTGGTAGTACTGCTTCCATCCCATAAACCAGAGAGTAGGGGGTGGCTCCAACGGATGTCCTCACTGACGTTCGGTAAGCGCACACAAGGCATAAGGCAGGTGCTCGTGCCAATCCTTATAAGTCTCCGTCATCTTGCTCAGAATCTTCTTCACGTTCTTGTTGGCAGCTTCTACGGCTCCGTTCATCTTCGGACGGTATGGAGCAGAGTTGTGGTGCTGGATCTTGAACTGCTGGCATAGCTGATCCATCATGCGGTTGTTTAGGTTGGAAGCATTGTCGGTGATGAGCATTTCTGGCATTCCGTAACGGCAGATGATGTTGTTCTTCACAAACCGGGTGACCGCGACTTGAGTGACATTCTTGAAGGAACATGCCTCCACCCACTTGGTAAAATAGTCGATGGCCACCAGTATGAACTCATGCCCGTTAGACGCCTTTGGGGTGATTGCACCAATCACATCCATTCCCCAAGCTGAGAAAGGCCACGGCGAGGCCATAGTGTGAAGATATTGGGGAGGTGCGTTCTTGCTGTTCTGATACATCTGGCATTTATGGCACGTCTGGACATGTCTGATGCAGTCCCTCTCCATTGTCAACCAATAATAGCCAGCTCTCATGATCTTCCGGGCCAGGAAGGGTCCGTTGGCATGGGCTCCCATTAATCCCGCGTGCATCTCTTGGAATCAATCGATTGGCCTCTTCTGCATCTACACATCGCAGGAGGGTGGCGTCATGAGTTCGTTTGTACAGAATCTCTCCGCTCAAGAAAGAACTGGAAGGCCATCCTTCTGATGTATTTCTTCTCATTTTCGGTCGCCCGTGATGGATACTCTCTGTCTTGGATGAAGCGCTTGATATCGTAATACCAAGGCTTATCGTCTATCTCTGCTTCGACGTTCATGCATTCTTCTATGCACACACAGTATGCCGGGATGTCTCGAGTCTCGATCCGTAATGGTCGCACATCATCCCCTTCTACTAGCTTGATTAGGCTTGCCAGTGTGGCAAGCGCATCGGCAAAGTGATTGTGAGCTCTTGGGGTGTATGTGAAGGTGACATACTTGAACTTTGGGATTAGCCGGCTGATGTATCGTTGGATACGGGATGAGCTTGGGATCCCGAGCTTGCCATTCTCCGTTAGTCTGTGACACTATCAACAGAGAGTCTCCGAAGACTTCCAGTTCATAAGCACCAAATTCTAAAGCTGCTTGCAGGCCGACGATGCATGCTTCGTACTCAGTCATGTTGTTGGTGCAATCAAACCCCAGCTTAACAGCGATAGGAGTTTGTTGTCCCTTTGGCGATACCAAGACCGCGCCAATTCCACTTCCGACAGCGTTTGCTGCTCCGTCAAAGTAAAGCTTCCATCTACCCTGATTGTCTTCTTCGACTGTCATTACATCTTCGTCTGGGAACTCGGAGTCCATTAACTCTAACTGCTCAGACGGGTAATCTGCCAAGTAATCGGCTATGGCCTTGTCCCTTGATCGCCTTTCGAGCCACAAACAAGATGTCGAATTCAGATAGGAGTACTTGCCACCGTGCGATCTTCCCAGTCAAGGCAGGCTTTTCAAAAATGTACTTGATTGGGTCCATCCGGGATACCAACCAAGTGGTGTAGTAGAGCATGTACTGTCTCAGCTTCTTGGAGGCCCAAGCCAGTGCGCAGCACGTCTTTCTCAACCAACAAGTAACGGGTCTCCGGCTCCGTGAACTTCTTGCTAAGATAGTAGATTGCCTGCTCCTTCTTCCCAGTCTCGTCTTGTTGTCCCAACATGCAGCCCATGGATGCTTCTTGGACTGTGAGGTATAGAATGAGGGGACGTCCTGGAGTTGGTGGAACCAGGATGGGTGGGTTGAGCAGATACTCCTTGATCTTGTCAAAAGCTTTCTGGCAGTCTTCAGTCCACTTTATCTTCACATCTTTTCTTAGCAACTTGAACAGAGGCTCGCAGGTTGCCGTAAGCTGTGCGATGAAGCGAGCTATATAGTTGATTCTTCCCAAGAAGCTTCGGATCTCTTTCTCTGTCTTTGGCGCGGGCATGCTTCGTATGGCTTGAACCTTTGCAGGATCAATCTCAATTCCCCGGCCGCTGACGATGAAGCCTAATAACTTTCCGGATGTGACGCCGAAGGCACACTTGTTCGGGTTCAATCGGAGCTGATACTTCTTCAGTCGTTGGAACAATTTGCGTAGGTCTGTGAGATGATCTTGTGCGGTACGAGACTTGGCAATCATGTCATCCACGTAAACCTCTATCTCATGATGAATCATGTCGTGGAAGAGGAGTGACCATGGCTCGCTGATAAGTGGCTCCGGCGTTCTTCAGACCGAAAGGCATGACATCATACACAAAGGTTCCCCAATGTGTGACAAAAGCGGTCTTGGACTTGTCTTCCTCGGCCATCTTGATCTGATTGTACCCTGAGAATCCGTCCATGAATGAGAATACGACGTTCGTTGCTGTGTTATCGACCAGGGTATCAATGTGAGGTAGAGGAAAAGTTATCCTTCGGGCTGGCTCGGTTCAGATCCCGATAGTCCACGCACATTCTGACTTTTCCGTCCTTCTTCGGCACCGGGACTATATTGGCTACCCAGTCCGAATAGGTTACTGTGCTTAGGAAATCCTGCCTTCAATTGCTTTTCCACTTCCTCCTTGATCTTCAAAATGACTTCGGGCTTCATCCGGCGCAGTGCTTGTTTGACGGGCTTGCATTCTGGCTTTAGCGGAATCTTGTGGACCACTATGTCTGTGTCTAGGCCTGGCATGTCTTGGTAAGACCAGGCGAAGATTTCATGGAACTCTCTCAACAGTGCGATGAGTGCTTCCTTTTGCTCTGCGGCGCAGCGGGTTCCAATCTTGACTTCTCTCGGCTCTTCACCCTCGTTGGCCAGATTTACAATTTCCAACTCCTCTATGTTGGGTTTGGACCCCTCATCTTGTCTCTCTAATGCCTCGAGGATGTCACTTGGTAATTCGATTTCTTCGTCGGAATTATCTATGTTATCCAGTGAGCAATCCGTTTTGTTGTCAATTTTCGGAGACGTGGGGATCGTTTGAGGTTTTGCGTGTAATCCTGGAAAGGATAGCGGATGGAAAAACGGTAAGAAAAAAGAGGAACCATTCGTTTTGTGCGATGGCGTGTTGGATTTATTTAATGCACATTGGAGTATTTAAGATAGAAAGATTCATGGAATAAACATGTGACATATCATTTGAAATATGGAAATGGAAATATTACAGTGATGAAATGATTATGATTGTAGCATGATATCTTGAAAACATAAACTAAACATATAAACCCGAAATTGTTTGATACAAAATTTCCCGAGCTATTGGTAGACTCAAAACCGAGTTACCCCTAGCTGGGATACCGCTTACTCATTGCTACTTGAGACACGCTGTAGCAATGGTACGCAAGTCCACGTCTTGACTTCTTCTCCCTGTTGGCAGTGGCGGGTCGGTGGTGTGGTGGTGGAATCCTCCTCTCCGGCAATGGTGTGGATGCTCAAACCTTCAACCATAGGGCCAGCGTCTTCTTCTTCAGCAACAGCGGTGGTGATGAGGTTTGGCGGTGGTGCCTTGATGTTGTGGCGGTATCGGTCCAGGAAAGCTTTCGCCAAATCTCCCCAACAGGCAAGATTCTTCAGCTGATAGAACCAGGTGACCGCGCACTCTGGTAGGCTCTCATGAAATGTCGAGATCATCAAGAACTCGTTGTTAGTATGCAAGGCCATCTTTTCACGGTACTTCCGTAGATGAGATTCCGGGTCTCCATGCTCGCAAAATATCTCGAAGTTCCAGGGTGTCGAGCCCGCGTGGAACCATTAAGTGCGGGAGCAAGTCGGGGAGGTCATCATCTTCCCATGTGTCTTCATCAAGTGTTTCTTCATCTATACGATAACCCTTGAGGTTCTCTTCATCTAGAAAGTCTTCAAGATCTATCTCCTCGTGCTGATCGGCATGGACTGGGAATGCCGCGGAATCTCCTTCCGTGGTAATGGCATTGACATTCAAATCCTCAGTGAAAAGTAATGCCAGCTCGTCTACGTCGCCCTCATCAACTTGAAACATTGCTGATGCGGGGAAGGTGGTGCGGATGTGGGGGATGGCTATCCTCCTTTCAGGCCATTTCTCTCCTTTGAGCTTCGCTGCAGCTCTTTGCCTCCGGGCTTCATAGGCCATCTGACGATCCCTTCTGGTCGGGGTATACCCCAGTCCATACTTGTCTTTGTTTCCCTCCAGGGTCACAATTGTGGTTCTTCCTTGGTTCGCATAGCCTAAACCTTGCCCAGGCTGAAACCCCGCCTTGACGAATTCCTTGGCTACCATGATCCCAGCTTTGGACAATCTTGGTTCAACGGCCGCCACTCTATGGATGACGGTGACGAACTCAAAACTGTGGAATGATGCTTCTTCTGGTGCACATCCGTCAATGTAAGGAATTTCTCCGTCGTTGTAAATGGATATGGGTTCTTCGGCTAGGATGGTGACCAATTGGTTGCCGATGATGAGCTTCATTTTTTGGTGTAGGGAGGAGGGTACTGCTCCGGCTGTATGTAACCATGGTCTCCCTAATAGCAAGTTGTAAGGAGAATCGATTCTCAGCACTTGGAAGTTGATGTCGTAGACTTGCGGGCCAATTTCTACTGGCAAGTCTATCTCTCCTAACACTTCTCTGCGGGTTCCATCGAAAGCTCGTACGACCATGCTATTAACTCTCACACGAGTGGGATCAATGTCTAGCTTTTCCAAGGTCGATAGAGGGCATACGTTTAGAGCTGACCCATTGTCGATCAGCACCCTTGACACGACGCGGTCATTGGTTTTGACAGAGATATACAAAGCTTTGGTATGACCTCTCCCCTCCGGGGGCAACTCATCATCAGAGAAGGTTAGTTGGTTGGTGACTAGTATGGAGGTCACCATGTTCTCGAAAGACGGCCCAGTGATATCCTCTGGCACGTATGCTTCGTTAAGTACTTTCAGCAGGGCTTTCCTGTGGGATTCGGATGCGAGTAGTAATGACAGTACTGATATATGAGAGGGCATCTTGCTCAACTGCTTCACTATGCTGTATTCACTACTCTTGATGATTCGGAGGAAATCTGCGGCCTCCTCCTCTGCTGCCTTCGTTTTTGTGGGATCCTCCACTGCCTTTCCCGCTTCTTTCCTTCTTTTCTCTAGCTCTTCCGGAGTGTAGCACCTGCCGCTTCTGGTAATTCCACCGAGCCCGGACGTGAGGTTCCCTACTACCTCCTCTTTCGTCTTAGGCTGGCTTTCCCGTGTCGATATTACTTTCATCCCATAGTTCCAGGGGATCTTCTTACTATCTTGGTAGGGGAAGGGTTGCGGAACTTGGATCACCACGCTTGGAACTTTCTCCGAAGATTGAACCGCGGATACCGAAGCTGTCTGAAGCACGACCTTTTCTTTGGTAACATAACGGATGACCACTGGATCGGGCCCGGACATTTCCAGTGGTGTGGCTGGTGTGAGTTTCCCCAACTCTTCTTTCTTTCTCTCACAGAATTTCTCAAAATCCTCTTCAATTCTTTCCATCCTTGCCTGGAAGTTTGTCTTCTCGTAAGGGCTGAGTCTCAGCTGGTCGATTGTCATGCAATCTCTCTCCGGCTGTTCTCCCCTTCCTTCTTATCAATCCCTTTGTTATCAGACCGGCGACTTCCTTCTTGAACTCTTCGCATCCTTGTAGGTTGTGGTCTCGAGCCCCGGGATGATACTGGCACGTGCCTGCTTCTGTCGACTCTTTTGGTGCCCTTGGTGCAGGGAGTAGCCCTCGCTTCTTTAGCTCATGGAAGAGTGGCTCCCATGGTATTTTTGTGGAGGTGATGTCGACTTCTTCATCTTTCTCTGCCCCAATTGTATTTATGACTCCCTCTATTCTGAATTTCAACACTCCTTGGTCTAGCAGATCTTGGATACGGTGCCTCAAGACTCTGCAATTTTCCACTGCATGCCCGACCTCTCCTTGATGGTACTCACAGGTCAGGTCTTTGTTGTAGTCTTTGGGCTGTGGCCCGATACGCGTCCTCTGGTTGACGGGCGTAATCATCTTCTTCTTGATCAGCAAGGCATATAGTTGTAGGACTGGGATTGGCAGTGGCTGGAATTGCCGAGGCTCTGTCCGGGACGGCCTAGGAATGTGGAAGGCTGGCCTTCTTGGAGTTGGTAGAGTCTGAGCTGCCTTTGACAGGCTGAGGGCTGGATAGATCTCTTTTTGTCTTTTGCTGATCGTCGCCTTCTTCTTCTCCTCCTCTCGTTCGGTCCACCGACGCATGAATTGTAGCAAGAAGCCAAACTTCGTCTCTAATGCCGCCACCCGAGCTTCCAATCCTCGGAGTTTGCTCGTTTCCTCCGCCATTTGATTGTGAATGCAAATATAACCTAGAGAGGTAAACAACGTCAAGTTAGACTTTGAATTCACAATTGTATGCATGACCTTGGCTTACTTTGCGGGTAAACCATGGCTAAGTATGTATGTGTATGCATGGTATGCATGAATGCAATATGCATTGATGAACGGATGGGTTCTTCTATTGGGTTGCCAGAAATTGGCGAGCCTTTCGGCTCATGGCTTTATTTTGAAATTTTGGGTGACCGACATCAATCAATATGAGGGTCGGGATGACACAAGTAGACATCTATAGAGTTAAGAACTCATGTATGTATATAGTGGCATTGTCAACCAAAAAATAGGCTTTCACACCACTGGAAATTCGACGAGCCTTTCGGCGCTTGGTCCCATTTTGAAAATTTTTGGAGGGAACCAGTGTCGATAAGTGTGAAGGTCGTATTCTTGGTTGACGAACAACACAACGGGTAAGTATCTAGATTCCTATGTAGAGTTGAGAACTCTTTAGGGTTGACGCATGTATGGACTTGTCAACGAAGAGATGGACTTTCACACTATCAAAATTTGACGAGCCTTTCGGCGTTCGGTTCTATTTTGAAAGATTTTTGAGAACCGATGTCAGTTAGTGCGAAGGTTATACTCTTGGTTGGGCATGACGAGACTCTACATGACCTTATAGAGTTTGGAAACTCTTGGGGTTTACATACGTACTAACGAAAAGATAGACTCTTGCATTATTAAAATCCGACGAGCCTTTCGGCGTGCGGTTCCGTTTTTTTTTTGAAAATTTTGGAGGGAACCGATGTCGATAAATGCAAGGGTCGTACTTTTCGGTTAAGGACGACACGACTCTATACAAAATGGTTACAATCGTACCAACGAAAAGATAGGCTCTCACATTACCAAAAATTGACGAGCCTTTCGGCGTTCGGTTCCATTTTGAAAGTTTTTTTTGGAAACCGATGTCGGTAAATGCGAGGGTCGTACTTTTGGTTGAGGACGACATGACTCTATACACAATGGGTACATACGTATCAACGAAAAGGTAGACTATCACATCCAAAATTTTGACGAGCCTTTCGGCGTTCGGTCCCATTTTTAAAAATTTTGAGGGACCAACGTCGGTTGATGTGATAATCGTACTTTTGGTTGGATGACAAGACTATGTACATGACGGGTATGATCGTACTAACGAAAAGCTAGACTCTCACATTACTGAAAATTCGACGAGCCTTTC
>OU015764.1:18488361-18522260 GCA_907173295.1 Fagus sylvatica
CTAGACGAAAGAGAGATGATCAAGATCTTCGTTGATACACTGAAGAACCCCTACTTCGACCGGATGATGGGATTACAAATGCAGTTCTTTGTAGACCTGATACCGGTGGGTGACAGGATTGAAGATGCCTTGAAAACAAAGAAAATAGTGGACATGACGGCCCTAATGGCATTAGCCGAACAGGCCGCCAAGAAAGCTCCGACAAAGAGGAAGGAAGGAGATGTGCAAATGATAGGGAGAAACAACGGAAGACCAAGGCAAGTCCTCCCGACTTTCACCATGCAACCGATACAACCTAGGCCTATTCAAGCCCCGGCTCCGACTCAGGCTCCAGCCCCAGCCCCGGCACCTCAGATGCCGGCAAGGCCGGAAGGAAACCAACCCAATGACAACAGGTGGCCCAGAAAAGAGCCAAGGCAATTCACGCCTTTACCTATGCCTATGACAGAGTTATACCCCATCCTGATAGAGAAGAGCCTAATCTCACCTATTGTCCCGAAACCTTACAACGGCCCGCAAAGAAGGGATTTCAACCCAAATTCGGCCTGCGATTTCCACTTTGGGAGAAGTGGGACACACTGTTGAAAATTGCGGCCAACTGAGGCATCGGGTTCAAGACCTAATTGATCACGGAGTCCTGAAGTTTGAAGGACTACCTAACATCACCACCAATCCTTTGCCTAAACACCCAGAAGGAGGTGTGAACATGGTTGAGGTAGAGGAAGGGAACGAGGAGAGTATCGCGTGGAGGCGTCTCTTTTATACCTTGGAGAAGCAGAAACACATCACCCCGTTAGACGCACCACCGGGGCCATCAACAGGGGACTCATGTGAATATCACTCGGGGGCGAGAGGGCACAGCCTAGATTGTTGCGAAGAGTTCAAGAAGAAAGTCACCAATCTGATGGAAAATGGGATAGTGGGGAGAGAAGAAATACCATCAAAAGGAAGTCGTCAACCAGATGACCCCTCCGAGTTCGACTGGTACGCGGAGATCAATCTGGATGACATCGTGGAAGACGAGATGGATCTCGATAACCTACAAGATGAAGGAAGCCGATTGGGGATACTTCATGGAGGATGATACTGATGAATGGAGAGATGTTGATCTCACCGAATTCTTCCAATTCCCGTACTTGATAGTGCCACCTGGGTTTGTGACACCGGAATTTGAGATATTTTACGAGGATGGGGATCCGGAGGTCCATTTGCAAAAGTACGGCGAGAAGATGGCCTTGCATTTGGAGAATGAGCTTTTGATGATCTCGGTGTTTCCCGAGAGCCTGTCGAAACAAACTGCTGCCTGGTTCTATCAGCTGAGGAACCTTACCGGCTGGGATGATTTGGTAAGAGTCTTCTTGGAGCGATATCGCTTCAATCCCCATTCGATTCTAGAATACTTGGGTCTGAAGAAAGATGAAGAGCCCTACATCATCCCCGACCCGGGAGTGGGTGAAGTGATTGTGGAGATCAAAGAAGAACCAAGCGTGCTGTCCCTACCAGCACTGACTGAAGAAGAAGAAGAGGAAGTCAAGCCGCACCACCGCCAAACCTCATCACCACCGCCTGTTGCTGAAGAAGAAGACGCTGGCCCTATGGTTGAAGGTTTGAGCATCCACACCATTGCCAGGGAGGAGGATTCCACCACCACACCACCGACCCGCCACTGCCAACAGGGAGAAGAAGCCAAGACGTGGACTTGCGTACCATTGCTACAGCGTGTCTCAAGTAGTAATGAGTAAGCGGTATCCCAGCTAGGGGTAACTCGGTTTTGAGTCTACCAATAGCTCGGGAAATTTTGTATCAAACAATTTCGGGTTTATATGTTTAGTTTATGTTTTCAAGATATCATGCTACAATCATAATCATTTCATCACTGTAATATTTCCATCTCCATATTTCAAATGATATGTCACATGTTTATTCCATGAATCTTTCTATCTTAAATACTCCAATGTGCATTAAATAAATCCAACACGCCATCGCACAAAACGAATGGTTCCTCTTTTTTAGTTTTCTTACCGTTTTTCCATCCGCCTATCCTTTCCAGGATTACACGCAAAACCTCAAACGATCCCCACGTCTCCAAAATTGACAACAAAACGGATTGCTCACTGGATAACATAGATAATTCCGACGAAGAAATCGAATTACCAAATGACATCCTCGAGGCATTAGAGAGACAAGATGAGGGGTCCAAACCCAACATAGAGGAGTTGGAAATAGTAAATCTGGCTGATAAGGGTGAAGAGCCGAGAGAAGTCAAGATTGGAACCCGCTGCGCCGCAGAGCAAAAGGAAGCACTCATCGCACTGTTGAGAGAGTTCCATGAAATCTTCGCCTGGTCTTACCAAGACATGCCAGGCCTAGACACAGACATAGTGGTCCACAAGATCCCGCTGAAGCCAGAATGCAAGCCCGTCAAAGCAAGCACTGCGACGGATGAAGCCCGAAGTCATTTTGAAGATCAAGGAAGAGGTGGAAAAGCAAGTTGAAGGCAGGTTTCCTAAGCACAGTAACCTATTCGGACTGGGTAGCCAATATAGTCCCGGTGCCGAAAGAAGGACGGAAAAGTCAGAATGTGCGTGGACTATCGGGATCTGAACCGAGCCAGCCCGAAGGATAACTTTCCTCTACCTCACATTGATACCCTGGTCGATAATACAGCAACGAACGTCGTATTCTCATTCATGGACGGATTCTCGGGGTACAATCAGATCAAGATGGCCGAGGAAGACAAGTCCAAGACCGCTTTTGTCACACATTGGGGAACCTTTGTGTATGATGTCATGCCTTTCGGTCTGAAGAACGCCGGAGCCACTTATCAGCGAGCCATGGTCACCCTCTTCCACGACATGATTCATCATGAGATAGAGGTTTACGTAGATGACATGATTGCCAAGTCTCGTACCGCACAAGATCATCTCACAGACCTGCGCAAATTGTTCCAACGACTGAAGAAGTATCAGCTCCGATTGAACCCGAACAAATGTGCCTTCGGCGTCACATCCGGAAAGTTATTAGGCTTCATCGTCAGCGGCCGGGGAATTGAGATTGATCCTGCAAAGGTTCAAGCCATACGAAGCATGCCCGCGCCAAAGACAGAGAAAGAGATCCGAAGCTTCTTGGGAAGAATCAACTATATAGCTCGCTTCATCGCACAGCTTACGGCAACCTGCGAGCCTCTGTTCAAGTTGCTAAGAAAAGATGTGAAGATAAAGTGGACTGAAGACTGCCAGAAAGCCTTTTGACAAGATCAAGGAGTATCTGCTCAACCCACCCATCCTGGTTCCACCAACTCCAGGACGTCCCCTCATTCTATACCTCACAGTCCAAGAAGCATCCATGGGCTGCATGTTGGGACAACAAGACGAGACTGGGAAGAAGGAACAGGCAATCTACTATCTTAGCAAGAAGTTCACGGAGCCGGAGACCCGTTACTTGTTGGTTGAAAAGACGTGCTGCGCACTGGCTTGGGCCTCCAAGAAGCTGAGACAGTACATGCTCTACTACACCACTTGGTTGGTATCCCGGATGGACCCAATCAAGTACATTTTTGAAAAGCCTGCCTTGACGGGGAAGATCGCACGGTGGCAAGTACTCCTATCTGAATTCGACATCTTGTTTGTGGCTCGAAAGGCGATCAAGGGACAAGCCATAGCCGATTACTTGGCAGATTACCCATCTGAACAGTTAGAGTTAATGGACTCCGAGTTCCCAGACGAAGATGTAATGATGGTCGAAGAAGACAATCAGGGTAGATGGAAGCTTTACTTTGACGGAGCAGCAAACGCTGTCGGAAGTGGAATTGGCGCGGTCTTGGTATCACCAAAGGGACAACAAACTCCTATCGCTGTTAAGCTGGGGTTTGATTGCACCAACAACATGACTGAGTACGAAGCATGCATCGTCGGCCTGCAAGCAGCTTTGGAATTCGGTGCTTATGAACTGGAAGTCTTCGGAGACTCTCTGCTGATAGTGTCACAGACTAACGGAGAATGGCAAGCTCGGGATCCCAAGCTCATCCCGTATCAACGATACATCAGCCGGCTAATCCCAAAGTTCAAGTATGTCACCTTCACATACACCCCAAGAGCTCACAATCACTTTGCCGATGCGCTTGCCACACTGGCAAGCCTAATCAAGCTAGTAGAAGGGGATGATGTGCGACCATTACGGATCGAGACTCGAGACATCCCGGCATACTGTGTGTGCATAGAAGAATGCATGAACGTCGAAGCAGAGATAGACGATAAGCCTTGGTATTACGATATCAAGCGCTTCATCCAAGACAGAGAGTATCCATCACGGGCGACCGAAAATGAGAAGAAATACATCAGAAGGATGGCCTTCCAGTTCTTCTTGAGCGGAGAGATTCTGTACAAACGGACTCATGACGCCACCCTCCTGCGATGTGTAGATGCAGAAGAGGCCAACCGATTGATTCAAGAGATGCACGCGGGATTAATGGGAGCCCATGCCAACGGACCCTTCCTGGCCCGGAAGATCATGAGAGCTGGCTATTATTGGTTGACAATGGAGAGGGACTGCATCAGACATGTCCAGACGTGCCATAAATGCCAGATGTATCAGAACAGCAAGAACGCACCTCCCCAATATCTTCACACTATGGCCTCGCCATGGCCATTCTCAGCTTGGGGAATGGATGTGATTCGGTGCAATCACCCCAAAGGCGTCTAACGGGACATGAGTTCATACTGGTAGCCATCGACTATTTTACCAAGTGGGTGGAGGCATGTTCCTTCAAGAATGTCACTCAAGTCGCGGTCACCCGGTTTGTGAAGAACAACATCATCTGCCGGTACGGAATGCCAGAAATGCTCATCACCGACAATGCTTCCAACCTAAACAACCGCATGATGGATCAGTTATGCCAGCAGTTCAAGATCCAGCACCACAACTCTGCTCCATACCGTCCGAAGATGAACGGAGCCGTAGAAGCTGCCAACAAGAACGTGAAGAAGATTCTGAGCAAGATGACGGAGACTTATAAGGATTGGCACGAGCACCTGCCTTATGCCTTGTGTGCCTACCGAACGTCAGTGAGGACATCCGTTGGAGCCACCCCCTACTCTCTGGTTTATGGGATGGAAGCAGTACTACCAGTCGAAGTGGAGATCCCTTCTTTGAGAATCCTGTCACAAACTCAGCTGGAAGAAGCCGAATGGGCCCAAGCCCGGTATGAGCAGCTGAACTTCATAGATGAAAAGAGATTGGCGGCACTGTGCCACGGACAGCTCTACCAGAGACGGATCGAAAGAGCTTACAACAAGAAGGCTCGACCTCGCACTTTCCAACCCGGAGATCTCGTTCTGAAGAAGAGGAATATGGCCCTATCAGATCCACGAGGAAAGTTCGCACCATCATATGAGGGTCCGTACGTGGTGAAGAAAGCCTTCTCAGGGGGAGCAATCATTCTGGCTGATATGGATGGCGAAGAGTTCCGGTCACCCATTAATTCTGATTCTGTAATTAAGTACCATGTATAACTTTAGTCAATTTAATCAAAGAGGAATATTCTTCAAAGTTCCAATTTGTTATTTTGATAATTTTGAAGAAGGCCCGGGAAGCAACGAAAATCCGTAAGGACGTTGCCCTCGGATGGAAATTACCACGGGTATGGTGAAAACCTCGGAAGAGGCGCCATAGGCAAAAGTAACGTGGAAAGCTGGACTTGGCGTAAGCTGAGGGTAATATATGGCTAAAAAAAAAAAAAAAAAAAAAAAAAAAAACCGGTATCACAACAAGGCGAGCATCAAATCAGTGCAAGACTAGTGATCGGGGTTTGTTAGGCGGTGAAGAGATTTTAGACGAAAGAACGACCTATGTTATCCTTTGAGCAGTACGGTTCGTTCGATATAAAGAGAATGTTTGGGGATCAAGAGGTGGAGCACAAGTGTATCCTTCCAAACACCCAGTTTCAAAGTGACATATCATTAAATTCTCACAAACCATTCATACCATACTTATCTCTTTCAAATTTGTAAATTCTCATATTCATTTCCACAATAACATTCAATCCTTGCCATTGATTCATAAAAAGTCGAATTCATAGGATTTCATATAGATATTCACAGACAAAATACGTGCTTTCATTCATTCATAGTTCATAAATTCATACATTTGATTTTTCATGATGTCTTGAAAGCATGTCTAAATATATCGACTGAGAAGTTAAAAATGGGAGCCATGCATAATCCGACTCGGATTTATGAATGACTCACCATCTAAATACAAAAACTACTGACTACTCACTGCTACCTGAAATATGCTAATCTAATGACCAAGACGTATGCAGGTCTCTCTGCAGAATCTCCCCAAGGCAGTGGAAAGGGCCGGATCCCCCTCATCATGCTCCTCCCAGACGGCGCGAGCTCTGGTACCCAAAGAATCCATCACCTGGTTGATCTGGTGAAGAGAAGTGACCACAGGGAAACCCTCCTGATTGAGCCAAGAAGCATTGGACTCAAGAGCATCATGCACCAGATCCAACTCGGACTGCAAAACCCCGTTGTCACCCTGGAGAACGCTGATCTGAACCCTCATGACCCCCATGGAAGTACGCGCAGACGTGAGAGCCTCCTCACTCGCATCTAACGCCCGTCGGAGAGCTACAATGTCCTGAGGACGACCGGTGGCAGGATCAACCAAGGCCTGGGTATATGAACGAAGAGAATCAAGCTCATCCTGGACCCGAGTCCTCTCCGCCTGCTCAGTCTCCAGCTGCTCCCGAGCCTCGGCCAAGTTCTCCTCCAGCTGTTCCTTAGCATCCTCAGAAATCTCGAGCTGCTCTCTGATGAACTCATTCATCGTGCGAAGAGTAGAGACGTTCCCCCTCTGAGCCACCAAGTCACGGCGAATGTTCGCCACCGCCACACTATTGTGATGCAAGGTACTCCGCAGAGACTCTACACGAGCCGCAGATGCCTCCCTCTCAGACGCCCTAGCAAGGCGTAATGATAACAGCTCTGTCTGAGCCTCCTCAAGCTCTCGCTCCAAAGCAGTAACTCTCTCAGGCTGACCAGTGGAGGCTGATACCCGAAGGGAGCGAGATATCAAGGAATATGGTGCACCTGGCCGTACTGTAGGCCTGAGGAGTGAAAAAGGGGGTCCACCCCTCTCTCCACTCGACAAAGTCCGAGGTAACAGAGCTATCTCCGGGCGAACCCTCCTCGATGAGGACCATCTCTGAAAGACGACCTCCCCAGATGTCCTCAATCCTGAAGAGGAGCCTCCACATATCCTCACTGGGGATATAGTCAAAAGTCACCGCATCCAAGTCACCAAGACGAGGCGGATACTGAACACCACCAAACTGACGAAGAGCAAGGCTGGGATAGTAGCCCGTACAACCCCACACCCCAGGAAGAGGCACTCCATCGAACAGGGCACAATGAGTCCAGGGCTTCCACACTGCTGGCCCCCAAGTGACCTTCCAAGACCACCCACTCAAGGGCAGGTCAAGGAGGTATAGCGCCCAAGCACGACTATCGCCGGTGAAGGGAAGTGCTATCTGGACGGTCTGGCTCACCGTATGTCTCTCAAAATGATAAGGAGTCTGGAGACGATAAAAATGCTGCAGGTGACTGCAGAACCAGAGCTGAAGGAGCTGCGTGCAGAACATCGGGACCCCCTCTCCCTGTCTCCTACAAAAAGATAAAGACCGCACGGTCTCGCACAATATGGCAGGGATGATAGACCTGCCCTCGCTGAATACTATAGGAATGACACCCAAGTCTATCCTACCAGCGGAAGTGGGAAAGAGAAAAATACCTGCGAAGGCGATCTTGAAGGCATTGATTCGGAATTTCTTCCATTCCTTCTTGCCCGCAATGAAGTCTCTAGCAAGCCTCGCCGGAAAGGCACTCCGAGAGAAGTACTTCGTCAACAGGTCTAGAGAAATGTTGGCTTTCCGCCAAGTTGCCTCAGGTCGGGCGATCTCAGGACGTAGAACCGCAGTGGTCAAACCCAAGTATTTCTCCAAGCATCGGTTGGACCGAGGACCCTGAATGGGTATAACCGGGGTCTCGCTAAAGGGGGCTGTCTAGCTGGAGAAGCTTAGCATACTCCTCCATGGTGGGAATGAGATCCACCTCTCCGATGGAAAAGCAACAATGGGTCGGGTCCCAGAAAGAAGCTAGCGCCTCGAGCAAGCCGCGATCAACCTGTAGCCGCATGAAAGGGGGAAACTTGCCAAAGATCCCCACGATATCGGCGTGGTCATCCTCTCCGAGAAGAGTCCACCAATGTCTCATCCGCTCAACACGGAAGTCATGGAAACGAAGCGTCACCAAGGAGTCGGGATCACTACTTGAAGAAGCCATGAAAATGAGAAAAACGAAGAGTTTTTGGTGAAAAGGGGAGAGGAAAACTCAAAAAAATGGTTGCTGGCTCGAAGGAGAGCTGGAGTTTAAAAAGCCAAGAACTCGCGCATCACCATCATGCGCCGCGCATGACGGTCATGCGCGAGTCCCGTTGGGAATCCCAACGGCTCTTTCTCCCATGTCTCGCGAATTCGAACCTGTTCGCTCACTCCCGGAGGTCCGTTTTGCACTATATAAGGGCCATTTCGCAAGGAATCACCTAGGGGAAAGTCCTGGGCGGTCCGGTGATCGAAGATTTCGAGTCAACGAACAGAAACCGACCCGAAACCCTAGAACCGGTCCGGAGGTCAAAAGTGGGACCAAGAGCTGGTCTCAAGCGGAAGCATTTGATGCGATGTGATCAGGATCGATCTCCCGCCAGCAGGATGGCCCGAGAACCGAGAATTAGGCTCGACAGTCAGGAACCGGCCCTGAAACCCATGGCTCAACTCAGAAACCGGGAAGTACAAAGATGACTCGGGAATGCCACGCAGGCGAACCCCGTGGTACACTGGGGCAAAATTTTTCAAAAGGACTTTGAAAAATTTCGAAAGAAGTAGACTGACCCTCTGCGAGCCGTCGTAGCCTGACACAAGGAAAGCGAAGAAAGAAATCCGGAACTCTGCATCAACCTACGTTGCCCTACACTGGGGCAAAATTTTTCTATCTTCAAGAAGCTAGAAAAATTTGTTTGACACTGCATACTGGGGCAAAATTTTTCCATTTTTTGTCAAGAAAAATTGGAAAAATTCGGAGAGTCATAGAAACTGAAATGGGCCTCGTGAAGGAGTAAGTCCCAATGATGATGAAATGGGCCTCGTGAAGGAGTAAGACCCAATGATGATAGAAACGGGCCTCGAGAAGCGAGTAAGTCCCAATGATGATGGAAACGGGCCCCAAGGAGAGGTAAGCCCCGATATTTATTGAACCAGGCCTCGCGGAGGATCGAGACCCGGTATCCATACACATAACCCAAACACATACCCAAACACATACCCAAACATACATCCATAAACATACATCCATACACATAGCCATAAACACATAACCATAAAAGAAAACCAAAACCATCCATAAACCACAAATGTCATATATACAATAGTCAATATCTGTACATCCCATATAAATACAAAATGTCTGGCCGGAATACAAGGCCACAAAAGAAGACAAAAATAAACAAAAATGTACATCATGGAGGAGAAGGGTCGTCAAAGAACCAGTCTCGAGAAACAGGATCACGAGGTGGCGAAGAAGAAGGCTGACCAGGACCAGATAAGTCAGCTCCGGTAACAGGAGTAATGCCCATGCCATGAAGCTGGTCCTCTAATCTCCGTACGGCGGCAGCGAGACGGGTCACCTCTGCATCCCGGGAAGCCAAATCCCTCTGCATCTGCACCATCTCCCCCTCTCGCCGTGTCGCCTCCGTCTGCATACTGGCCATCTCTCCCTGTACTCGGTCCATATCAGCCGTATAACGATCCGCGCTGACCGACAGCTCAAGCTGGAGACGCAGTACCTCACCCTCAAGTCTCTCGATCTGCCCAGAAGACCGAATGTGATGACTGTCCATGGCCACTCCACCCATGACACGGCCACCCTCAACCTCGTGAAGAGACATCAGGGACCCCAGAGAAACTTGCTCAAACCACTCCTGGTATGGCACACCCTCTCGGACCAAACTCGGGTATGCACTCACCCCTGCTATGTAGGGATCACTCGGAGCTCGCGGAATGTAGTCCTCAATAGTCATCAAGGGGGAGGGGTCTACAGGGACAACGGCCTCATCGCCCAACTGTCGTACCGTCCGCTCACCCAGCAGAAGCTCCCAAGACCGAGTGGTCCGGATCCACAGCCTCAGACGAGACAACGCTACAGCCCTAAAAACCTCAGGTCGCTGAGACAAAGCTGCAGAGTAAGGCTGGAAGATGATATCAGCATCCCTGAGGCAATCAACTGTCATGCGAAGCTCAAGGAGGGTGCAAGTAGTCATCCTCTCAATCCTAGAGGTATCCCAACGCCTGGCAAGAGGGAAATCCGGGTCAGAAGCCAACGGAAGTCGACTGGGAGCAAAAGTGGGGAAGTGCTCAAAGGCCCAGAAGACGGTAAACTGCCAAAAGCCAAGAAAGCTGATCGACTCCCGACGAGAATAACGGCGCAGACCCCGGATGTAGAATCCATATGTCAAGGCACCCCAGTCATACTCCCTCAGAGTGTCGATGTCTCGGAACATACCGACAATGGGCGTGGGAACAATGGACCGGTCGTTCCCGAGAAAGCAGCTGAAGATAAAGTAGGCTGCCCACTGGCGATATCGTAGCTCAGTA
Organism: Fagus sylvatica; assembly: GCA_907173295.1. Lineage (NCBI taxonomy): Eukaryota > Viridiplantae > Streptophyta > Magnoliopsida > Fagales > Fagaceae > Fagus > Fagus sylvatica. Next base: position 18,499,070 of record OU015764.1, read on the forward strand.
GGAGGCTCCTCCCTATCTCTCCTCAAGACATCCGCCAGATACCGAATCCTCACAGAAGGACGCCGGGTACCCTCTGTAGCATCGTGATCAGCAAGACCCAAAATCTCTCTAGCCTCAAAGCCATCTATAGGCTCGCTAGGGGGAGCTCTCCCTCCAAAACGGATGCCCAGGATAGCGCTCCAATCTACAGGAAGCACCGCCATCTCGCAGGTACTGAGATGGAAGGTCCCGGTGTGGTGGAAGAATCTCTCTATGAAACACCACACTGCCGGGTGGTACACTGACACGTAGGGGATGCTAAGGAAAGGACCGAAGCCCAGCCCTATCAAAAACTCTCTATACTCTGGACGGGAAACCGCCAAGAGTCTGCTAAACTCAGACCACCCACCTCGGCCAGCGCTATAGGGAGGCTCCTGCACAAAATCCGAAAGAAGAATGTCAATGCAGAGATTTGCAAAGGTCAAGAACAAAAGAAACATATGAAAGTATGAAGGTACCTGACAACGACGGACCAGAGAAGACGGATGAGCAAGGAGGTTCGTCAGAAGGGGCGTATCCGATATCTCAACAGCAACAGGGTAACGCGGTCGAATGCCACCATGGGGAGGATATCTAAATCCCGGCGCAACGTAATCCTCGGGAATGGTGCCCGCAGAATCAGGAATCCCCTCACTCCTCTGCCTCTTCAATCTCGAAGGGAGAATACCCGTCGACCTGGTATGGGCACGACGAGGTGCGGCAGGAGGAGCATCGCTGGAACCAGTAGTGACACTAGGCTGTGGAGAAGGACGAGTCGTCTCAGAAGGCCCGGCACTACGACCAATGACGACTCCAGGTCGAGGAGGAGCCCGAGCCGCACTAGGAGCTGAACCAGCAGCCTCGGCATCAAACTCAGCCTGCAGATCCCTGGCAAGAGATGCGTCAACACGAGCACGTACGTCCTCCATAGCGTCGTACTCATCGTCCGTATCAGGAGAACTCTCAGGAGCATAAGCTACAGCCTTGCCTTTCGCAAGGCGATCGGACCGGCGATGGCCCCCACTCCCACTACCTCGATCAGACATCTGCAAAGAGCACAACAATACAACCCAAGAGTCAGAAAAACCAGGTATATCTCATTTTCAAAGATACAGGAAATATATAGAGGTCAAAATTATGCAAATTATGCAAACAAACAAACAAACAAACAAGTTTTCCTTGACCACTTGGATGAATTTCCGAAGTAGGTCTAACTGCTAGATTACGATTTTGACAAAATGTCGAATCACAAATTTCGTTTCGAGACCTGGGTGGTCACCCAGGCCGATTCGTCCCCGATTCGTCTCCGTTTCGAGACCTGGGTGGTCACCCAGGCCGATTCGTACCCGAATCACAAATTTCGTTTCGAGACCTGGGTGGTCACCCAGGCCGATTCGTCCCCGATTCGTCTCCGTTTCGAGACCTGGGTGGTCACCCAGGCCGATTCGTACCCGAATCACAAATTTCGTTTCGAGACCTGGGTGGTCACCCAGGCCGATTCGTCCCCGATTCGTCTCCGTTTCGAGACCTGGGTGGTCACCCAGGCCGATTCGTCCCCGATTCGTCTCCGTTTCGAGACCTGGGTGGTCACCCAGGCCGATTCGTACCCGAATCACAAATTTCGTTTCGAGACCTGGGTGGTCACCCAGGCCGATTCGTCCCCGATTCGTCTCCGTTTCGAGACCTGGGTGGTCACCCAGGCCGATTCGTACCCGAATCACAAATTTCGTTTCGAGACCTGGGTGGTCACCCAGGCCGATTCGTCCCCGATTCGTCTCCGTTTCGAGACCTGGGTGGTCACCCAGGCCGATTCGTACCCGAATCACAAATTTCGTTTCGAGACCTGGGTGGTCACCCAGGCCGATTCGTCCCCGATTCGTCTCCGTTTCGAGACCTGGGTGGTCACCCAGGCCGATTCGTACCCGAATCACAAATTTCGTTTCGAGACCTGGGTGGTCACCCAGGCCGATTCGTCCCCGGTTCATCCCCGGTTTGAGACTTGGATGGTCATCCAAGCCAAACTATCCCCGAATTGAAACTTGAAACAAGTTTCAAATCCCAAATTTTCACGAAAGATTTGAAAGAATTCCCAAGGCAAATTAAAGTTCTTCTGCATTGCGGGACTCACCCGAGTCCCAAGTCTAAATAAGGCAGTTCCTAGACCCAACCCATGATTTTCAAAAAAAATATATAATAATAATAATAAAAAATAAAAAAAATATGCCCCACAGAAAAAAGAGAGTATGCGTAGCAACGCAACCCGAGAGCAATAAAGGCACGACATAGTACCCCCCCCCAAAAAAAAAATGCACAAGCATCATAATAAACATGGCGTCTCAAATTTTTTGCGTATCTCTCATCTCATGTGTTTCCAAACACGTGTGTATGTATGTGCGTGTCTACAAAGGCTCATTTGTACATGCACAGATCCCTGGCGTAAATGCATTTTTGTGCACTAACATGTTTGCTAAGTATGTAATGCATCCCAAAACATACAATGACATGTTAAACAAAAAGAAATAAAAGCAGAAGTGCACAAGGAAGAAGCATAAGACATAAAAAAGGAAGCAAATAATCCAACCGTTCAAAACTGAAAAGGAGGGTGGGGTTGGAAAGGTGCTTACCTGTGGGACGTATAGGCGAAAACTGATCGTCGATCGGAGTCCTGGATCATGAGAAAAAGACCAAAAGACACAAAAAAGAGGATAACCCAATCAGCACATTTCGACCGTTTAAAATTGAAATAAATGGTAGGGATGGAAAGGGGCTTACTCGTGGAGCGCGTAGGCGAAGACGGCGCGTCAATCGGAGTCCCGGATAGCAAGATATGAGCAAAAGAGTGAAGAGGGGCGAAGTGGGGTCCAGAGAGCGAAAAAGGAAAGAAAGCGACAAAATGAAGGGGAAAGGCCGCGCGGGGCCTGAAGTAGTGGGACCTCGCGCATGACCGTCATGCGCCGCGCATGATGGTCATGCGCGAGTTCCCAAAACTGCCCCGTTTCACCATTTCAAGCCCCGAATCGTCTTTTCGCATCCCGACCGATCTTCTCCAAGCCCTGGAATGCCCATTTGGACTCCGGAAGGACTGGCACGCAAACCGAGACGAACTACGCGACAGCCGTAGGAGTACGCGGAGACCGAGAAAATCCGAGCGGGCAAAAATCGAGTCATTTATTCACTACAACAATATGGATATTTGGTGACGGAATTTAGTGATGAAACCCACTTCGTCACACATATGTCTTCATTCGGTGACGCAATTCACCTTTTGTCACATATTGGTCTTAGTTGGTGACGCAAAATCAATTTCGTCACCCAATATGCTTAGAAAATAGGCGCCAACAAATTTTTTTTGGTGGGAATGGAAATAGGATCTATGGTGACGAACGCTATTGTCACTCAAAGTTGTCATATAGGGTGATGATATAATTCGTCATCGATTATTGTCTGTAGTGACGAAATCCAATTTGTGTCATGCATTGTGCTTGAAATGTTGTGACGCAAACCTCTTTCCGTCACCCAATGTGTTTGAAAAATAGGCGCCAAATAAAATTTGGGTGGGAGAAGGAATGGGACTATGGTGACGAAAGAAGATCGTCACTTATTATTTGCAGTAGTGACGCAACCCATATGTCGTCACGCTATGTGTTTGAAAGTGGGTGACGAAAACATAGTTCGTCACCCTATGTGTGTGAAAAATAGGCGCCAAACGAAATTTTGGTGGGAAAAAGAATGAGACTATGGTGACGTAACCAGAACGTCACTCATTATTTTCAATAGTGACGAAAGCACGATGTCGTCACTCTATGTGTACGAAGGTGGGTGACGAAAACCTAGTGCGTCACCCTATGTGTGTGAAAAATAGGCGCCAAATGAAATTTTGGTGGGAAAAAGAATGAGACTATGGTGACATAAACAGAGCGTCACTTATTATTTTCAGTAGTGACGAAAGCACGATTTCGTCACGCTATGCGTACGAAAGTGGGTGACGACAACATAATTCGTCACCCTATGTGTGTGAAAAATAGGCGCCAAATGAAATTTTGGTGGGAAAAAGAATGAGACTATGGTGACGAAAATAGAGCATCACTTATTATTTGCAATCGTGACGAACGAAATCTTCCGTCACGCTATGTGTTAGAAAGTCGGTGACGAAAACAGATTTCGTCACCCAATGTGTTTGAAAAATAAGAAGATAGAATGAGACTATGGTGACGAAAACATATCGTCACCTAGTATTTACAGTTGTGATGAAATGAATATTGCGTCACGCCTTGTGGTTGAAAAATAGGTCTTTACAAAATTTTTTATTGGGAAAATGAATGAGACTTTAATTTTTTTTAATTTTTTATTTTTTTAGAAGCCTCGAGGGGACTTGGGTTGTTGAGGAATGTTTTTAACTCTTATAATTCTGAGTCTATGAGAAAATGACTTGGTTGAGATCGGACGGGGAAGAATAACCGACGTTGATTCGATGCGAGCAAGAGGTAAATGGATCGAGACCGTAGAGTTTGAAATCAAAATTGATCACATCCTGATAGTAGATTGGAACTATCCATTGATTCCCCACCAACCATACTTATTATTTTTTTTTTCTAAAAAATAAAATGATTTTAATTGTAAAGTGAAATTGCTATTTCCACTGAAGAATTAATTTCCAAATAAGCAAATCCAAAAGACTTTCCCGAATCTATAAGCATACCTTATAAATGTCCACAATAGAGCATTGATGCCGGGTGGTCGACCATGATTAAGTTCAAAGTTCATAATAGCTAGTGACACGAAGTAAATGAAATTGAAGCAACCATATATATCTACCAACAGGTTCTTTCCATTTTTGTTCTTTTTGGTTTCAATTTTTTCATTTATCCAAAGTTCCAAGCCACCATGGTTGAATCCAACCCAGTCTTACCGCTCATGTGGTTGTCTTTTTCTTGGCATGATGATTTAAATCACGTCTCTATCTGGCTCCTCTTTGTTTTCTCTCTTTCTTGCTGAGGATGTCATGGGCCAGAGCTCATGCGAACACCTCAAGTCACATATCTACGATAACTGCTATTACACAAGTGGACTTACAAAGAAAGATGATGGCTTATTCACTAACTCCAGAACTCCTTTGGATTTTTTCCACTCAAGTCCAACTCAATCTTACACTTGATATTTAAAGAACTCCTAGATGCAATTTAAGAACTTAGTTATTAATGAATTAATGCAAGGATTAAATCATTTATTGCACAATGTGAAAATATTGTGACACTTAATATTTAAAGAACTCCTAGATGCAATTAAAAAAAAATAGAGAGTAAATAAGGAAGCAAAGTTATGCTGATTTGGGATGCTAACTACTGTAATTAAAAAACTCCTAGATGCAATTAAAAAAAAAAAAAAAAAAAGGGATGATTTGGGATGCTTACTAATTATGTAAGTATGAAAATTAAAATAAAAAGGTAAGTATGAACTAAAAAAAAAAAAAGCTGATTTGGATGCTAACTAATTCAATTAGTATGACCTTTAATTTAAAAAAAAAAAAATACTAACTTAAGTATGAAGAAAAAAAAAAAACGTACCTGATAGTTACTTAAGACCATTATGAACTAGAAAAAAAAAAAATTATGAATTAATTTAATTGATAGTTTTAGTATGAATAATGTTACATATTAAAAATAAAGTTATGAATTAATTTTACGTATTAAAATAATGTTACGTATTAAAAATAAAGTTATAAAATAAAATAATGTTACGTATTAAAAAAAAAGTTATGAATTAATTTAACTGATAGTTTTAGTATGACTATTAAAAATAAAATAAGAATACTAATGTTACGTAGTTTTAGTATGAATTAATTTTAAAAAGAAAGTGTAAAAAAAAAAAAAAAACTGAATAGGTATTAACTAAAAACAATCTCTCTCTCTCTCTCTCTCTCTCGCCCTTTTCTTTTCCACAGCCGCCGCCCCCCTTTGCTGAACCTTCTCTGTTGGTATACAAGAACAAGAGCAATCCGTACACTTTTACACAAACAAAGTGCAGAACAGTGAAAAAGTAAGTTTACTTTTTCCCATTTTTCCTTATGTTGCTTTTTGCAGGCAAACCTTCTGCTTTTTCAACAGTCAAACGTCTTTTTCAATATATGTTTGTTTATATATTAATATAATCTTTAATTGTTTAACTATGCTATGTAGTGTTTCAATAAAAAACTGTGTCAGTGTTTGCATAATTATTTATTTATTATAATTAATCCTTTCATTGGACAATTTGTGGGATCAATACTGTATCATCATTCACTTCAAATTAAAAAAAAAAGAAAAAATTGATTTATTAAATTCTTTAGTAAAAGCATTTTTAATGGGTTTGCCAAAAGCCAATTTCAACTCAAATATAGCTTATAAACCCTAAAAATGTCTCCCAACAAATTAACAACACATTAGCCAAAATAGATTTTTGCTACAGTACTAAGGCATTTTTACCTTGGTACTGTTCATTTGCCATTTATTATTTTACTATTTCTCATCTTATCTCTTTCCTTTCTCTCTCCTTTAATCTTTCACGCACCATCTCTTTTTCTGTAATATTTTTGTGAAAGTTTGTAAATCTGCTATGATTTTATGTAATACTGCTGTGAAAGTTTGTAAGTTTTCTGGGTTTTTTTTTTGCTGAAGTTGCTGGGCTCTATTGATGAAGTTGCTGTAGGTTTTTTTTTTTTAATTAAAATTACGTATGTTCATGCATTCTCTAGATCATTAGCATCTGTTTCTTTTTCTTTTTTTAATTAAAATTACGTCTTTGTGTATTCATATATGAGTTGTACGAATGCCAAGTGGGAGGTGGTATTTTCTCTATCTTTATTAATTTGTGACAATTATATGCATAGCCATTGTGTAGTTTATAGAGATTGATGGGGTATCTTCATGTTAAAAGACACATTTGTCCCCTTAGTCTTGGGCAAATGAAGCACAAATTTTTGGGTACTTATGTACTTATCAATTAAGATCATCAATTCATCATAGATGACTGCGAAAATTAAAAATTAAATATTAATAAATAATCAATGGTATAATGACTGTACATCATATATACAATATTATATAATAGGTCAAGTACATATAAAAAAATATATATGATAGGTCAAGTTGATCTTTCACTCACAATCTCCTTTGTCTCTGTTTTGCAGGCTTAACACCTTTTATTTGTTGGAAGGTTTAGTTTACTTCTCGCTCGGCTTGAGTATAGTAAGTATTTTATTCTTAAATACTTTATGTTATGGTGGATTGTTGAGTTGTCAATAATTTTCTAATACATATTTCACTTTGAGCAAGCGGGTGGCCTGAATACGAAATGCCAACAGCTTGAGACAACATGTTTACAGGTTGCACACTAAGTATAAGAAAGCCAAGCTGACTCATGGAGACGAATATGTGAGAAACCACCCACTAGAGAATGTCACGACCGAGAATTGGATTGAACTAATTGACAAGAAGTGGACTGACTCTGACTTTAAGGTAACTATGAAATCATGGCATAAAGTTTCATTACAAGTGAAGTATGTTCTGCAATTCATCTAAAGAATACATATGCAGTGGGTTGATATTTAATGGATTAATATTTTTATGCATCTTTGGCCATTGTTGTGAGATTCATAATCATATATTGGTATTGGTCCTTTGTAGGAACTGTCATTGAAAAACAAAAAGAACAGAAATGAAAATCCAGACAAGAATAAACATAGAGTTGGATCGAAGTCGTTGGCGGTTAGGGTACATGAGGGGGTATGTGTTTTTTCAATTTCATAAAACTTAGTATATTACTTGTTATACCCAATTAGCTATGTATATGATCTAACATTGGAAAATTAATTAATCAGATGGAAGAGAATGATGGTCAACTTCCTAAGGCAACAGTCATCTATCGCGAAACCCACTACGATCCAAAGAAAAAAAAATGGATTACATCGGAGGCTGAAAGGAATTATGTACGTATATCACTCTAGGCATATCATGTTTGTAAAAATAGAACACCATATATATTACTAATGCGATTGTTTGTTTGTTTGCTTGGTTTTTTTTTTTTTTTCCTTCAAAATGGCAGGAAGAGATGCTAAGACTTGAAGAGGAGCATCTTGTCGATCCTGATGCGATTCCCTTGACCCCAGAGGAGGTTTCAGTTAGGGTACTTAAGCCGAGATCTGGCTATGTAAAGGGACTTGGCATCAGGCCTTCATCCTCTCTTAGGACTATTGCCTCATCTGGTATGTCTAAAGATGACGTTCAGCGCCAAATAGCAGAGATTAAAGAGGCGGCGAATTCTGAGATAGCTGAGCTTAAAGAGGCAAATAAAAGGCACGAGGAGATGACAGCTAATATCTTAGAGTTTTTGAGGAGTCAGGGTTTCACTACACCTTTTGGGAATGGGGGGAGCTCGTCCAGTAGCTATAGAGGAGATGGCAACTAGTATCTTAGAGTTTAAATTGTTTAAGGATATGTTTTAAGTTGTTTATGGTTTTTTTAAGGATGTGTTTCAAGATGTTTATGGTTTCTTGAAGGATGTGATCTTTAAAATGAATTGGATAGTAATGTTTTGTTTTATGGATTTGTTTTTAATGGATGTGTTGTTTGTCTATGGTAGGTTATTGTAATAAGCAGGTTTAAATTGTTGAAAGCTGCATAAATTGGATTTTAAATAATATATATAAAATTAATACATTAGGTGACGAAATAGTTTCATCACCAAATAACTTAATAAAAAAATACAAAACGAAATGGAAATATTTGGTGACGAATTATTATGTCAACAAATAAATGTTTAGGTGACGAAAACAATTGTTGACGAAACCATGTTCGTCACCCCATAAAGCCTTAGATGACGCAATATTTCAGGTGACACAATAATATCGTCACCCCATAAAGCCTTAGGTGACGTAATATTTCAGGTGACACAATAATATCGTCACCCCATAACTTAATAAAAAAATAATAAATAAAATAAAAATAATAGGTGACAAAATATTTTGTCACCACATAAATCTTTAGGTGACGCAATACTATCGTCACCCCAAAGTTAATAAAATAAAAATAAAAGGAAAATAAAAAATAATTGGTGACGCAATATTTCGTCACCACATAAATCTTTAGGTGACGAAAACATTAGTTGACGAAATACTATCGTCACTCCATGTCTTACTAAAAAAATAAAAATAAAAATAAAATTATTTGTTGACGAAATATTGCGTCAACAAATAAAATCTTTAGTGACGAAAACATTAAGTGACGACACATGTGTGTCACCAATTGTTTTGTTTATTTGGTTATATAAAATCACTCGGTGACGAAAGAATTCGTCACTATAACATTTAGTGACAAGCTTAATGTGATGAAATCATGTTCGTCACCGAATCACTCTAGTGACGAAATGAAGAGGTTGGGTGACGAAAGTTGTTCGTCTCAAAAGACCATTTTCCTTGTAGTGATTCTTTGTCCGACGTTCCTTGTGCCAAGAAACGCCGAACAAAGAAGGGGCAACTGTCATAACCCCATTTTTACCCCCGGGATTTTCTCGAGTGTCGGCGCGCAAAACGAGACAGCCCGAACCAAGCCGGTCTGATCCGACGAGGGCTCTCCGCATCAAATACTCCCAAGAAGAAGGTCCGAGACACATTTCACAAGGTTTGACCAACTTTGACTAGGGTTGACCGAAGTTTGACCGAGGTTTGACCGAGCTGTTTCCAGCCCGACTAGGGTCCGCCTTGCCCAGAAACCCTTGAAATGAAGTCCGGGGTACATTTCCAAGAGTTTGGAGAGCTTTGACCAAATCCGACCAAGTTTGACCAAGGTTGACCAAGTTTGACCAAGGTTTGACCGGACCATTGACCAGACCAAAAACTGGATCGAACTGACCACCCCTTGACCAATGTATAGAGAATATCAAGAGCTTCGATTCCGTACTTTACGGGTCGAAAACGGACGAGAAACGAGAGAGTTGTGGCCAAAACTGCGAAAAAACGGTCCGATACTTAGCCAAATTTTTGGTAAGTATTGTTGACAAAACAGCCTATTTGGGAGGCAACGTTTGCGCAAAGATTCTCTCCTGACCCGCTGCAACTTGGTCCAAGAGCCAAGACCCTTAGGCAAGAGGTTCACTTCAGCTACCGCACGCAACTTTCGGATCGTCAAGAGCTCCTCCGGTCAAGCCGGAATCTCAGTCAAAAGTTGACCCCTTGGCATAAGGAACATTCCGACGGCCTCCGTTCGCAGGATCATATCTCGCGAACCCAAGCTCGCCTCTGTGCAAGGCCTGTACCGTTAAAAAGTAGGTAACGCAAGCTTTCCGACGATACCAAGATCGTCGGAATCCGACATCGGGAGCTACGTCTACCACGCGCGTGAAAACAGGCCGACAAAATAAGGTTTTGCTGAAAGTTCCGGGAGTTGTCTCACTGACGTTGCCACGCTTGCGCACAGAGTCTTCCTGACTCGCAACAAGTTGATCTGCGAGCCCGGGCACATTGGAAAGAGGACACATCCATGCACGACGTGGAACTCTCGGATCGCCAAGAATTTATCGGGGTCAGCCGGAATCCCGATCGGAAAACTGCCCTCAAACGGACCAAAAACACCCCGGTGGACTCTGCTCGCGGGGCCATATCTCACGAGTCCAAGCTCGGATTCCCGCGAATCCGGAACCTTGCAAAAATAGGCAGCGCAAGCTTTCCGACGGTACCAAGAACGTCAAAATCCGACATCGGGAGCTAGGTCAAATATGCGCGCGAACTGGGACAAGATTTGAGAAAAAACGCGCTGGGAGCAAAACGCATTTTTTCTCCCGGACAGCCGCCTTCGCGCGCAGAGTCTTTCCTGCTCGCAACAAGTTGATCCGCGAGCCCGGGTGCGTTGGAAAGATAATGACTCCGGCTACGTCGTGGAACTCTCGGTTCGCCGATAGCATCCCCCGTTTGACCGGAATCTGCATCGGAAGAGTGCACAAAAACAGCTCCGACACCCCGACTTCCGGGAGCCATAACTCCCTCGTCCGAACTCCGATTCGCGCAAACTTTATATCGTTGGAAAGAGGACGTCGAGAGCTTTCCGACGATATGCCGCATGACCCATTTTGAGTTCCAGAAGACCTCCAAAACTGCCCCCGAAAATCGGATAAAAAAGGGTACGCGCACGGAAATCGAGGAGGATTCGAGGGGCTGCTGGCGTGGAAGGATAAGACTGCCACGTGGCAGTACCACAACTCGCGCAGGACCGTCATGCGCCGCGCATGATGGTGCTGCGCGAGGCGTGCACGGTTTTCTATAAAACCGACCCTCCCCCCCCTCATTTGCACATAGTTTTTGCTCGGGCACTAGGCCTTCTAGAGCTTAGTTTAGGCAGAAAATAGGGGTTTAGGGGGTTTTAGGAGGGGGTTTTTGGGGTAGTTTTAGAGAGAGAGACTCCTCTCTAGGTAATCTCTCTCTCTCTCTAGGCTCTTTCTCTCTCTTCTTTTTCTTTAGGGATTTTGGGGGGTTTTTAGAGTGAGAAGCACCTATTAGGTGCTTCTCTCTCTAACCTCCCCTCATCTTCCCACTCCTCTCTCTCTCTCTCTCTCTCTCTTTCTCTTACATTCTTTAGTTCATTTATTTCATTTATGCTTTACTAGTTTCTTATTTGTCCATTTATTGCTTTATTTACATTTCCATTTTTGTCATTTATTGCTTTATTTACATTTCTAGTCATTTATCGCTTTCTTTACATTTCTAGTCATTTATCGCTTTATTTACATTTTATACGCACTTGTGAATATTTGTTGTGATTATCCCCCCCCTCCCCCGGTGTGTTTTAGTACGGCAATATTGAGTGGCTTTGGCGGCTCGCGTAAGTCCTCTAACAAAGGCCGTTGACAACCATGTTAGCCCACGAGGTCTTGACCCGAAAAATACACCGGTTTCCTCGTGTTTTAGTACGGCAAATATTGAGTAGCTTTGGCTCAGTTGCGTAAGACCTCTAACGAGGCCGTAACAACCTTGTTAGCCTACGAGATATTTGACCCGAAAAATACATCCCCATGTGTTAAATAACGTCATTTATCGCTTTATTTACATTTGCTACGTTGTAAATATTATATTGTGGATATTGTCATTTTCCCATTTTTCTTCCCTTGTGATTTGGGCGTGATAATCCCGATTGGTCGTGGTGGACTATGTAAGACCTCAAAGAGGCATTAACCACCACGTAATTCCATAGGCATTGGACCCATTAAAAACCCCCATGTTTAAATATTGTCATTATCGCTTTATTTACATTTACTACGTTGTAAATATTATATTGTGAATATTGTGAATATCCCCCATTTTTCCCTTTATAATTTGGGCGTGATAATCCCGATTGGTCGTGGTGGATTATGTAAGACCTCAAAGAGGCATTATCCACCATGTAATTCCATAGGAATTGGACCCACGAAAATCCCTTGTTTAAACCCCGTTATTTTCATTATTTACTACGTTGTTGTAAATATTGTCCATTTTTCATTATTTTGATTTGGGCATGAAAATACCAAACGGTATTGGTGGTTTTAGGTAAGTCTTTCAATAGCACTAAACCCCATGTAAATCCATGAGGCGTTGGACCCGATAAGGCATTGAAACCCATTTTCAAAATAGATTTTCTCATTTAAGTCCTATTTGGCGTCGAAGGTTTGGATAAGTCTTTCAATAGCACCAACCCTTCGTGTAAGCCCGAAAAGGCATTGAAACCCCATTTTCAAATAGATTTTCACCATATAAGTCCTATTTGGCGTCGAAGGTTTGGATAAGTCTTTCAATAGCACCAACCCTTCGTGTAAGCCCGAAAAGGCATTGAAACCCCATTTTCAAAATAGATTTTCACCATATAAGTCCTATTTGGCGTCGAAGGTTTGGATAAGTCTTTCAATAGCACCAACCCTTCGTGTAAGCCCGAAAAGGCATTGAAACCCCATTTTCAAATAGATTTTCACTCATATAAGTCCTATTTGGCGTCGAAGGTTTGGATAAGTCTTTCAATAGCACCTACCCTCCGTGTAAGCCCGAAAAGGCATTGAAACCCTCTTTTTAGATTGTTTTGTTTATTCATGTAAATCCTATGGTGGTGTCGGGATCCGAGTAAGTCTTTCAATAGCATCGAATCCCGACCCCACGAGGTCTTGACCCTTTCCTTAAAAATTCTCATGAATTGCACCTTTGTCATTTCAAGCATTAAATGTTGCCATTTATGTCATTTCATACTTATGATTGATGTACTGCTAACTATGCCATGATCATTCCCTTGGATATTTTGTCATACTTGTGATTACTTGCTTGATTGTTTATTGCTTTGATATAAAAATGTGATTAAAATACACTTTGCCATGAAAACTTTAAAAAGAGTAAACATGGTAATGTGGGCGTTAGAAACGAAGGTATGAGTCCTTTACACGGGGGCGTGGCTGGTACGTGCTTTCGTGTAAGGGATTCTACACGTTCTAACTCCCATAGGATCATGGTCTAAAATTCCCCAAAGTGTGAATTAATCATCCAAAACCCCGCCATTTGACGGACCGCTTTACTCTTGGAAATCAAGGGTAAAGAGATCCCGAATATGGCACCAAAAACATTAATTGTTTGTCCCGGCACTAGGTGTTAGGATTTCAAGTATATCCTACCACCGAAATGCCCGGAAATTTAAAAGATACAAAGATAAAAGGGATGGTGAAATAAAGAGTCTAATCAAAACCGAACGAAGTCATATTACGTTTGCCATTTTTGGTATATCGTACGACGGAAATCGGGACATTTGTACATAATAAAAACCAACAAACTTAGGCTTAGCAAATAAAGAAAACATTAGGAAGGAGGTAACCGTTTTCTTAAACGGATGTCGTGGGGTGCCTAACACCTTCCCCACGCATAAGCAAACCCCCGAACCTATCTCTGGTTCAAGACCATTTAGTTGTAGATGTCTAAATAGGGTAAAATCTATTAGACATAGGTGCCCAATCACACCTTAAAATTTCCCATGATTGGTGGCGACTCCAAATTTGTGCTCACACGCACACACGTACACAAGTTCCCACACACACACAACTCGTATCTCGAAACGGAAAAGAGATAGAGGAACACACACAACACTCGCCAAATGGGGGTCGGTATCTAGGAAAATAAAAAGAAATACTTTACTTTATAGAAGTAAAGTAATAGAAAATTTTCCGCCGGTGTCGACAGAGATGATCTTGTGCGGTACGAGACTTGGCAATCATGTCATCTACGTAAACCTCTATCTCATGATGAATCATATCGTGGAAGAGAGTGACCATGGCTCGCTGATAAGTGGCTCCGGCGTTCTTCAGTCCGAAAGGCATGACATCATACACAAAGGTTCCCCAATGTGTGACAAAAGCGGTCTTGGACTTGTCTTCCTCGGCCATCTTGATCTGATTGTACCCTGAGAATCCGTCCATAAAGGAGAATACGACGTTCGTTGCTGTATTATCGACCAGGGTATCAATGTGAGGTAGAGGAAAGTTATCCTTCGGGCTGGCTCGGTTCAGATCCCGATAGTCCACGCACATTCTGACTTTTCCGTCCTTCTTCGGCACCGGGACTATATTGGCTACCCAGTCCGAATAGGTTACTGTGCTTAGGATCCTGCCTTCAACTGCTTTTCCACTTCCTCCTTGATCTTCAATATGACTTCGGGCTTCATCCGTCGCAGTGCTTGCTTCACGGGCTTGCATTCTGGCTTCAGCGGAATCTTGTGGACCACTATGTCTGTGTCTAGGCCTGGCATGTCTTGGTAAGACCAGGCGAAGATTTCATGGAACTCTCTCAACAGTGCGATGAGTGCTTCCTTTTGCTCTGCGGCGCAGCGGGTTCCAATCTTGACTTCTCTCGGCTCTTCACCCTCATCAGCCAGATTTACTATTTCCAACTCCTCTATGTTGGGTTTGGACCCCTCATCTTGTCTCTCTAATGCCTCGAGGATGTCATTTGGTAATTCGATTTCTTCGTCGGAATTATCTATGTTATCCAGTGAGCAATCCGTTTTGTTGTTAATTTCGGAGACGTGGGGATCGTTCGAGGTTTTGCGTGTAATCCTGGAAAGGATGGCGGATGGAAAAACGGTAAGAAAACTAAAAAAGAGGAACCATTCGTTTTATGCGATGGCGTGTTGGATTTATTTAATGCACATTGGAGTATTTAAGATAAAGGAATTTATGGAATAAACATGTGACATATCATTTGAAATATGAAAATGGAAATATTACAATGATGAAATGATTATGATTGTGACATGATATCTTGAAAACATAAACTAAACATATAAACCCGAAATTGTTTGATACAAAATTTCCCGAGCTATTGGTAGACTCAAAACCGAGTTACCCCTAGCTGGGATACCGCTTACTCATTACTACTCGAGACACGCTGTAGCAATGGTACGCAAGTCCACGTCTTGACTTCTTCTCCCTGTTGGCAGTGGCGGGTCGGTGGTGTGGTGGTGGAATCCTCCTCCTCGGTGATGGTGTGGATGCTCAAACCTTCAACCATAGGGCCAGCATCTTCTTCTTCAGTAGAGGCGGTGGTGATGAGGTTTGGCGGTGGCAATGGCTTGACTTCCTCTTCTTCTTCTTCAGTCAGTGTTGGTAGGGACAGCACGCTTGGTTCTTCTTTGATCTCCACAATCACTTCACCCACTCCCGGGTCGGGGATGATGTAGGGCTCTTCATCTTTCTTCAGACCCAAGTATTCTAGAATCGAATGGGGATTGAAGCGATATCGCTCCAAGAAGACTCTTACCAAATCATCCCAGCCGGTAAGGTTCCTCAGCTGATAGAACCAGGCAGCAGTTTGTTTCGACAGGCTCTCGGGAAACACCGAGATCATCAAAAGCTCATTCTCCAAATGCAAGGCCATCTTCTCGCCGTACTTTTGCAAATGGACCTCCGGATCCCCATCCTCGTAAAATATCTCAAATTCCGGTGTCACAAACCCAGGTGGCACTATCAAGTACGGGAATTGGAAGAATTCGGTGAGATCAACATCTCTCCATTCATCAGTATCATCCTCCATGAAGTATCCCCAATCGGCTTCTTCATCTTGCAGGTTATCGAGATCCATCTCGTCTTCCACGATGTCATCCAGATTGATCTCCGCGTACCAGTCGAACTCGGAGGGGTCATCTGGTTGACGACTTCCTTTTGATGGTATTTCTTCTCTCCCCACTATCCCATTTTCCATCAGATTGGTGACTTTCTTCTTGAACTCTTCGCAACAATCTAGGCTGTGCCCTCTCGCCCCCGAGTGATATTCACATGAGTCCCCTGTTGATGGCCCCTGGCGGTGCGTCTAACGGGGTGATGTGTTTCTGCTTCTCCAAGGTATAGAAGAGACGCCTCCACGCGATACTCTCCTCGTTCCCTTCCTCTACCTCAACCATGTTTCACACCTCCTTCTGGGTGTTTAGGCAAAGGATTGGTGGTGATGTTAGGTAGTCCTTCAAACTTCAGGACTCCGTGATCAATTAGGTCTTGAACCCGATGCCTCAGTTGGCCGCAATTTTCAACAGTGTGTCCCACTTCTCCAAAGTGGAAATCGCAGGCCGAATTTGGGTTGAAATCCCTTCTTTGCGGGCCGTTGTAAGGTTTCGGGACAATAGGTGAGATTAGGCTCTTCTCTATCAGGATGGGGTATAACTCTGTCATAGGCATAGGTAAAGGCGTGAATTGCCTTGGCTCTTTTCTGGAGCCACCTGTTGTCATTGGGTTGGTTTCCTTCCGGCCTTGCCGGCATCTGAGGTGCCGGGGCCTGGGGCTGGAGCCTGAGTCGGAGCCGGGGCCTTGAATAGGCCTAGGTTGTATCGGTTGCATGGTGAAAGTCGGGAGGACTTGCCTTGGTCTTCCGTTGTTTCTCCCTATCATTTGCACATCTCCTTCCTTCCTCTTTGTCGGAGCTTTCTTGGCGGCCTGTTCGGCTAATGCCATTAGGGCCGTCATGTCCACTATTTTCTTTGTTTTCAAGGCATCTTCAATCCTGTCACCCACCGGTATCAGGTCTACAAAGAACTGCATTTGTAATCCCATCATCCGGTCGAAGTAGGGGTTCTTCAGTGTATCAACGAAGATCTTGATCATCTCTCTTTCGTCTAGTGGCGGGCGTGCTCGAGCCGCTTTCTCTCTCCACCTTTGGGCATATTCCCTGAAGGTCTCGTTGCTCTTCTTTTCCATCCTTTGAAGGTCGAACCGATCCGGAGCTATTTGGGAGTTAAACCCGTATTGAGCCAAGAAGGTATCCGCCAGTTCCTTCCAATGAGAGATCTTCTTCAACTGTGAGTACCACTCTGCTGCATTCCCTGTCAGGGTATCTTGAAATGTCTGGATCAGCAACGGCTCATTGTCGGCATAGGGTGCCATCTTTCGGCAGTACATTTGCAGATGGATCATGGGGTCTCCTCTCCCATTGTATTTCTCGAACTCCGGGGCCTTGAACTTGGGTGGCACCGTCATATTGGGGAACCAGGACATGCTCGAAAAGTCCGTGTTTCCGAAAGAGTTCAAACCCCTGTATGAGCCTAATCTTCTCTTCCAGACTATCAATCTTGCTGTCCAACTGGGAGTCTTTCCCCTCTGGCTTCGGTGGCGTCGGCGGCCTTGGTGGAGTGGCGTTGGTGTTGGAATGCCCTTCCGGTTCTGCTTCACCGGTATCTTTGTCGTCTTCCTTCCTTTGGTTCTCATCCTCCGTATTTCGCTTTGCTATTAGTTGCACGAAGCTGAGGAGTTCGTCGAATTTTCGCTCAAGAGCGACCATCCGGATTTCTTGCTCGCTAGGTCCGGGTCCACTTGTTTCTCCCGCCATTTGATTGCGAATGCAAATATAACCTAGAGAGGTAAACAACGTCAAGTTAGACTTTGAATTCACAATTGGATGCATGACCTTGGCTTACTTTGCGGGTAAACCATGGCTAAGTATGTATGCGTATGCATGGTATGCATGAATGCAATATGCATTTGGCAAATGGATGGGTTTTCCCATTTGGGTTGCCAGAAATTGGCGAGCCTTTCGGCTCATGGCTTTATTTTGGGTGACCGACATCAATCAATATGAGGGTCGGGATGACACAAGTAGACATCTATAGAGTTAAGAACTCATGTATGTACATAGTGGTATTGTCAACCAAAAAATAGGCTTTCACACCACTGGAAATTCGACGAGCCTTTCGGCGCTTGGTCCCATTTTGAAAATTTTTGGAGGGAACCAGTGTCGATAAGTGTGAAGGTCGTATTCTTGGTTGACGGACAACACAACGGGTAAGTATCTAGATTCCTATGTAGAGTTGAGAACTCTTTAGGGTTGACACATGTATGGACTTGTCAACGAAGAGATGGGACTTTCACACTATCAAAATTTGACGAGCCTTTCGGCGTTCGGTTCTATTTTGAAAGATTTTTGAGAACCGATGTCAGTTAGTGCGAAGGTCATACTCTTGGTTGGACATGACGAGACTCTACACGACCTTACAGAGCTTGGAAGCTCTTGGGGTTTACAGTATGTACATGATGGACAAGTCAACGAAAGAGATAGACTCTTCACATTCATTGAAAATTCGACGAGCCTTTCGGCGTCGGTTCCATTTTGAAAATTTTTGGAGGGAACCGATGTCGATAAATGCAAGGGTCGTACTTTTGGTTAAGGACGACACGACTCTATACAAAATGGTTACAATGTATCAACGAAAAGATAGACTCTCACATTACCAAAATTTGACGAGCCTTTCGGCGTTCGGTTCCATTTTGAAAATTTTTGGAGGGAACCGATGTCGGTTAATGTGAGGGTCGTACTTTTGGTTGGGGATGACGACTCAAGACTATGGTTTACAACGCGTATCAACGAAAAGATAGACTCTCACATTACCGAAAATTCGACGAGCCTTTCGGCGTTCGGTTCCATTTTGAAAATTTTTGGAGGGAACCGATGTCGGTTAATGCGAGGGTCGTACTTTTGGTTGAGGACGACATGACTCTATACACGATGGTTACAATCGTACCAACGAAAAGATAGACTCTCACATTACTGAAAATTCGACGAGCCTTTCGGCGTTCGGTTCCATTTTGAAATTTTTTGGAGGGAACCGATGTCGGTAAATGCGAGGGTCGTACTTTTGGTTGAGGACGACATGACTCTATACACAATGGGTACATACGTATCAACGAAAAGGTAGACTATCACATCCAAAATTTTGACGAGCCTTTCGGCGTTCGGTCCCATTTTTAAAAATTTTGAGGGACCAACGTCGGTTGATGTGATAATCGTACTTTTGGTTGGATGACAAGACTATGTACATGACGGGTATGATCGTACTAACGAAAAGCTAGACTCTCACATTACTGAAAATTCGACGAGCCTTTCGGCGTTCGGTTCCATTTTGAAAATTTTTGGAGGGAACCGATGTCGGTTAATGCGAGGGTCGTACTTTTGGTTGAGGACGACATGACTCTATACACAATGGGTACATCGTATCAACGAAAAGGTAGACTATCACATCCAAAATTTTGACGAGCCTTTCGGCGTTCGGTCCCATTTTTTTAAAAATTTTGAGGGACCAACGTCGGTTGATGTGATAATCGTACTTTTGGTTGGATGACAAGACTATGTACATGACGGGTATGATCGTACTAACGAAAAGCTAGACTCTCACATTACTGAAAATTCGACGAGCCTTTCGGCGTTCGGTTCCATTTTGAAAATTTTTGGAGGGAACCGATGTCGGTTAATGTGAGGGTCGTACTTTTGGTTGAGGACGACATGACTCTATACACGATGGTTACAATCGTATCAACGAAAAGGTAGACTATCACATCCAAAATTTTGACGAGCCTTTCGGCGTTCGGTTCCATTTTTGAAAAATTTTTGGGAACCGATGTCGGTTAATGTGAGGGTCGTACTTTTGGTTGGATACGACACGACTCTATACATCCCATGTAGAGTTTGGAACTCTTTGGGTTTGAGTGGTTTGCAACGGGTATGGACAACGTGGTTATCCTATCCCTTTATCAAACAATGACATGCAAACAAAGGTTTAGATAGATAGAACCTGAGTCGGCTCCAATTATTTTATCACCACCTGGAAAATAGCACAACGCTTTTCCCTTGACTCATTTTGAAAAGACACATCCTATTTTTGGGTATCCTATCTTAGGTTGGATGTTCACTCGGTTGGCTTTTACCAGAGCCCTCACAGGTAGTTTTTCTACACTATAGCTTACTATATGCAACATGGTATGACACAGCTTGGAATTCTGTTTCCTAAAGGGGCCGATGATCATGCCCGTTTCATCCTCCCGAAGGAAGTCGAAAGGGTATTGGATCACCGGGGAAGCACTTGCACGCCCCCCTCGATCTCCACGGGTGTGAAGGGAGAAGGGTGGATTCTCGTGTTCCATGTCCTAGATATAAAAGGGTTCGTGGTGGAGCCTGTACTAGCCCAGCCCCACCTGAGTCCGGGTTCGACCCAAAAGTCCAATGAGTGTATATGTCATGATTTTGAAAGTAAAAAGGGAAAAGACTTTTTTGTACAAAGCACAATATACAATATGTGTTGCATAAAATAAATCTCTATCCTATGTTCGCAGTTTATATACAAGAATATAGACATGCTAAAATCAAAACACTATACAAGATGAAATAAAGAATGAATCAAATAATGAATACCAACAAATATATACACACATGCTTAGCAAAGAAAACACCGAAAGACTATAGGCTTAAACCCTCTAAGTCCCCAGTGGAGTCGCCAAGCTGTCGACACCGGCGGAAAATTCTTCTTAAGTGTCTTTTTCTTTTTATTTTCCTAGATACCGACCCCCATTTGGCGAGTGTTGTGTGTGTTCCTCTATCTCTTTTCCGTTTCGAGATACGAGTTGTGTGTGTGTGGGAACTTGTGTACGTGTGTGCGTGTGAGCACAAATTTGGAGTCGCCACCAATCATGGGAAATTTTAAGGTGTGATTGGGCACCTATGTCTAATAGATTTTACCCTATTTAGACATCTACAACTAAATGGTCTTGAACCAGAGATAGGTTCGGGGGTTTGCTTATGCGTGGGGAAGGTGTTAGGCACCCCACGACATCCGTTTAAGAAAACGGTTACCTCCTTCCTAATGTTTTCTTTATTTGCTAAGCCTAAGTTTGTTGGTTTTTATTATGTACAAATGTCCCGATTTCCGTCGTACGATATACCAAAAATGGCAAACGTAATATGACTTCGTTCGGTTTTGATTAGACTCTTTATTTCACCATCCCTTTTATCTTTGTATCTTTTAAATTTCCGGGCATTTCGGTGGTAGGATATACTTGAAATCCTAACACCTAGTGCCGGGACAAACAATTAATGTTTTTGGTGCCATATTCGGGATCTCTTTACCCTTGATTTCCAAGAGTAAAGCGGTCCGTCAAATGGCGGGGTTTTGGGATGATTAATTCACACTTTGGGGAATTTTAGACCATGATCCTATGGGAGTTAGAACGTGTAGAATCCCTTACACGAAAGCACGTACCAGCCACGCCCCCGTGTAAAGGACTCATACCTTCGTTTCTAACGCCCACATTACCATGTTTACTCTTTTTAAAGTTTTCATGGCAAAGTGTATTTTAATCACATTTTTATATCAAAGCAATAAACAATCAAGCAAGTAATCACAAGATGGTAAAATGGCAAAATATCCAATGCAAAATAGTCATGGCAGTACATCGCAACACATAATCATGAAATGACAAATAATGGATCGGCATGAATATATAATGCTTAATGCAAAGTGCATTTATTTCATTGACACAAGAATTTTTAAGGAAAGGGTCAAGACCTCGTGGGGTCGGGATTCGATGCTATTGAAAGACTTACTCGGATCCCGACACCACCATAGGATTTACATGAATAAACAAAACAATCTAAAAAGAGGGTTTTCAATGCCTTTTCGGGCTTACACGGAGGGTAGGTGCTATTGAAAGACTTATCCAAACCTCCGACGCCAAATAGGACTTAATATGGGAAAATCTATTTGAAAACGGGGTTTCAATGCCTTTTCGGGCTTACACGAAGGGTTGGTGCTATTGAAAGACTTATCCAAACCTTCGACGCCAAATAGGACTTAAATGAGAAAATCTATTTGAAAATGGGGTTTCAATGCCTTTTCGGGCTTACACGAAGGGTTGGTGCTATTGAAAGACTTATCCAAACCTTCGACGCCAAATAGGACTTATATGGTGAAAATCTATTTGAAAATGGGGTTTCAATGCCTTTTCGGGCTTACACGAAGGGTTGGTGCTATTGAAAGACTTATCCAAACCTTCGACGCCAAATAGGACTTATATGGTGAAAATCTATTTGAAAATGGGGTTTCAATGCCTTTTCGGGCTTACACGAAGGGTTGGTGCTATTGAAAGACTTATCCAAACCTTCGACGCCAAATAGGACTTAAATGAGAAAATCTATTTTGAAAATGTGGTTTCAATGCCTTTTCGGGTCCAACGCCTCATGGATTTACATGGGGTTTAGTGCTATTGAAAGACTTACCTAAAACCGCCAATACCGTTTGGTATTTTCATGCCCAAATCAAAATAATGAAAAATGGACAATATTTACAACAACGTAGTAAATAATGAAAATAACGGGGTTTAAACAAAGGGATTTTCGTGGGTCCAATTCCTATGGAATTACATGGTGGATAATGCCTCTTTGAGGTCTTAACATAGTCCACCACGACCAATCGGGATTATCACGCCCAAATCACAAGGGAAGAAAAATGGGGACAATATTCACAATATAATATTTACAACGTAGTAAATGTAAATAAAGCGATAAATGACAATATTTAAACATGGGGGTTTTTAATGGGTCCAATGCCTATGGAATTACGTGGTGGTTAAATGCCTCTTTGAGGTCTTACATAGTCCACCACGACCAATCGGGATTATCACGCCCAAATCACAAAGGGAAAAATGGGAAAATGACAATATTCACAATATAATATTTACAACGTAGTAAATGTAAATAAAGCGATAAATGACGTTATTTAACACATGGGGATGTATTTTTCGGGTCAAATACCTCGTAGGCTAACAAGGTTGTTACGGCCTCGTTAGAGGTCTTACGCAACTGAGCCAAAGCTACTCAATATTTGCCGTACTAAAACAC
>OU015764.1:18522360-18563039 GCA_907173295.1 Fagus sylvatica
CCATCTACCCTGATTGTCTTCGTCGACTGTCATTACGTCTTCGTCTGGGAACTCGGAGTCCATTAACTCTAACTGCTCAGACGGGTAGTCTGCCAAGTAATCGGCTATGGCTTGTCCCTTGATCGCCTTTCGAGCCACAAACAAGATGTCGAATTCAGATAGGAGTACTTGCCACCGTGCGATCTTCCCAGTCAAGGCAGGCTTTTCAAAGATGTACTTGATCGGGTCCATTCGGGATACCAACCAAGTGGTGTAGTAGAGCATGTACTGTCTCAGCTTCTTGGAGGCCCAAGCTAGTGCGCAGCACGTCTTCTCAACCAACAAGTAACGGGTCTCCGGCTCCGTGAACTTCTTGCTAAGATAGTAGATTGCCTGCTCCTTCTTCCCAGTCTCGTCTTGTTGTCCCAACATGCAGCCCATGGATGCTTCTTGGACTGTGAGGTATAGGATGAGGGGACGTCCTGGAGTTGGTGGAACCAGGATGGGTGGGTTGAGCAGATACTCCTTGATCTTGTCAAAAGCTTTCTGGCAGTCTTCAGTCCACTTTATCTTCACATCTTTTCTTAGCAACTTGAACAGAGGCTCGCAGGTTGCCGTAAGCTGTGCGATGAAGCGAGCTATATAGTTAATCCTTCCCAAGAAGCTCCGGATCTCTTTCTCTGTCCTTGGCGCGGGCATGCTTCGAATGGCTTGAACCTTTGCAGGATCAATCTCAATTCCCCGGCCGCTGACGATGAAGCCTAATAACTTTCCGGATGTGACGCCGAAGGCACATTTGTTCGGGTTCAATCGGAGCTGATACTTCTTCAGTCGTTGGAACAATTTGCGCAGGTCTGTGAGATGATCTTGTGCGGTACGAGACTTGGCAATCATGTCATCTACGTAAACCTCTATCTCATGGTGAATCATGTCATGGAAGAGGGTGACCATGGCTCGCTGGTAAGTGGCTCCGGCGTTCTTCAGACCGAAAGGCATGACATCATACACAAAGGTTCCCCAATGTGTGACAAAAGCGGTCTTGGACTTGTCTTCCTCGGCCATCTTGATCTGATTGTACCCTGAGAATCCGTCCATGAATGAGAATACGACGTTCGTTGCTGTATTGTCGACCAGGGTGTCAATGTGAGGTAGAGGAAAGTTATCCTTCGGGCTGGCTCGGTTCAGATCCCGATAGTCCACGCACATTCTGACTTTTCCGTCCTTCTTCGGCACCGGGACTATATTGGCTACCCAGTCCGAATAGGTTACTGTGCTTAGGAAACCTGCCTTCAATTGCTTTTCCACTTCCTCCTTGATCTTCAAAATGACTTCGGGCTTCATCCGGCGCAGTGCTTGCTTTACGGGCTTGCATTCTGGCTTCAGCGGGATCTTGTGGACCACTATGTCTGTGTCTAGGCCTGGCATGTCTTGGTAAGACCAGGCGAAGATCTCATGGAACTCTCTCAACAGTGCAATGAGTGCTTCCTTTTGCTCTGCGGCGCAGCGGGTTCCAATCTTGACTTCTCTCGGCTCTTCACCCTCGTTGGCCAGATTTACTAATTTCCAACTCCTCTATGTTGGGTTTGGACCCCTCATCTTGTCTCTCTAATGCCTCAAGGATGTCACTTGGTAATTCGATTTCTTCGTCGGAATTATCTATGTTATCCAGTGAGCAATCCGTTTTGTTGTCAATTTTGGAGACGTGGGGATCGTTTGAGGTTTTGCGTGTAATCCTGGAAAGGATAGCGGATGGAAAAACGGTAAGAAAACTAAAAAAGAGGAAACCATTCGTTTTGTGCGATGGCGTGTTGGATTTATTTAATGCACATTGGAGTATTTAAGATAGAAAGATTCATGGAATAAGTACATGTGACATATCATTTGAAATATGGAAATGGAAATATTACAATGATGAAATGATTATGATTGTGACATGATATCTTGAAAACATAAACTAAACATATAAACCCGAAATTGTTTGATACAAAAATTCCCGAGCTATTGGTAGACTCAAAACCGAGTTACCCCTAGCTGGGATACCGCTTACTCATTACTACTCGAGACACGCTGTAGCAATGGTACGCAAGTCCACGTCTTGGCTTCCTCTCCCTGTTGGCAGTGGCGGGTCGGTGGTGTGGTGGTGGAATCCTCCTCCTCGGTGATGGTGTGGATGCTCAACCCTTCAACCATAGGGCCAGCATATTCTTCTTCAGCAACAGGTGGTGGTGATGATGTTACTTGGGTTCTTTGGCTGGTGGTGGCAGCTTGTCTTTCTCTTCTTCCCCTCCCTCAGCCAGTGCTGGTAGGGATGACATGTCTGATTCTTCTTTGATTTCTACGATCGCCTTACTCACTCCTGGGTCGGGGATGATGTAGGGCTCTTCATCTTTCTTCAGACCCAAGTATTCTAGAATCGAATGGGGATTGAAGCGATATCGCTCCAAGAAGACTCTTACCAAATCATCCCAGCCGGTAAGGTTCCTCAGCTGATAGAACCAGGCGGCAGCTTGTTTTGACAGGCTCTCGGGAAACACCGAGATCATCAAAAGCTCATTCTCCAAATGTAAGGCCATCTTCTCGCCGTACTTTTGCAAATGGACCTCCGGATCCCCATCCTCGTAAAATATCTCAAATTCCGGTGTCACAAACCCAGGTGGCACTATCAAGCACGGGAATTGGAAGAATTCGGTGAAATCAACATCTCTCCATTCATCAGTATCATCCTCCATGAAGTATCCCCAATCGTATCCCCAATCGTAGCTTTATCTTCATCTTGTAGGTTATCGAGATCCATCTCGTCTTCCACGATGTCATCCAGATTGATCTCCGCGTACCAGTCGAACTCGGAGGGGTCATCTGGTTGACGGCTTCTTTTTGATGGTATCTTCTTCTCTCCCCAGCCCGTTCCCATCGTTTTCCATCAGATCGGTGATTTTCTTTCTTGAACTCCTCACAACACTCTAGGCTGTGCCCTCTCGCCCCCGAGTGATATTCACATGAGTCCCCTGTTGAGGCCCCATGCTGTGCCCTCTAGTTGCGGGGTGATGTGTTTCTGGGCGGTGCATCTAACGGGGTGATGTGTCTCTTTTTCTCCAAGGTATAAAAGAGACGCCTCCACGCGATACGCTCCTCATTTCCTTCCTCTATTTCAACCATGTTTACACCTCCTTCTGGGTGATTGGGCAAAGGGTTGGTGGTGATGTTAGGTAGTCCTTCGAACTTCAGGACTCCGTGATCGATTAGATCTTGAACCCGATGCTTCAGTTGGCCGCAATTTTCAACAGTATGTCCCACTTCTCCAAAGTGGAAATCGCAGGTTGAATTTGGGTTGAAATCCCTTCTTTGCGGGCCGTTGTAAGGTCTTGGGACAACAGGTGAGATTAGGCTCTTCTCTATCAGGATGGGGTATAACTCCGTCAGGGGCATGGGCAATGGCGTGAACTGTCTTAGTTCTTTTCTGGGCCATCTGTTGTCATTGGGCATGGTTTCCCACGGCTGGTTTCCCACTGGTCTTGCACGGCACCTGTGGTGCTAGGGCCGGGGCCGGAACCTGAGCCGGAGCCGGGGCCTGCATAGGCCTAGGTTGTATTGGTTGCATGGTGAAAGTTGGGAGGATTTGCCTCGGTCTCCCATTGCTTCTCCCTATCATTTGCACATCTCCTTCCTTCCTCTTTGTCGGAGCTTTCTTGGCGGCCTGTTCGGCTAATGCCATCAGAGCCGTCATGTCTACTATCTTCTTTGTCTTCAAGGCATCTTCGATCCTCTCTCCCACTGGTATCAGGTCTACAAAGAACTGCATTTGTAATCCCATCATCCGGTCGAAGTAGGGGTTCTTCAGTGTATCGACGAAGATCTTGATCATCTCTCTTTCGTCCAGCGGCGGGCGTGCTCGAGCCGCCTTCTCTCTCCACCTTTGGGCATACTTCCCTGAAGGTTTCATTACTCTTCTTCTCCATCCTCTGCAGATCAAATCGGTCCGGAGCTATTTGGGAGTTGAACCCATATTGAGCCAGGAAGGTGTCTGCCAACTCCTTCCAATGAGAGATCTTCTTCAACTGTGAGTACCATTCTGCTGCATTCCCTGTCAGGGTATCTTGAAATGTCTGGATTAGCAATGGTTCATTGTCGGCGTAGGGTGCCATCTTTCGGCAGTACATTTGCAGATGGATCATGGGGTCTCCTCTCCCATTGTATTTCTCGAACTCCGGGGCCTTGAACTTGGGTGGCACCGTCATGTTGGGGAACCAGGACATGCTCGAGAAGTCCGTGTTTCCGAAAGAGTTCAAACCCTGTATGAGCCTGATCTTCTCCTCCAAACTATCAATCTTGCTGTCCAATTGGGAGTCTTTCCCTTCTGGCTTCGGCGGCGTTGGAGGCCTTGGTGGAGTGACGTTGGTGTTGGAATGTCCCTCTGGTTCTCTTTCATTGATATCCTTGTCGTCTTCTTTCCTTTGGTTCTCATCCTCCGTATTTCGCTTTGCTATTAGTTGCACGAAGCTGAGGAGTTCGTCGAATTTTCGCTCAAGAGCGACCATCCGGATTTCTTGCTCGCTAGGTCCGGGTCCACTTGTCTTCTCCCGCCATTTGATTGTGAATGCCAAATATAACCTAGAGAGGTAAACAACGTCAAGTTAGACTTTGAATTCACAATTGGATGCATGACCTTGGCTTACCTTGCGGGTAAACCATGGCTAAGTATGTATGCGTATGCATGGTATGCATGAATGCAATATGTATTGACAAATGGATGGGTTTTCCCATTGGGTTGCCAAAATTGGCGGGTTGCCAAAATTGCGAGCTTTCGGCTCATGGCTTCATTTTGGAATTCGGGTGACCGAACATCAATCAATATGAGGGTCAGGATGACACAAGTAGACACCTATGGAGTTAAGAACTCATGTACGTACATAATGGCATTGTCAACAAAGAAATAGGCTTTCACACCATTGGAAATTCGACGAGCCTTTCGGCGCCTGGTTCCATTTTGAAAGATTTTTTTTTTTTGGAAACCAGTGTCGATAGGTGTGAAGGTCGTATTCTTGGTTGACAGATAGCACGATGGGTAAGTATCTAGATTCCTATGCAGAGTTGAGAACTCTTTAGGATTGACACATGTATGGGCTTACCAACGAAGAGATGGGTTTTCGCACTATCAAGATTTTGACGGGCCTTTCGGCGTTCGGTTCTATTTTGAAAGATTTTTGAGAACCGATGTCAGTTAGTGCGAAGGTCATACTCTTGGTTGGACATGATGAGACTCTACATGACCTTATAGAGTTTGGAAACTCTTGGGGTTTACAGACGTACTAACGAAAAGATAGACTCTTGCATTATCAAAATCCGACGAGCCTTTCGGCGTTCGGTTCCATTTTGAAAGATTTTTTTTTGGAAGGAACCGATGTCGATAAATGCAAGGGTCGTACTTTTGGTTAAGGACGACGCGACTCTATATACAATGGTTACCAATGTATCAACGAAAAGATGGACTATCACATCTTATCCAAAATTTGACGAGCCTTTCGGCGTTCGGTTCCATTTTGAAAATTTTTGGAGGGAACCGATGTCGGTTGATGTGATAATCGTACTTTTGGTTGGGGATGACTTGACTCTATACATGATGGTTACAATCGTACCAACGAAAAGATAGGCTCTCGCATTACCAAAAATTGACGAGCCTTTCGGCGTTTGGTTCCATTTTGAAAGATTTTTTTGGAAACCAGTGTCGATAAATGCGAGGGTCGTACTTTTGGTTGAGGACGACGTGACTCTATACACAATGGGTACATACGTATCAACGAAAAGGTAGACTATCACATCCAAAATTTCGACGAGCCTTTCGGCGTTCGGTCCCATTTTTTTTTTTTAGAAATTTTGAGGGACCAATGTCGGTTGATGTGATAATCGTACTTTTGGTTGGGTGACAAGACTATGTACATGACGGGTATGATCGTACTAACGAAAAGCTAGACTCTCACATTACTGAAAATTCGACGAGCCTTTCGGCGTTCGGTTCCATTTTGAAAATTTTTGGAGGGAACCGATGTCGGTTAATGCAAGGGTCGTACTTTTGGTTGAGGACGACATGACTGTATCAACGAAAAGTTAGACTCTCACATTACTGAAAATTCGACGAGCCTTTCGGCGTTCGGTTCCATTTTTGAAAGATTTTTGGAGGGAACCGATGTCGGTTAATGTGAGGGTCGTACTTTTGGTTGGGGTACGACAAGACTATGTACACGCGTATCAACGAAAAGATAGACTCTCACATTACTGAAATTCGACGAGCCTTTCGGCGTTCGGTTCCATTTTTGAAAGATTTTTGGGAACCGATGTCGGTTAATGTGAGGGTCGTACTTTTGGTTGGATACGACACGACTCTATACATCCCATGTAGAGTTTGGAACTCTTTGGGTTTGAGTGGTTTGCAACGGGTATGGACAACGTGGTTATCCTATCCCTTTATCAAACAATGACATGCAAACAAAGGTTTAGATAGATAGAACCTGACTCGGCTCCAATTATTTTATCACCACCTGGAAAATAGCACAACGCTTTTCCCTTGACTCATTTTGAAAAGACACATCCTATTTTTGGGTATCCTATCTTAGGTTGGATGTTCACTCGGTTGGCTTTTACCAGAGCCCTCACAGGTAGTTTTTCTACTACTATAGCTTACTATATGCAACATGGTATGACACAGCTTGGAATTCTGTTTCCTAAAGGGGCCGATGATCATGCCCATTTCGTCCTCCCGAAGGAAGTCAAAAGGGTATTGGATCACCGGGGAAGCACTTGCACGCCCCCCTCGATCTCCACGGGTGTGAAGGGAGAAGGGTGGATTCTCGTGTTCCATGTCCTAGATATAAAAGGGTTCGTGGTGGAGCCTGTACTAGCCCAGCCCCACCTGAGTCCGGGTTCGACCCAAAAGTCCAATGAGTGTATATGTCATGATTTTGAAAGTAAAAAGGGAAAAGACTTTTTTGTACAAAGCACAATATACAATATGTGTTGCATAAAATAAATCTCTATCCTATGTTCGCAGTTTATATACAAGAATATAGACATGCTAAAATCAAAACACTATACAAGATGAAATAAAGAATGAATCAAATAACGAATACCAACAAATATATACACACATGCTTAGCAAAGAAAACACCGAAAGACTATAGGCTTAAACCCTCTAAGTCCCCAGTGGAGTCGCCAAGCTGTCGACACCGGCGGAAAATCTCTTCTATTTTATTTTCTTTTTATTTTCCTAGATACCGACCCCCATTTGGCGAGTGTTGTGTGTGTTCCTCTATCTCTTTTCCGTTTCGAGATACGAGTTGTGTGTGTGTGGGAACTTGTGTACGTGTGTGCGTGTGAGCACAAATTTGGAGTCGCCACCAACCATGGGAAATTTTAAGGTGTGATTGGGCACCTATGTCTAATAGATTTTACCCTATTTAGACATCTACAACTAAATGGTCTTGAACCAGAGATAGGTTCGGGGGTTTGCTTATGCGTGGGGAAGGTGTTAGGCACCCCACGACATCCGTTTAAGAAAACGGTTACCTCCTTTCTAGTGTTTTCCCTTTTATTTGCTAAGCCTAGGTTTGTTGGTTTTAATTATGAACAAATGTCCCGATTTCCGTCGTACGATATACCAAAAATGGCAAACGTAATGTGACTTCGTTCGGTTTTGATTAGACTCTTTATTTCACCGTCCCTTTATCTTTGTATCTTTTAAATTTCCGGGCATTTCGGTGGTAGGATATACTTGAAATCCTAACACCTAATGCCGGGACAAACAATTAATGTTTTTGGTGCCATATTCGGGATCTCTTTACCCTTGATTTCCAAGAGTAAAGCGGTCCGTCAAATGGCGGGGTTTTGGGTGATTAATTCACACTTTGGGGAATTTTAGACCATGATCCTATGGGAGTTAGAACGTGTAGAATCCCTTACACGAAAGCACGTACCAGCCACGCCCCCGTGTAAAGGACTCATACCTTCGTTTCTAACGCCCACATTACCATGTTTACTCTTTTTAAAGTTTTCATGGCAAAGTGTATTTTAATCACATTTTTATATCAAAGCGATAAACAATCAAGCAAGTAATCAAGATAGCAAAATGGTAAAACATCCAAGCAAAATAGTCACGGCATAGTCGCAACACATGTATCATGAAGATGACAAATATGGATTGGCATAACTATAATGTTCAATGCAAAGTGCAATTTATTATGACACAAGAGTTTTTAAGGAAAGGGTCAACACCTCGTGGGGTCGGGATTCGATGCTATTGAAAGACTTACTCAGGATCTCGACACCACCATAGGATTTACATGAATAAAACAAAGCAATCTAAAAGAGGGTTTCAATGCCTTTTCGGGCTTACACAAAGGGTTAGGTGCTATTGAAAGACTTATCCTAAACCTTCGATGCCAAATAGGACTTAAATGAGGAAAATCTATTTGAAAATATGGGTTTCAACGCCTTTTCGGGCTTACACGAAGGGTTGGTGCTATTGAAAGACTTATCCAAACCTTCGACGCCAAATAGGACTTAAATGAGAAAATCTATTTGAAAATATGGGTTTCAATGCCTTTTCGGGCTTACACGAAGGGTTGGTGCTATTGAAAGACTTATCCAAACCTTCGACGCCAAATAGGACTTAAATGAGAAAATCTATTTGAAAATGGGGTTTCAATGCCTTTTCGGGCTTACACGAAGGGTTGGTGCTATTGAAAGACTTATCCAAACCTTCGACGCCAAATAGGACTTATAATGGTGAAAATCTATTTTGAAAATGGGTTTCAATGCCTTTTCGGGCTTACACGAAGGGTTGGTGCTATTGAAAGACTTATCCAAACCTTCGACGCCAAATAGGACTTATATGAGAAAATCTATTTTGAAAATGTGGGTTTCAATTTACGGGTCCAACGCCTCATGGATTTATATGGGGTTTAGTGCTATTGAAAGACTTACCTAAAACCGCCAACACCGTTTGGTATTTTCATGCCCAAATCAGAATAATGCAATATGAACAATATTTACAACAACGTAGTAAATAATGTAAATAACTGGCTTTAGAAAAGAGTATTTTTGTGGGTCCAACACCGTATGGATTTACATGGGGTTTAGTGCTATTGAAAGACTATTGAAAGACTTACCTAAAACCACCAATACCGTATGGGATTTTCATGCCCAAAATAATGACGGATAAATCATATTTACAACGTAGTAAAAATGGCGAGAAATTTAAAGCATAACGGGAAGCTATAAATTAATGGAATTTACAAGGGGGGGATTTTGTGGGTCCAATGCCTATGGGATTACGTGATGGTTAATGCCTCTTTGAGGTCTTAAATAGTCCATCCACAACCAATCGGGATTATCACGCCCATTTTTATGGGAAATGGAGATAATAATAACGCAATATATTCACAAGCGCGTAAAAGTAAATAAAGCGATAAATGTATTTAAAGCATTGCGGAAAGCGATAAATAAATTTAAAGCAAATAATGGACTTAAAAATACGGGATTTTCATGGGTCCAATGCCTATGGAATTACGTAATGGCTAAAGCCTCCTCGAGGTCTTACATAAACCATTACGACCAATCGGGATTATCACGCCCATTTCACAAAGGAAAAAATGGGGAGAATAACAATATTCGCAATATAATATTTACAACGTAGTAAATGTAAATAAAGCGATAAATGACAATATTTAACATGGGGGTTTTTAATGGGTCCAATGCCTATGGAATTACGTGATGGTTAATGCCTCTTTGAGGTCTTACATAGCCCACCACGACCAATCGGGATTATCACGCCCAAATCACAAAGGAAAAAATGGGAAAATGACAATATCCACAATATAATATTTACAACGTAGTAAATGTAAATAAAGCGGTAAATGACAATATTTAACACATGGGGATGTGTTTTTCGGGTCAAATACCTCGTAGGCTAACAAGGTTGTTACGGCCTCGTTAGAGGTCTTACGCAACTGAGCCAAAGCTACTCAATATTTGCCGTACTAAAACACGAGGAAACCGGTGTATTTTTCGGGTCAAGACCTCGTGGGCTAACATGGTTGTCAACGGCCTTTGTTAGAGGACTTACGCGAGCCGCCAAAGCCACTCAATATTGCCGTACTAAAACACACCGGGGGAGGGGGGTAATCACAACAACATATGTATTCACAAGTACGTATAAAATGTAAATAAAGCGATAAATGACTAGAAATGTAAATAAAGCGATAAATGACTAGAAATGTAAATAAAGCGATAAATGACTAGAAATGTAAATAAAGCGATAAATGACTAGAAATGTAAATAAAGCGGTAAATGACTAAGGAAAGTAAATAAAGCAATAAATGAGCTAGTAAAACATAAATGAACTAAAATGAAGTAAAGAATGTGAGAGAAAGGGAGAGAGAGAGAGAGAGAGGAGTGGGAGGATGAGGAGAAGTTAGAGAGAGAAGCACCTAATAGGTGCTTCTCACTCTAAAAACCCCCCAAAATCCCTAAAGAAAAAGAAGAGGGAGAAAGAACCTAGAGAGAGAGAGAGATTACCTAGAGAGGAGTCTCTCTCCCTAAAACTACCCAAAAATCCCCTCCTAAAACCCCCTAGACCCCTATTTTCTGCCTAAACTAAGCTCTAGAAGGCCTAATGCCCGAGCAAACTTATGTGCAAATGAGGGGGGGGAGGGTCGGTTTTATAGAAAACCGTGCACGCCTCGCGCAGCACCATCATGCGCGGCGCATGACGGTCCTGCGCGAGTTGTGGTACTGCCACGTGGCAGTCTTATCTTCCACGCCAGCAGCCCCTCGAATCCTCCTCGATTTCCGTGCGCGTACCCTTTTTTATCCGATTTTCGGGGGCAGTTTTGGAGGTCTTCTGGAACTCAAAATGGGTCATGCGGCATATCGTCGGAAAGCTCTCGACGTCCTCTTTCCAACGATATAAAGTTTGCGCGAATCGGAGTTCGGACGAGGGAGTTATGGCTCCCGGAAGTCGGGGTGTTGGAGCTGTTTTTGTGCACTCTTCCGATGCGGATTCCGGTCAAACGGGGGATGCTATCGGCGAACCGAGAGTTCCACGACGTAGCCGGAGTCATTATCTTTCCAACGCACCCGGGCTCGCGGATCAACTTGTTGCGAGCAGGAAAGACTCTGCGCGCGAAGGCGGCTGTCCGGGAGAAAAAATGCGTTTTGCTCCCAGCGCGTTTTTTCTCAAATCTTGTCCCAGTTCGCGCGCATATTTGACCTAGCTCCCGATGTCGGATTTTGACGTTCTTGGTACCGTCGGAAAGCTTGCGCTGCCTATTTTTGCAAGGTTCCAGGATTCGCGGGAATCCGAGCTTGGACTCGTGAGATATGGCCCCGCGAGCAGAGTCCACCGGGGTGTTTTTGGTCCGTTTGAGGGCAGTTTTCCGATCGGGATTCCGGCTGACCCCGATAAATTCTTGGCGATCCGAGAGTTCCACGTCGTGCATGGATGTGTCCTCTTTCCAATGTGCCCGGGCTCGCAGATCAACTTGTTGCGAGTCAGGAAGACTCTGTGCGCAAGCGTGGCAACGTCGGTGAGACAATCCCGGAACTTTCAGCAAAACCTTATTTTGTCGGCCTGTTTTCACGCGCGTGGTAGACGTAGCTCCCGATGTCGGATTCCGACGATCTTGGTATCGTCGGAAAGCTTGCGTTACCTACTTTTTAACGGTACAGGCCTTGCACAGAGGCGAGTTTGGGTTCGCGAGATATGATCCTGCGAACGGAGGCCGTCGGAATGTTCCTTATGCTAAGGGGTCAACTTTTGGCTGAGATTCCGGCTTGACCGGAGGAGCTCTTGGTGATCCGAAAGTTGCAAGCGGTAGCTGAAGTGAACCTCTTGCCTAAGGGTCTTGGCTCTTGGACCAAGTTGCAGCGGGTCGGAGAGAATCTTTGCGCAAACGTTGCCTCCCAAATAGGCTGTTTTGTCAACAACACTTACCAAAATTTGGCTAAGTGTCGGACCGGTTTTTTCGCAGTTTTGGCCACAACTCTCTCGTTTCTCACCCGTTTTCGACCCGTAAAGTACGGAATCGAAGCTCTTGACATTCTCTATACATTGGTCAAAGGGGTGGTCAGTTCGATCCAGTTTTTGGTCTGGTCAACGGTCTGGTCAAACCTTGGTCAAACTTGGTCAACCTTGGTCAAACTTGGTCGAACTTGGGCAAAGTTCTCCAAACTCTTGGAGATGTATCCCGGACTACATTTCAAGGGTTTCTGGGCACGGTGGGTCCTAGTCGGGTTGGAAACGGCTCGGTCAAACCTCGGTCAAACTTCGGTCAACCCTAGTCAAACTTGGTCAACCCTAGTCAAACTTGGTCAAACCTTGGAAAATGTGTCCCGGACCTTCTTGTTGGGAGTATTCGAGGTGATGAGCCCTCGTCGGAACAGGCCGACTTGGTTCGGGCTGCCTCGTTTTGCGTGTCCGACATCCGAGAAAATCCCGGGGGTAAAAATGGGGTTATGACAGTTGCCCCTTCTTTGTTCGGCATTTCTTGGCACAAGGAACGTTGGACAAAGAATAAATGACTCGATTTTTGCCCGCTCGGATTTTCTCGGTCTCCGCGTACTCCTACGGTTGTCGCGTAGTTTGTCTCGGTTTGCGTGCCAGTCCTTCCGGAGTCCAAATGGGCATTCCAGGGCTTGGAGAAGATCGGTCGGGATGCGAAAAGACGATTCGGGGCTTGAAATGGTGAAACGGGGCAGTTTTGGGAACTCGCGCATGACCATCATGCGCGGCGCATGACGGTCATGCGCGAGGTCCCACTACTTCAGGCCCCGCGCGGCCTTTCCTCTTCATTTTGTCGTTTTCTTTCCCTTTTCGCTCTCTGGACCCCACTTCGCCCCTCTTCACTCTTTTGCTCATATCTTGCTATCCGGGACTCCGATTGACGCGCCGTCTTCGCCTACGCGCTCCACGAGTAAGCCCCTTTCCATCCCTACCATTTATTTCAGTTTTAAACGGTCGAAATGTGCTGATTGGGTTATTCTCTTTTTTGTGTCTTTTGGTCTTTTTCTCATGATCCAGGACTCCGATCGACGATCAGTTTTCGCCTATACGTCCCACAGGTAAGCACCTTTCCATCCCCACCCTTCTTTTCAGTTTTGAACGGTCGGATCATTTGCTTCCTTTTTTATGTCCTATGCTTCTTCCTTGTGCACTGCTGCTTTTATTTCTTTTTAGTTCCCTTGTATGTTTGGGGATGTAATACATACTTAGCAAGCATGTTTGTTCACAAAAATGTATTTGGGTATAGAAACACGTGCATGTACAAATGAACCTTTGTAGGCACACATGCGTACGTACATGTGCTTAGAAGCACATGGGGTGAGAAACACAAATTTGGTAACACAACCTTTATTGAAATGTTGCGTATATTTTTTTTTTTTTATTATTACTACGTCGTGCATTTTTTTGTGAGGTCAGCATTTCGAAAATTAAGGGTCAAGTTTGAGATTTGCACAAACTTGGGAAATGTGTGTTCTTTTTTGTTGGAGACTTGGAATTTATTCGAGTCTCAAATTGGGAGGTTCAACGGTTTGGAATCTCAGTCCAAACAGGTTGAAGGGTGATCTGACTTGGGAACTACCCAAGCTGCAAATCGGGTGATTTCAACGGTTTGGAATCTCAGTCCAAACAGGTTGAGGGGTGATCTGACTTGGGAATTATCCAAGCTGCCAATCGGAAACGAATCGGCCTGGTCCACCCAGGTCTCGAAACGAAATTTGTGATTCCGGGTCCGAATCGGTCTGGTCCACCCAGCCCTCGAAGCGGAGACGAATT
The DNA here is from genome assembly GCA_907173295.1 of Fagus sylvatica. Classification (NCBI taxonomy): domain Eukaryota; kingdom Viridiplantae; phylum Streptophyta; class Magnoliopsida; order Fagales; family Fagaceae; genus Fagus; species Fagus sylvatica. The sequence continues at coordinate 18,536,165 of OU015764.1, forward strand.
GGGAACGAATCGGCCTGGTCCATCCAGGTCTCGAAACGAAATTTGTGATTCGGGTCTGAATCGGTCTGGTCCACCCAGCCCTCGAAATGGAGACGAATTGGGAACGAATCGGCCTGGTCCACCCAGGTCTCGAAACGAAATTTGTGATTCGGGTCCGAATCGGTCTGGTCCACCCAGCCCTCGAAACGGAGACGAATTGGGAACGAATCGGCCTGGTCCACCCAGGTCTCGAAACGAGAATTTGTGATTCGGGTCCGAATCGGTCTGGTCCACCCAGCCCTCGAAACGGAGACGAATTGGGAACGAATCGGCCTGGTCCACCCAGGTCTCGAAACGAAATTTGTGATTCGGGTCCGAATCGGTCTGGTCCACCCAGTCCTCGAAACGGAGACGAATTGGGAACGAATCGGCCTGGTCCACCCAGGTCTCGAAACGAGAATTTGTGATTCGGGTCCGAATCGGTCTGGTCCACCCAGCCCTCGAAACGGAGACGAATTGGGAACGAATCGGCCTGGTCCACCCAGGTCTCGAAACGAGATTTGTGATTCGACATTTTGTCAAAGTCGTGATTTAGCAGTTAGACCTATTTTGGAAATTCATCCAAGTGGTCAAGGGAAAATTGTTTGCTTGTTTGTTTGCATAATTTGCGCAATTTGCATGACTTGCATAACTTTGATCCCTCTATGTATTTCCTATATTTTTTGAAGATAAAATATACCTGGTTTTTCTGACTCTTGGATTGTCTTGTTGTGTTCTTTGCAGATGTCTGATCGAGGTAGCGGGAGTGGGGGCCATCGCCGGTCCGATCGCCTTGCGAAAGGCAAGGCTGTAGCTTATGCTCCTGAGAGTTCGCCTGACACGGACGATGAGTACGATGCTATGGAGGACGTACGTACTCGTGTTGATGCATCTCTTGCTAGGGAGGGATCTGCAGGCTGAGTTTGATGCCGAGGCTGCTGGTTTAGCTCCTAGTGCGGCTCGGGCTCCTCCTCGACCTGGAGTCGTCATCGGTCGTAGTGCTGGGCCTTCCGAGACGACTCGTCCTTCTCCACAGCCCAGTGTCACTACTGGTTCCAGCGATGCTCCTCCTGTCGCACCTCGTCGCGCCCATACCAGGTCGACGGGTATTCTCCCTTCGAGATTGAAGAGGCAGAGGAGTGAGGGGATTCCTGACTCTGCGGGCACCATTCCCGAGGATTATGTCGCGCCGGGATTTAGATATCCTCCCCATGGTGGCATTCGACCGCGTTACCCTGTTGCTGTTGAGATATCCGATACGCCCCTTCTGACGAACCTCCTTGCTCATCCGTCTTCTCTGGTCCGTCGTTGTCAGGTACCTTCATATCTTCATATGTTTCTTTTGTTCTTGACCTTTGCAAATCTCTGCATTGACATTCTTCTTTCGGATTTTGTGCAGGAGCCTCCCTATAGCGCTGGCCGAGGTGGGTGGTCCGAGTTTAGCAGACTTCTGGCGGCTTCCCGTCCGGAGTATAAGGAGTTTCTGACAGAGCTAGGCTTCGGTCCTTTCCTTAGCATCCCCTACGTGTCAGTGTACCACCCGGCAGTGTGGTGTTTCATAGAGAGGTTCTTTCATCACACTGGGACCTTCCATCTCAGTACCTGCGAGATGGCGGTGCTTCCTATAGATTGGAGCGCTATCTTGGGCATCCGTTTTGGAGGGAGAGCTCCCCCTAGCGAGCCTATAGATGGCTTTGAGGCTAGAGAGATTTTGGGTCTTGCTGATCGTGATGCTATAGAGGGTACCCGGCGTCCTTCTGTGAGGATTCGGCACCTGGCGGATGTCTTGAGGAGGGATAGGGAGGAGCCTCCTACTGAGCTACGATATCGCCAGTGGGCAGCATATTTCATCTTCAGCTGCTTTCTCGGGAATGACCGGTCCATCGTTCCCACACCCATTGTCGGTATGTTCCGGGACATCGACACTCTGAGGGAGTATGACTGGGGTGCCTTGACATATGGATTCTACATCCGGGGTCTGCGCCGTTATTCTCGTCGGGAGTCGATCAGCTTTCTTGGCTTCTGGCAGTTTACCGTCTTCTGGGCCTTTGAGCACTTCCCCACTTTTGCTCCCAGTCGACTTCCGTTGGCTTCTGACCCGGATTTTCCTCTTGCCAGACGTTGGGATACCTCTAGGATTGAGAGGATGACTGCTTGCACCCTCCTTGAGCTTCGCATGACAGTTGATTGCCTCAGGGATGCTGATATCATCTTCCAGCCTTACTCTGCAGCTTTGTCTCAGCGACCTGAGGTTTTTAGGGCTGTAGCGTTGTCTTGTCTGAGGCTGTGGATCCGGACCACTCGGTCTTGGGAGCTTCTGCTGGGTGAGCGGACGGTACGACAGTTGGGCGATGAGGCCGTTGTCCCTGTAGACCCCTCCCCCTTGATGACTATTGAGGACTACATTCCGCGAGCTCCGAGTGATCCCTACATAGCAGGGGTGAGTGCATACCCGAGTTTGGTCCGAGAGGGTGTGCCATACCAGGAGTGGTTCGAGCAAGTTTCTCTGGGGTCCCTGATGTCTCTTCACGAGGTTGAGGGTGGCCGTGTCATGGGTGGAGTGGCCATGGACAGTCATCACATTCGGTCTTCTGGGCAGATCGAGAGACTTGAGGGTGAGATACTGCGTCTCCAGCTTGAGCTGTCGGTCAGCGTGGATCGTCATACGGCTGAGATGGCCAGTATGCAGACGGAGGCGACACAGCGAGAGGGGGAGATGGTGCAGATGCAGAGGGATTTGGCCCAGAGCCAGAGGGACTTAGGTTCTCGAGATGCAGAGGTGGCCCGTCTTGCTGCTGCCGTGCGGAGATTAGAGGAGCAGCTTCAGGGTATGGGCATTACTCCTGTTACCGGAGCTGACCTGTCTGGTCTTGGTCAGCCTTCTTCTTCGCCGCCTCGTGATCCTGTTTCTCGAGACTGGTTCTTTGACGACCCTTCTCCTCCATGATGTATATTTTTCCTCTCTTTTTTTCTTGGGGCCTTGTATTCCGGCCAGTCATTTTGTATTTACATGGGATGTACAGACATTGGCTATTGTATATATGACATTTGTGGTTTTTATGGATGGTTTTGGTTTTCTTTTATGGTTATGTGCTATGTGTATGGATGTATGCTTATGGCTGTATTTTTGGGTATGTGTTTGGGTATGTGTTTGGGTATGTGTTTGGGCATGTGTTTGGGTTATGTGTATGGATACCGGGTCTCGATCCTCCGCGAGGCCTGGTTCAATGAATATCGGGGCTTACCTCTCCTTGGGGCCCGTTTCCATCATTATTGGGACTTACTCGCTTCTCGAGGCCCGTTTCTATCATCGTTGGGACTTACTCCTTCGCGGGGCCCATTCGAATGACTCTCTGAATTTTTCCAATTTTTCTTGACAAAAATGGAAAAATTTGCCCCAGTATGCAATGTCAAATAAATTTTTCTAGCTTCTTGAAGATAGAAAAATTTTGCCCCAGTGTAGGGTCAAACAAATTTTTCTAGCTTCTTGAAGATAGAAAAATTTTGCCCCAGTGTAGGGCAACGTAGGTTGAGGCAGAGTTCTGGAGTTGTTTCTCCGCTTTCCTTTTGTCAGGCTACGACGGCTCGCAGAGGGTCAGTCTACTTCTTTTCGAAATTTTTCAAAACTTCTTTTGAAAAATTTTGCCCCAGTGTACCATGGGCTTTGCCTGCGTGACATTCCCGGGTCATCTTTGCACTTCCTGGTTTCTGAGTTGAGCCAGGGTTTCAGGGCCGGTTCTTGAGCCTTCCCGGGCCATCCTGCTGGCGGGTGTTCGGTCCTGATTAAATCGTATTAAATGCTTCTGCTTGAGGCCAGCTTTGGTCCCACTTTTGACCTCCGGACCAGGTTCTAGGGTTTCGGGTCGGTTTCTGTTCGTTGACTCGAAATCTTCGATCACCGGACCGCCCAAGGACTTTCCCCTAGGTGATTCCTTGCGAAATGGCCCTTATATAGTGCAAAACGGACCTCTGGGAGTGAGCGAACAGGTTCAAATTCGCGAGACATGGGAGAAAGAGCCGTTGGGATTCCCAACGGGACTCGCGCATGACCGTCATGCGCGGCGCATGATGGTGATGCGCGAGTTCTTGGCTTTTTAAACTCCAGCTCTCCTTCGAGCCAGCAACCATTTTTTGAGTTTTCCTCTCCCCTTTTCACCAAAAACTCTTCGTTTTTCTCATTTTCATGGCTTCTTCAAGTAGTGATCCCGACTCCTTGGTGACGCTTCGTTTCCATGACTTCCGTGTTGAGCGGATGAGACATTGGTGGACTCTTCTCGGAGAGGATGACCACGCCGATATCGTGGGGATCTTTGGCAAGTTTCCCCCTTTCATGCGGCTACAGGTTGATCGCGGCTTGCTCGAGGCGCTAGCTTCTTTCTGGGACCCGACCCATTGTTGCTTTTCCATCGGAGAGGTGGATCTCATTCCCACCATGGAGGAGTATGCTAAGCTTCTCCAGCTAGACAGCCCCTTTAGCGAGACCCCGGTTATACCCATTCAGGGTCCTCGGTCCAACCGATGCTTGGAGAAATACTTGGGTTTGACCACTGCGGTTCTACGTCCTGAGATCGCCCGACCTGAGGCAACTTGGCGGAAAGCCAACATTTCTCTAGACCTGTTGACGAAGTACTTCTCTCGGAGTGCCTTTCCGGCGAGGCTTGCTAGAGACTTCATTGCGGGCAAGAAGGAATGGAAGAAATTCCGAATCAATGCCTTCAAGATCGCCTTCGCAGGTATTTTTCTCTTTCCCACTTCCGCTGGTAGGATAGACTTGGGTGTCATTCCTATAGTATTCAGCGAGGGCAGGTCTATCATCCCTGCCATATTGTGCGAGACCGTGCGGTCTTTATCTTATTGTAGGAGACAGGGAGAGGGGGTCCCGATGTTCTGCACGCAGCTCCTTCAGCTCTGGTTCTGCAGTCACCTGCAGCATTTTTATCGCCTCCAGACTCCTTATCATTTTGAGAGACATACGGTGAGCCAGACCGTCCAGATAGCACTTCCCTTCACCGGCGACAGTCGTGCTTGGGCGCTATACCTCCTTGACCTGCCCTTGAGTGGGTGGGCTTGGAAGGTTACCTGGGGGCCGGCATCGTGGATGCCCTGGACTCATTGTGCCCTCTTCGATGGAGTGCCTCTTCCTGGGGTGTGGGGTTGTACAGGCTACTATCCCAGCCTTGCTCTTCGTCAGTTTAGCGGTGTTCAGTACCCGCCTCGCCTGGGCGACTTGGATGCGGTGACTTTTGACTACATCCCCAGTGAGGATATGTGGAGGCTCCTCCTCAGGATTGAGGACATCTGGGGAGGTCGTCTTTCAGAGATGGTCCTCATCGAGGAGGGTTCGCCCGGAGATAGCTCTGTTACCTCGGACTTTGTCGAGTGGAGAGAGGGGTGGACCCCCTTTTTCACCCTCAGGCCTACAGTACGGCCAGGTGCACCATATTCCTTGATATCTCGCTCCCTTCGGGTATCAGCCTCCACTGGTCAGCCTGAGAGAGTTACTGCTTTGGAGCGAGAGCTTGAGGAGGCTCAGACAGAGCTGTTATCACTACGCCTTGCTAGGGCGTCTGAGAGGGAGGCATCTGCGGCTCGTGTAGAGTCTCTGCGGAGTACCTTGCATCACAATAGTGTGGCGGTGGCGAACATTCGCCGCGACTTGGTGGCTCAGAGGGGGAACGTCTCTACTCTTCGCACGATGAATGAGTTCATCAGAGAGCAGCTCGAGATTTCTGAGGATGCTAAGGAACAGCTGGAGGAGAACTTGGCCGAGGCTCGGGAGCAGCTGGAGACTGAGCAGGCGGAGAGGACTCGGGTCCAGGATGAGCTTGATTCTCTTCGTTCATATACCCAGGCCTTGGTTGATCCTGCCACCGGTCGTCCTCAGGACATTGTAGCCCTCCGACGGGCGCTAGATGCGAGTGAGGAGGCTCTCACGTCTGCGCGTACTTCCATGGGGGTCATGAGGGTTCAGATCAGCGTTCTCCAGGGTGACAACGGGGTTTTGCAGTCCGAGTTGGATCTGGTGCATGATGCTCTTGAGTCCAATGCTTCTTGGCTCAATCAGGAGGGTTTCCCTGTGGTCACTTCTCTCCACCAGATTAACCAGGTGATGGATTCTTTGGGTGCCAGAGCTCGTGCCGTCTGGGAGGAGCATGATGAGGGGGATCCGGCCCTTTCCACTGCCTTGGGGAGATTCTGCAGAGAGACCTGCATACGTCTTGGTCATTAGATAGCATATTTCAGGTAGCAGTGAGTAGTCAGTAGTTTTTGTATTTAGATGGTGAGTCATTCATAAATCCGAGTCGGATTATGCATGGCTCCCATTTTTAACTTCTCAGTCGATATATTTAGACATGCTTTCAAGACATCATGAAAAATCAAATGTATGAATTTATGAACTATGAATGAATGAAAGCACGTATTTTGTCTGTGAATATCTATATGAAATCCTATGAATTTGACTTTTTATGAATCAATGGCAAGGATTGAATGTTATTGTGGAAATGAATATGAGAATTTACAAATTTGAAAGAGATAAGTATGGTATGAATGGTTTGTGAGAATTTAATGATATGTCACTTTGAAACTGGGTGTTTGGAAGGATACACTTGTGCTCCACCTCTTGATCCCCAAACATTCTCTTTATATCGAACGAACCGTACTGCTCAAAGGATAACATAGGTCGTTCTTTCGTCGAAAACCTCTTCACCGCCTAACAACCCCGATCACTAGTCTTGCACTGATTTGATGCTCGCCTTGTTGTGATACCGGTTTTTTTTTTTTTTTTTTTTTTTTTTTTTTTTTTTTAGCCATATATTACCCTCAGCTTACGCCAAGTCCAGCTTTCCACGTTACTTTTGCCTATGGCGCCTCTTCCGAGGTTTTCACCATACCCGCGGTAATTTCCATCCGAGGGCAACGTCCTTACGGATTTTCGTTGCTTCCCGGGCCTTCTTCAAAATTATCAAAATAACAAATTGGAAATTTGATAAATATTCCTCTTTGATTAAATTGATTTAAAGTTATACATGGTACTTAATTACAGAATCAGAATTAATGGGTGACCGGAACTCTTCGCCATCCATATCAGCCAGAGATGATTGCTCCCCCTGAGAAGGCTTTCTTCACCACGTACGGACCCTCATATGATGGTGCGAACTTTCCTCGTGGATCTGATAGGGCCATATTCCTCTTCTTCAGAACGAGATCTCCGGGTTGGAAAGTGCGAGGTCGAGCCTTCTTGTTGTAAGCTCTTTCGATCCGTCTCTGGTAGAGCTGTCCGTGGCACAGTGCCGCCAATCTCTTTTCATCTATGAAGTTCAGCTGCTCATACCGGGCTTGGGCCCATTCGGCTTCTTCCAGCTGAGTTTGTGACAGGATTCTCAAAGAAGGGATCTCCACTTCGACTGGTAGTACTGCTTCCATCCCATACACCAGAGAGTAGGGGGTGGCTCCAACGGATGTCCTCACTGACGTTCGGTAGGCACACAAGGCATAAGGCAGGTGCTCGTGCCAATCCTTATAAGTCTCCGTCATCTTGCTCAGAATCTTCTTCACGTTCTTGTTGGCAGCTTCTACGGCTCCGTTCATCTTCGGACGGTATGGAGCAGAGTTGTGGTGCTGGATCTTGAACTGCTGGCATAGCTGATCCATCATGCGGTTGTTTAGGTTGGAAGCATTGTCGGTGATGAGCATCTTCTGGCATTCCGTAACGGCAGATGATGTTGTTCTTCACAAACCGGGTGACTGCGACTTGAGTGACATTCTTGAAGGAACATGCCTCTACCCACTTGGTAAAATAGTCGATGGCCACCAGTATGAACTCATGCCCGTTAGACGCCTTTGGGGTGATTGCACCAATCACATCCATTCCCCAAGCTGAGAATGGCCATGGCGAGGCCATAGTGTGAAGATATTGGGGAGGTGCGTTCTTGCTGTTCTGATACATCTGGCATTTATGGCACGTCTGGACATGTCTCTGATGCAGTCCCTCTCCATTGTCAACCAATAATAGCCAGCTCTCATGATCTTCCGGGCCAGGAAGGGTCCGTTGGCATGGGCTCCCATTAATCCCGCGTGCATCTCTTGAATCAATCGGTTGGCCTCTTCTGCATCTACACATCGCAGGAGGGTGGCGTCATGAGTTCGTTTGTACAGAATCTCTCCGCTCAAGAAGAACTGGAAGGCCATCCTTCTGATGTATTTCTTCTCATTTTCGGTCGCCCGTGATGGATACTCTCTGTCTTGGATGAAGCGCTTGATATCGTAATACCAAGGCTTATCGTCTATCTCTGCTTCGACGTTCATGCATTCTTCTATGCACACACAGTATGCCGGGATGTCTCGAGTCTCGATCCGTAACGGTCGCACATCATCCCCTTCTACTAGCTTGATTAGGCTTGCCAGTGTGGCAAGCGCATCGGCAAAGTGATTGTGAGCTCTTGGGGTGTATGTGAAGGTGACATACTTGAACTTTGGGATTAGCCGGCTGATGTATCGTTGATACGGGATGAGCTTGGGATCCCGAGGCTTGCCATTCTCCGTTAGTCTGTGACACTATCAGCAGAGAGTCTCCGAAGACTTCCAGTTCATAAGCACCGAATTCCAAAGCTGCTTGCAGGCCGACGATGCATGCTTCGTACTCAGTCATGTTGTTGGTGCAATCAAATCCCAGCTTAACAGCGATAGGAGTTTGTTGTCCCTTTGGCGATACCAAGACCGCGCCAATTCCGCTTCCGACAGCGTTTGCTGCTCCGTCAAAGTAAAGCTTCCATCTACCCTGATTGTCTTCGTCGACTGTCATTACGTCTTCGTCTGGGAACTCTGAGTCCATTAGCTCTAACTGCTCAGACGGGTAATCTGCCAAGTAATCGGCTATGGCTTGTCCCTTGATCGCCTTTCGAGCCACAAACAAGATGTCGAATTCAGATAGGAGTACTTGCCACCGTGCGATCTTCCCAGTCAAGGCAGGCTTTTCAAAAATGTACTTGATTGGGTCCATCCGGGATACCAACCAAGTGGTGTAGTAGAGCATGTACTGTCTCAGCTTCTTGGAGGCCCAAGCCAGTGCGCAGCACGTCTTCTTCAACCAACAAGTAACGGGTCTCCGGCTCCGTGAACTTCTTGCTAAGATAGTAGATTGCCTGCTCTTTCTTCCCAGTCTCGTCTTGTTGTCCCAACATGCAGCCCATGGATGCTTCTTGGACTGTGAGGTATAGAATGAGGGGACGTCCTGGAGTTGGTGGAACCAGGATGGGTGGGTTGAGCAGATACTCCTTGATCTTGTCAAAAGCTTTCTGGCAGTCTTCAGTCCACTTTATCTTCACATCTTTTCTTAGCAACTTGAACAGAGGCTCGCAGGTTGCCGTAAGCTGTGCGATGAAGCGAGCTATATAGTTGATTCTTCCCAAGAAGCTTCGGATCTCTTTCTCTGTCCTTGGCGCGGGCATGCTTCGTATGGCTTGAACCTTTGCAGGATCAATCTCAATTCCCCGGCCGCTGACGATGAAGCCTAATAACTTTCCGGATGTGACGCCGAAGGCACATTTGTTCGGGTTCAATCGGAGCTGATACTTCTTCAGTCGTTGGAACAATTTGCGCAGGTCTGTGAGATGATCTTGTGCGGTACGAGACTTGGCAATCATGTCATCTACGTAAACCTCTATCTCATGATGAATCATGTCATGGAAGAGGGTGACCATGGCTCGCTGATAAGTGGCTCCGGCGTTCTTCAGACCGAAAGGCATGACATCATACACAAAGGTTCCCCAATGTGTGACAAAAGCGGTCTTGGACTTGTCTTCCTCGGCCATCTTGATCTGATTGTACCCTGAGAATCCGTCCATAAAGGAGAATACGACGTTCGTTGCTGTATTGTCGACCAGGGTATCAATGTGAGGTAGAGGAAAGTTATCCTTCGGGCTGGCTCGGTTCAGATCCCGATAGTCCACGCACATTCTGACTTTTCCGTCCTTCTTTCGGCACCGGGACTATATTGGCTACCCAGTCCGAATAGGTTACTGTGCTTAGGAAACCTGCCTTCAATTGCTTTTCCACCTCTTCCTTGATCTTCAAAATGACTTCGGGCTTCATTCCGGCGCAGTGCTTGCTTTGACGGGCTTGCATTCTGGCTTCAGCGGGAATCTTGTGGACCACTATGTCTGTGTCTAGGCCTGGCATGTCTTGGTAAGACCAGGCGAAGATTTCATGGAACTCTCTCAACAGTGCGATGAGTGCTTCCTTTTGCTCTGCGGCGCAGCGGGTTCCAATCTTGACTTCTCTCGGCTCTTCACCCTCGTTGGCCAGATTTACTAATTTCCAACTCCTCTATGTTGGGTTTGGACCCCTCATCTTGTCTCTCTAATGCCTCGAGGATGTCACTTTGGTAATTCGATTTCTTCGTCGGAATTATCTATGTTATCCAGTGAGCAATCCGTTTTGTTGTCAATTTTGGAGACGTGGGGATCGTTTGAGGTTTTGCGTGTAATCCTGGAAAGGATGGCGGATGGAAAAACGGTAAGAAAACTAAAAAAGAGGAAACCATTCGTTTTGTGCGATGGCGTGTTGGATTTATTTAATGCACATTGGAGTATTTAAGATAGAAAGATTCATGGAATAAACATGTGACATATCATTTGAAATATGAAAACGGAAATGGAAATATGATGAAATGATTATGATTGTGGCATGATATCTTGAAAGCATAAACTAAACATAGAAACCCGAAATTGTTTGATACAAAAATTCCCGAGCTATTGGTAGACTCAAAACCGAGTTACCCCTAGCTGGGATACCGCTTACTCATTACTACTCGAGACACGCTGTAGCAATGGCACGCAAGTCCACGTCTTGGCTTCCTCTCCCTGTTGGCAGTGGCGGGTCGGTGGTGTGGTGGTGGAATCCTCCTCCTCAGTGATGGTGTGGATGCTCAACCCTTCAACCATAGGGCCAGCATCTTCTTCTTCAGCAACAGCGGTGGTGATGATGTTGCTTGGTTCTTTGGCTGGTGGTGGCAGCTTGTCTTTCTCTTCTTCCCCTCCCTCAGCCAGTGCTGGTAGGGATGACATGTCTGATTCTTCTTTGATCTCCACGATTGCCTTACTTACTCCTGGGTCGGGGATGATGTAGGGCTCTTCATCTTTCTTCAGACCCAAGTATTCTAGAATCGAATGGGGATTGAAGCGATATCGCTCCAAGAAGACTCTTACCAAATCATCCCAGCCGGTAAGGTTCCTCAGCTGATAGAACCAGGCGGCAGCTTTGTTTTGACAGGCTCTCGGGAAACACCGAGATCATCAAAAGCTCATTCTCCAAATGCAAGGCCATCTTCTCGCCGTACTTTTGCAAATGGACCTCCGGATCCCCATCCTCGTAAAATATCTCAAATTCCGGTGTCACAAACCCAGGTGGCACTATCAAGCACGGGAATTGGAAGAATTCGGTGAAATCAACATCTCTCCATTCATCAGTATCATCCTCCATGAAGTATCCCCAATCGGCTTCTTCATCCTGTAGGTTATCGAGATCCATCTCGTCTTCCACGATGTCATCCAGATTGATCTCCGCGTACCAGTCGAACTCGGAGGGGTCATCTGGTTGACGGCTTCTTTTTGATGGTATTTCTTCTCTCCCCACCAGCCCGTTTTCCATCAGATTGGTGATTTTCTTCTTGAACTCCTCACAACACTCTAGGCTGTGCCCTCTAGCCCCTGAGTGATATTCACATGCATCCCCTGTTGATGGCCCTGGCGGTGCATCTAACGGGGTGATGTGTCTTCTTTTCTCCAAGGTATAAAAGAGACGCCTCCACGCGATACGCTCCTCATTTCCTTCCTCTATTTCAACCATGTTTACACCTCCTTCTGGGTGATTGGGCAAAGGGTTGGTGGTGATGTTAGGTAGTCCTTCGAACTTCAGGACTCCGTGATCGATTAGATCTTGAACCCGATGCTTCAGTTGGCCGCAATTTTCAACAGTATGTCCCACTTCTCCAAAGTGGAAATCGCAGGTTGAATTTGGGTTGAAATCCCTTCTTTGCGGGCCGTTGTAAGGTCTTGGGACAACAGGTGAGATTAGGCTCTTCTCTATCAGGATGGGGTATAACTCCGTCAGGGGCATGGGCAGTGGCGTGAACTGTCTTAGTTCTTTTCTGGGCCATCTGTTGTCATTGGGCTGGTTTCCCACTGGTCCTTGCCGGCACCTGTGGTGCTAGGGCCGGGGCCGGAACCTGAGCCGGAGCCGGGGCCTGCATAGGCCTAGGTTGTATTGGTTGCATGGTGAAAGTTGGGAGGATTTGCCTCGGTCTCCCATTGCTTCTCCCTATCATTTGCACATCTCCTTCCTTCCTCTTTGTCGGAGCTTTCTTGGCGGCCTTGTTCGGCTAATGCCATCAGAGCCGTCATGTCTACTATCTTCTTTGTCTTCAAGGCATCTTCGATCCTCTCTCCCACTGGTATCAGGTCTACAAAGAACTGCATTTGTAATCCCATCATTCCGGTCGAAGTAGGGGTTCTTCAGTGTATCGACGAAGATCTTGATCATCTCTCTTTCGTCCAGCGGCGGGCGTGCTCGAGCCGCCTTCTCTCTCCACCTTTGGGCATACTCCCTGAAGGTTTCATTACTCTTCTTCTCCATCCTCTGCAGATCAAATCGGTCCGGAGCTATTTGGGAGTTGAACCCATATTGAGCCAGGAAGGTGTCTGCCAGCTCCTTCCAATGAGAGATCTTCTTCAACTGTGAGTACCATTCTGCTGCATTCCCTGTCAGGGTATCTTGAAATGTCTGGATTAGCAATGGTTCATTGTCGGCGTAGGGTGCCATCTTTCGGCAGTACATTTGCAGATGGATCATGGGGTCTCCTCTCCCATTGTATTTCTCGAACTCCGGGGCCTTGAACTTGGGTGGCACCGTCATGTTGGGGAACCAGGACATGCTCGAGAAGTCCGTGTTTCCGAAAGAGTTCAAACCCTGTATGAGCCTGATCTTCTCCTCCAAACTATCAATCTTGCTGTCCAATTGGGAGTCTTTCCCTTCTGGCTTCGGTGGCGTCGGCGGCCTTGGTGGAGTGACGTTGGTGTTGGAATGTCCCTTCCGGTTCTGCTTCACTGGTATCCTTTGTCGTCTTCCTTCCTTTGGTTCTCATCCTCCGTATTTCGCTTTGCTATTAGTTGCACGAAGCTGAGGAGTTCGTCGAACTTTCGCTTCAAGAGCGACCATCCGGATTTCTTGCTCGCTAGGTCCGGGTCCACTTGTTTCTCCCGCCATTTGATTGCGAATGCAAATATAACCTAGAGAGGTAAACAACGTCAAGTTAGACTTTGAATTCACAATTGGATGCATGACCTTGGCTTACTTTGCGGGTAAACCATGGCTAAGTATGTATGCGTATGCATGGTATGCATGAATGCAATATGTATTGACAAATGGATGGGTTTTCCCATTGGGTTGCCAAAATTGGCGAGCCTTTCGGCTCATGGCTTCATTTTGGAATTTGGGTGACCGACATCAATCAATATGAGGGTCAGGGATGACACAAGTAGACATCTATGGAGTTAAGAACTCATGTATGTACATAATGGCATTGTCAACAAAGAAATAGGCTTTCACACCATTGGAAATTCGACGAGCCTTTCGGCGCCTTGGTTCCATTTTGAAAGATTTTTTTTTTTTAGGGAACCAGTGTCGATAGGTGTGAAGGTCGTATTCTTGGTTGACAGACAGCACGATGGGTAAGTATCTAGATTCCTATGCAGAGTTGAGAACTCTTTAGGATTGACACATGTATGGGCTTTGTCAACGAAGAGATGGGCTTTCGCACTATCAAAATTTTGACGAGGCCTTTCGGCGTTCGGTTCTATTTTGAAAGATTTTTGAGAACCGATGTCAGTTAGTGCGAAGGTCATACTCTTGGTTGGACATGATGAGACTCTACATGACCTTATAGAGTTTGGAAACTCTTGGGGTTTACAGACGTACTAACGAAAAGATAGACTCTTGCATTATCAAAATCCGACGAGCCTTTCGGCGTTCGGTTCCATTTTGAAAGATTTTTTTTTGGAAGGAACCGATGTCGATAAATGCAAGGGTCGTACTTTTGGTTAAGGACGACGCGACTCTATATACAATGGTTACCAATGTATCAACGAAAAGATGGATTATCACATCTTATCCAAAATTTGACGAGCCTTTCGGCGTTCGGTTCCATTTTGAAAATTTTTGGAGGGAACCGATGTCGGTTGATGTGATAATCGTACTTTTGGTTGGGGATGACTTGACTCTATACATGATGGTTACAATCGTACCAACGAAAAGATAGGCTCTCGCATTACCAAAAATTGACGAGCCTTTCGGCGTTCGGTTCCATTTTGAAAGATTTTTTTGGAAACCAGTGTCGATAAATGCGAGGGTCGTACTTTTGGTTGAGGACGACGTGACTCTATACACAATGGGTACATACGTATTCAACGAAAAGTTAGACTATCACATCCAAAATTTCGACGAGCCTTTCGGCGTTCGGTCCCATTTTTTTTTTAAAATTTTGAGGGACCAATGTCGGTTGATGTGATAATCGTACTTTTGGTTGGGTGACAAGACTATGTACATGACGGGTATGATCGTACTAACGAAAAGCTAGACTCTCACATTACTGAAAATTCGACGAGCCTTTCGGCGTTCGGTTCCATTTTGAAAATTTTTGGAGGGAACCGATGTCGGTTAATGCGAGGGTCGTACTTTTGGTTGAGGACGACATGACTGTATCAACGAAAAGTTAGACTCTCACATTACTGAAAATTCGACGAGCCTTTCGGCGTTCGGTTCCATTTTTGAAAGATTTTTGGAGGGAACCGATGTCGGTTAATGTGAGGGTCGTACTTTTGGTTGGGGTACGACAAGACTATGTACACGCGTATCAACGAAAAGATAGACTCTCACATTACTGAAATTCGACGAGCCTTTCGGCGTTCGGTTCCATTTTTGAAAGATTTTTGGGAACCGATGTCGGTTAATGTGAGGGTCGTACTTTTGGTTGGATACGACACGACTCTATACATCCCATGTAGAGTTTGGAACTCTTTGGGTTTGAGTGGTTTGCAACGGGTATGGACAACGTGGTTATCCTATCCCTTTATCAAACAATGACATGCAAACAAAGGTTTAGATAGATAGAACCTGACTCGGCTCCAATTATTTTATCACCACCTGGAAAATAGCACAACGCTTTTCCCTTGACTCATTTTGAAAAGACACATCCTATTTTTGGGTATCCTATCTTAGGTTGGATGTTCACTCGGTTGGCTTTTACCAGAGCCCTCACAGGTAGTTTTTCTACTACTATAGCTTACTATATGCAACATGGTATGACACAGCTTGGAATTCTGTTTCCTAAAGGGGCCGATGATCATGCCCGTTTCGTCCTCCCGAAGGAAGTCAAAAGGGTATTGGATCACCGGGGAAGCACTTGCACGCCCCCCTCGATCTCCACGGGTGTGAAGGGAGAAGGGTGGATTCTCGTGTTCCATGTCCTAGATATAAAAGGGTTCGTGGTGGAGCCTGTACTAGCCCAGCCCCACCTGAGTCCGGGTTCGACCCAAAAGTCCAATGAGTGTATATGTCATGATTTTGAAAGTAAAAAGGGAAAAGACTTTTTTGTACAAAGCACAATATACAATATGTGTTGCATAAAATAAATCTCTATCCTATGTTCGCAGTTTATATACAAGAATATAGACATGCTAAAATCAAAACACTATACAAGATGAAATAAAGAATGAATCAAATAATGAATACCAACAAATATATACACACATGCTTAGCAAAGAAAACACCGAAAGACTATAGGCTTAAACCCTCTAAGTCCCCAGTGGAGTCGCCAAGCTGTCGACACCGGCGGAAAATTCTTCTTATTTTATTTTCTTTTTATTTTCCTAGATACCGACCCCCATTTGGCGAGTGTTGTGTGTGTTCCTCTATCTCTTTTCCGTTTCGAGATACGAGTTGTGTGTGTGTGGGAACTTGTGTACGTGTGTGCGTGTGAGCACAAATTTGGAGTCGCCACCAACCATGGGAAATTTTAAGGTGTGATTGGGCACCTATGTCTAATAGATTTTACCCTATTTAGACATCTACAACTAAATGGTCTTGAACCAGAGATAGGTTCGGGGGTTTGCTTATGCGTGGGGAAGGTGTTAGGCACCCCACGACATCCGTTTAAGAAAACGGTTACCTCCTTTCCTAATGTTTTCTTTTATTTGCTAAGCCTAAGTTTGTTGGTTTTTATTATGTACAAATGTCCCGATTTCCGTCGTACGATATACCAAAAATGGCAAACGTAATGTGACTTCGTTCGGTTTTGATTAGACTCTTTATTTCACCATCCCTTTATCTTTGTATCTTTTAAATTTCCGGGCATTTCGGTGGTAGGATATACTTGAAATCCTAACACCTAGTGCCGGGACAAACAATTAATGTTTTTGGTGCCATATTCGGGATCTCTTTACCCTTGATTTCCAAGAGTAAAGCGGTCCGTCAAATGGCGGGGTTTTGGGTGATTAATTCACACTTTGGGGAATTTTAGACCATGATCCTATGGGAGTTAGAACGTGTAGAATCCCTTACACGAAAGCACGTACCAGCCACGCCCCCGTGTAAAGGACTCATACCTTCGTTTCTAACGCCCACATTACCATGTTTACTCTTTTTAAAGTTTTCATGGCAAAGTGTATTTTAATCACATTTTTATATCAAAGCGAATAAACAATCAAGCAAGTAATCAAGATAGCAAAATGGTAAAACATCCAAGCAAAATAGTCACGGCATAGTCGCAACACATGTATCATGAAGATGACAAATATGGATTGGCATAACTATAATGTTCAATGCAAAGTGCAATTTATTATGACACAAGAGTTTTTAAGGAAAGGGTCAAGACCTCGTGGGGTCGGGATTCGATGCTATTGAAAGACTTACTCGGATCCCGACACCACCATAGGATTTACATGAATAAAACAAAGCAATCTAAAAGAGGGTTTCAATGCCTTTTCGGGCTTACACAAAGGGTTAGGTGCTATTGAAAGACTTATCCTAAACCTTCGATGCCAAATAGGACTTAAATGAGAAAATCTATTTGAAAATATGGGTTTCAATGCCTTTTCGGGCTTACACGAAGGGTTGGTGCTATTGAAAGACTTATCCTAAACCTTCGACGCCAAATAGGACTTAAATGAGAAAATCTATTTGAAAATATGGGTTTCAACGCCTTTTCGGGCTTACACGAAGGGTTGGTGCTATTGAAAGACTTATCCAAACCTTCGACGCCAAATAGGACTTAAATGAGGAAAATCTATTTGAAAATGGGGTTTCAATGCCTTTTCGGGCTTACACGAAGGGTTGGTGCTATTGAAAGACTTATCCAAACCTTCGACGCCAAATAGGACTTAAATGGTGAAAATCTATTTGAAAATGGGTTTCAATGCCTTTTCGGGCTTACACGAAGGGTTGGTGCTATTGAAAGACTTACCTAAACCTTCGATGCCAAATAGGACTTAGATGAGAAAATCTATTTTGAAAATGTGGGTTTCAATTTACGGGTCCAACGCCTCATGGATTTACATGGGGTTTAGTGCTATTGAAAGACTTACCTAAAACCGCCAACACCGTTTGGTATTTTCATGCCCAAATCAAAATAATGCAATATGAACAATATTTACAACAACGTAGTAAATAATGTAAATAACCGGCTTTGGAAAAAAGTATTTTTGTGGGTCCAACACCGTATGGATTTACATGGGGTTTAGTGCTATTGAAAGACTTACCTAAAACCACCAATACCGTATGGGATTTTCATGCCCAAAATAATGACGGATAAATCATATTTACAACGTAGCAAAAATGGCGAGAAATTTAAAGCATAACGGGAAGCTATAAATTAATGGAATTTACAAGGGGGGGATTTTGTGGGTCCAATGCCTATGGGATTACGTGATGGTTAATGCCTCTTTGAGGTCTTAAATAGTCCATCCACAACCAATCGGGATTATCACGCCCATTTTTATGGGAAATGGAGATAATAATAACGCAATATATTCACAAGCGCGTAAAAGTAAATAAAGCGATAAATGTATTTAAAGCATTGCGGAAAGCGATAAATAAATTTAAAGCAAATAATGGACTTAAAAATACGGGATTTTCATGGGTCCAATGCCTATGGAATTACGTAATGGCTAAAGCCTCCTCGAGGTCTTACATAAACCATTACGACCAATCGGGATTATCACGCCCATTTCACAAAGGAAAAAATGGGGAGAATAACAATATTCGCAATATAATATTTACAACGTAGTAAATGTAAATAAAGCGATAAATGACAATATTTAACATGGGGGTTTTTAACGGGTCCAATGCCTATGGAATTACGTGATGGTTAATGCCTCTTTGAGGTCTTACATAGTCCACCACGACCAATCGGGATTATCACGCCCAAATCACAAAGGAAAAAATGGGAAAATGACAATATCCACAATATAATATTTACAACGTAGTAAATGTAAATAAAGCGATAAATGACAATATTTAACACATGGGGATGTATTTTTCGGGTCAAATACCTCGTAGGCTAACAAGGTTGTTACGGCCTCGTTAGAGGTCTTACGCAACTGAGCCAAAGCTACTCAATATTTGCCGTACTAAAACACGAGGAAACCGGTGTATTTTTCGGGTCAAGACCTCGTGGGCTAACATGGTTGTCAACGGCCTTTGTTAGAGGACTTACGCGAGCCGCCAAAGCCACTCAATATTGCCGTACTAAAACACACCGGGGGAGGGGGGTAATCACAACAAATATTATTCACAAGTGCGTATAAAATGTAAATAAAGCGATAAATGACTAGAAATGTAAATAAAGCGATAAATG
Source organism: Fagus sylvatica (assembly GCA_907173295.1). Lineage (NCBI taxonomy): Eukaryota > Viridiplantae > Streptophyta > Magnoliopsida > Fagales > Fagaceae > Fagus > Fagus sylvatica. The sequence continues at coordinate 18,555,090 of OU015764.1, forward strand.
ACTAGAAATGTAAATAAAGCGATAAATGACTAAATGAAATAAAGCTAAATGACTAGAAATGTAAATAAAGCAATAAATGAGCTAGTAAAACATAAATGAACTAAAATGAACTAAAGAATGTGAAGAGAAAGGGAGAGAGAGAGAGAGAGAGGAGTGGGAAGATGAGGAGAAGGTTAGAGAGAGAAGCACCTAATAGGTGCTTCTCACTCTAAAAACCCCCCAAAATCCCTAAAGAAAAAGAAGAGGGAGAAAGAGCCTAGAGAGAGAGAGAGATTACCTAGAGAGGAGTCTCTCTCTCTAAAACTACCCAAAAATCCCCTCCTAAAACCCCCTAAACCCCTATTTTCTGCCTAAACTAAGCTCTAGAAGGCCTAGTGCCCGAGCAAAAACTTGTGCTGCAAATGAGGGGGGGAGGGTCGGTTTTATAGAAAACCGTGCACGCCTCGCGCAGCACCATCATGCGCGGCGCATGACGGTCCTGCGCGAGTTGTGGTACTGCCACGTGGCAGTCTTATCTTCCACGCCAGCAGCCCCTCGAATCCTCCTCGATTTCCGTGCGCGTACCCTTTTTTATCCGATTTTCGGGGGCAGTTTTGGAGGTCTTCTGGAACTCAAAATGGGTCATGCGGCATATCGTCGGAAAGCTCTCGACGTCCTCTTTCCAACGATATAAAGTTTGCGCGAATCGGAGTTCGGACGAGGGAGTTATGGCTCCCGGAAGTCGGGGTGTTGGAGCTGTTTTTGTGCACTCTTCCGATGCGGATTCCGGTCAAACGGGGGATGCTATCGGCGAACCGAGAGTTCCACGACGTAGCCGGAGTCATTATCTTTCCAACGCACCCGGGCTCGCGGATCAACTTGTTGCGAGCAGGAAAGACTCTGCGCGCGAAGGCGGCTGTCCGGGAGAAAAAATGCGTTTTGCTCCCAGCGCGTTTTTTCTCAAATCTTGTCCCAGTTCGCGCGCATATTTGACCTAGCTCCCGATGTCGGATTTTGACGTTCTTGGTACCGTCGGAAAGCTTGCGCTGCCTATTTTTGCAAGGTTCCGGATTCGCGGGAATCCGAGCTTGGACTCGTGAGATATGGCCCCGCGAGCAGAGTCCACCGGGGTGTTTTTGGTCCGTTTGAGGGCAGTTTTCCGATCGGGATTCCGGCTGACCCCGATAAATTCTTGGCGATCCGAGAGTTCCACGTCGTGCATGGATGTGTCCTCTTTCCAATGTGCCCGGGCTCGCAGATCAACTTGTTGCGAGTCAGGAAGACTCTGTGCGCAAGCGTGGCAACGTCGGTGAGACAATCCCGGAACTTTCAGCAAAACCTTATTTTGTCGGCCTGTTTTCACGCGCGTGGTAGACGTAGCTCCCGATGTCGGATTCCGACGATCTTGGTATCGTCGGAAAGCTTGCGTTACCTACTTTTTAACGGTACAGGCCTTGCACAGAGGCGAGTTTGGGTTCGCGAGATATGATCCTGCGAACGGAGGCCGTCGGAATGTTCCTTATGCTAAGGGGTCAACTTTTGGCTGAGATTCCGGCTTGACCGGAGGAGCTCTTGACGATCCGAAAGTTGCATGCGGTAGCTGAAGTGAACCTCTTGCCTAAGGGTCTTGGCTCTTGGACCAAGTTGCAGCGGGTCGGAGAGAATCTTTGCGCAAACGCTTGCCTCCCAAATAGGCTGTTTTGTCAACAACACTTACCAAAATTTGGCTAAGTGTCGGACCGTTTTTTCGCAGTTTTGGCCACAACTCTCTCGTTTCTCGTCCGTTTTCGACCCGTAAAGTACGGAATCGAAGCTCTTGATATTCTCTATACATTGGTCAAGGGGTGGTCAGTTCGATCCAGTTTTTGGTCTGGTCAACGGTCCGGTCAAACCTTGGTCAAACTTGGTCAACCTTGGTCAAACTTGGTCGAACTTGGGCAAAGTTCTCCAAACTCTTGGAGATGTATCCCGGACTACATTTCAAGGGTTTCTGGGCACGGTGGGTCCTAGTCGGGTTGGAAACGGCTCGGTCAAACTTCGGTCAACCCTAGTCAAACTTGGTCAACCCTAGTCAAACTTGGTCAAACCTTGGGAAATGTGTCCCGGACCTTCTTTTTGGGAGTATTCGAGGTGATGAGCCCTCGTCGGAACAGGCCGACTTGGTTCGGGCTGCCTCGTTTTGCGTGCCGACACCCGAGAAAATCCCGGGGGTAAAAATGGGGTTATGATAGAATCGCAATTGGGTAATCAGACCTGGCTTGGAAATTCATCCAAACGATCAGGGACAAATTGGGATTTGACACTTAGTCGAATCGCAATTGGGTAATCAGACCTGGCTTGGAAATTCATCCAAACGATCAGGGACAAATTGGGATTTGACACTTAGTCGAATCGCAATTGGGTAATCAGACCTGGCTTGGAAATTCATCCAAACGATCAGGGACAAATTGGGATTTGACACTTAGTCGAATCGCAATTGGGTAATCAGACCTGGCTTGGGAATTCATCCAAACGATCAGGGACAAATTGGGATTTGACACTTAGTCGAATCGCAATTGGGTAATCAGACCTGGCTTGGAAATTCATCCAAACGATCAGGGACAAATTGGGATTTGACACTTAGTCGAATCGCAATTGGGTAATCAGACCTGGCTTGGAAATTCATCCAAACGATCAGGGACAAATTGGGATTTGACACTTAGTCGAATCGCAATTGGGTAATCAGACCTGGCTTGGGAATTCATCCAAACGATCAGGGACAAATTGGGATTTGACACTTAGTCGAATCGCAATTGGGTAATCAGACCTGGCTTGGAAATTCATCCAAACGATCAGGGACAAATTGGGATTTGACACTTAGTCGAATCGCAATTGGGTAATCAGACCTGGCTTGGAAATTCATCCAAACGATCAGGGACAAATTTGGATTGTTTGATTGTCTTTTCCTATCATTGGGTTTCGTGTATGAAGTTTACCTGGCTTTTCTGACTCTTGGATTGTCTTGTTGTGTCCTTTGCAGATGTCTGATCGAGGTAGCGGTAGCGGGGGCCATCGCCGGTCCGATCGCCTTGCGAAAGGCAAGTCTGTGATTTATGCTCCTGAGAGCCCTCCTGATACAGACGATGAGTACGATGCTATGGAGGACGTACGTACTCGTGTTGACGCATCTCTTGCCAGGGATCTGCAGGCTGAGTTTGATGCTGAGGCTGCCGGTTTATCTTCTAGTACTGCTCGGCCTTCTTCCCGGCCTGGTATTACTATTGGCCGTAGCGCTAGACCCTCTAGTGCGCCTCGTCAGCCTACTGCGGCTCCGCCAGCTGCTCCTCCCGCCAGATCGAAGAGGCGGAAGTCTGACCGCGCTCCTCTCTTCTGCGGATCCCATACCGGAGGATCATGTTGTACCAGGGTTCAGATACCCTCCCCAGGGTGGCATTCGACCGCGCTATCCTGTCACCACTCCGGTGGCGGATACACCACTCTTGACGAATCTCCATAACCATCCATCATCTTCAGTCCGTCGTTGTCAGGTATTTTTGTATTGGCACTCTTCTTTGTTTAGCTCTTTCGCATTCTTTCGTACTGAACACCTTTCCCTTTGTGCAGGATCCCCCTGAGAGTATCGGCCGGGGTGGGTGGTCCGAGTTTAGCCAGCTTCTGGATATCGCTCGTCCAGAGTACAGAGATTTTCTCGTGGAGCTGGGCTTTGGTCCCTTCCTCAGCATCCGCTATGTGCATGTACGGCATCCTTTGGTGAGGTGTTGGGTGGAGAGGTTCTTCCATCACACGGGGACCATCCATCTTAGTACCTGCGAGGTGGGGGTGCTCCCCGTTGACTGGAGTGCCATTCTAGGCATCCGTTTTGGGGGTAGGATTCCTCCTAGCGACCCTGTGTCTGATTTTGAGGCCATGGAGATCCTAGGCATCGATGATCCGGCTGCCATCGTGGGCAAGAAGCTTTTCCATCTGAAGATCAGTTTTCTGAAGGATCTCTTGGTGAGGGAGATAGAGGAGCCTCCCACGGAGCTGCGATATCGCCAGTGGACTGCCTATTTCATATTTAGCTGCTTCCTTGGGAATGACAAGTCTACCATTCCCACGCCCATAGTCGGTATGTTCCGAGACATTGACGACCTGAGGGATTATGACTGGGGAGCACTGACGTATGGGTTTTACATTCGGGGCTTGCGCCGCTTCTCCCGTCGAGAGACCGCCAGTTTCCTCGGCTTTTGGCAGTTCACGCTTTTCTGGGCTTTTGAGCATTTTGCCGTATTCGCTCCCAGCAGGCTTCCAGCGGCTCCTGATTCCGCATTCCCGCTTGCCAGGCGATGGGATTCGGCTTGGATCCAGCGACTGACTACCCGCACGCTTATGGAGTGCCGTACGACCGTGGACTGTATCAGGGATGTTGATATTGTCTTTCAGCCTTACTCCACATTCCTGCTTGAGCGTCCTGAGGTGTTTAGGGCCATGGAGCTATCTCGCCTGCGGATATGGATCCGATCTCCGAGGTCCTGGGAGCTTTTGATGGGCGAGAGGACCTTGCGGCAGCTAGGTGGCGATGCCCTCGTCCCTGTGGATCCTCCTCAGCTGATGACTATCGAGGACTACATCCCACGCGCCCCGAGTGATTCTTTCGTGGCGGGAGTTGAGGCTTATCCAGCTCTGATTCTGGCCGATGTGCCGTATGGAGAGTGGTTTGAGCAGGTCTCCTTGGGGTCTCTGATGTCCCTCCATGAGGTCGAGGGTGGTCGAGTCATGGGCGGATCAGCTATGGACAGCCATCTTTACCGGTCTTCTGGAGAGTTTGAGTGGCTTCAGACTGAGATTCTACGTCTTCAGCTCGAGTTATCAGTCAGTGAGGATCGTTACGCCGCTGACATGGCCCGAGCACAGGAGGAGACGGCCCGTGTACAGGCGGAGCTGACGCAGGTACAGGGGGAGCTGACCCGGACGCAGGGGGATTTGACCCAGAGTCGGAGGGATTTGGGTTCTCGGGATGCGATGCTTGACTGCCCATGTGGAGACCATTCGGAGACTAGAGGATCAGCTTCATGGCATGGGCATTACTCCTGTTACTGGAGCTGGCTCGTCTGGTCTTGGTCAGACTTCTTCTTCGCCGCCCCCAGATCCTGTTTCTCGAGAGTGGTTCTTTGACGACCATCCTTCTCCTCCATGATGTATATTTTTCCTTTCTTTTTCTTCTTGGGGCCTTGTATTCCGGCCAGTCATTTTGTATTTACATGGATTGTACAGACATTGGTTATTGTATATACGGGCAGTGTTTATGGTTATGTATTTATGGCTATGGCTATTTGTTTGGATGTTGATTCACGGGTTTGTATGGATGTGTGTTTGGATGTATGGCTGTGTTTCTGGATGTATGGATGTGTTTTTGGCTATGTGTTTATGGCTATGGCTATGTGTTTGTGGCTATGTGTATGGATATTGGGTCTCGATCCTCCGCGAGGCCTGGTTCATCAATATCGGGGCTTACCTCTCCTTAGGGCCCGTTTTCATCATTATAGGGACTTACTCTTCCACGAGGCCCATTTCAGCAATCCTTGGGTCTTACTCCTTCACGAGGCCCATTTCAGCAAATTTTGGGACTTACTCCTCCACGAGGCCCATTTCAGCAAATTTTGGGACTTATTCCTCCTCGAGGCCCATTTCAGCAATCCTTGGGTCTTACTCCTTCACGAGGCCCATTTTAGCAAATTTTGGGACTTACTCCTCCACGAGGCCCATTTCAGCAAATTTTGGGACTTATTCCTCCACGAGGCCCATTTCCACAATCCTTGGGTCTTACTCCTTCACGAGGCCCATCTGGATGACTCTCCGGATTTTTTCCAATTTTTCTTGACAAAAATGGAAAAATTTGCCCCAGTATGTAGTGTCGAATAAATTTTTCTAGCTTCTTGAAGATAGAAAAATTTTGCCCCAGTGTAGGGCAATGATTGCTGATGCGGAATTCTGGATTTCTCCTTCTGTCTTTCTGGTACCGGACTGTGATAGCTTCTTGAGGGCTAGACTATCCCCTTTCAAAATTTTTCAAAACCCTTTTTGAAAAATTTTGCCCCAGTGTTCCATAGGATTTGCCTGTGTGACAATCCCGGGTCATTTTTGCACTTCTAGATTTCTGGGTCGAGCTAGGGTTTCAGGGCTGGTTCCTGAACTTTGAGCTTAGTTCTCGGCCCTCGGGCTGCCCCGCCGGTGGAAGATCGATTCTGACTACGTTATATCAAACGCCTCCTTACGAGGTTGTCTCTGTTTCAATTTTTGACCCCCGGGTCGATTTTAGGGTTTCGGGTCGGTCCTCGGTTGTCGGGCCGAAACCTTCGATTACCGGATCGCCCAAGACTTTCTCATAGGTGATTTCTTGCAAAAAGACCTTCATACAGCGCGAAACGGGCTTCTAGGAGTGAGTGAAAAGGGTCAAATCCGCGTGGTATGGGAAAAAGAGCCGTTGGGATTCCCAACGGGATTGGCGCGTGATTATCACGCGCGGCGCGTGATGATCACGCGCCAGTTTCCGTCTATTTAAACCACGCTCCTCCTTCGAACCAGCAACCATTTTCCGAGTTTCTCTCCCCTTTCTTCACTAAAATCTCTCCATTTTTCCCGTTTTTGAGTCCATTGGGTCCATGGCCTCCTCTAGTAATGATCCCGACTCCTTGGTGACACTTCATTTCCATGATTTCCGCGTTGAGCGGATGAGACATTGGTGGACTCTTCTTGGAGAGGACGACCATGCCGACATCGTGGGGTTCTTTGGTAAGTTTCCCCCTTTCATGCGGCTTCAAGTTGATCGTGGCTTGCTCGAGGCTCTTGCTTCTCTCTGGGACCCGACCCATTGTTGCTTTTCCATTGGAGAAGTGGATCTTGTCCCTACTATGGAGGAGTATGCTGAGCTTCTTCAGCTAGACCGCCCTTTCAGCGAGACTCCGGTCATACCCATTCGGGGGCCTCGGTCCAACCGATGTTTGGAGAAGTATTTGGGCTTGACTACTGCAGTTCTACGTCCAGAGATTGCTCGACCTGAGGAAACTTGGCGGAAAGCCAACATTTCTCTAGATTTGCTGACGAAGTACTTCTCTCGGAGTGGCTTTCCCGTGAAGCTTGCTAGGGACTTTATTGCGGGCAAGAAGGGGTGGAAGAAATTCCGGATCAATGCCTTCAAGATCGCTTTCGCAGGTATTTTTCTCTTTCCTACTTCTGCTGGTAGGATAGATTTGGGTGTTATTCCCATAGTATTCAGCGAGGGCAGGTCTATCATCCCTGCCATATTGTGCGAGACCGTGCGGTCTTTGTCTTACTGTAGGAGACAGGGAGAGGGGGTTCCGATGTTCTGCCCACAGCTTCTTCAGCTCTGGTTCTGCAGTCACCTGCGGCACTTCTACCGCCTCCAGACTCCTTATCACTTTGAGAGGCATACAGTGAGCCAGACCGTCAATATAGCACTTCCCTTCACTGGCAATAGTCGTGATTGGGCATCATACCTCCTCGACTTGCCCTTGGGTGAATGGTCTTGGAAGGTCACTTGGGGGCCAGCAGTGTGGAAGCCCTGGACTCATTGTGCCCTGGACTCATTGTGCTCTCTTCGATGGAGTGCCTCTTCCTGGGGTGTGGGGTTGTACGGGCTACTATCCCAGCCTTGCTCTTCGTCAGTTTGGTGGTGTTCAGTACCCGCCTCGTCTTGGTGACTTGGATGCGGTGACTTTCGACTACATCCCTAGTGAGGATATGTGGAGGCTCCTCTCCAGGGTTGAGGTTATCTGGGAAGGCCGCCTTTCGGAGGTAGTTCTCATCGAGGATGGTTCGCCTGGAGATAGCTCTGTTGCTTCTGACTTTGTCGAGTGGAGAGAAGGGTGGACTCCCTTTTTCACTCTCAGGCCTACTGTACGGCCGGGCACATCACATTCTTCGGTGTCTCGCTCTCTTCGGGTGTCAGCCTCCACTGGTCAGCCTGAGAGA
>OU015764.1:18563139-18590903 GCA_907173295.1 Fagus sylvatica
GCTTACCTGTGGGACGTATAGGCGAAAACTGATCGTCGATCGGAGTCCTGGATCATGAGAAAAAGACCAAAAGACACAAAAAAGAGAATAACCCAATCAGCACATTTCGACCGTTTAAAACTGAAATAAATGGTAGGGATGGAAAGGGGCTTACTCGTGGAGCGCGTAGGCGAAGACGGCGCGTCAATCGGAGTCCCGGATAGCAAGATATGAGCAAAAGAGTGAAGAGGGGCGAAGTGGGGTCCAGAGAGCGAAAAGGGAAAGAAAACGACAAAATGAAGGGGAAAGGCCGCGCGGGGCCTGAAGTAGTGGGACCTCGCGCATGACCGTCATGCGCCGCGCATGATGGTCATGCGCGAGTTCCCAAAACTGCCCCGTTTCACCATTTCAAGCCCCGAATCGTCTTTTCGCATCCCGACCGATCTTCTCCAAGCCCTGGAATGCCCATTTGGACTCCGGAAGGACTGGCACGCAAACCGAGACAAACTACGCGACAGCCGTAGGAGAACGCGGAAACCGAGAAAATCCGAGCGGGCAAAAATCGAGTCATTTATTCTTTGTCCAACGTTCCTTGTGCCAAGAAATGCCGAACAAAGAAGGGGCAACTGTCATAACCCCATTTTTACCCCCGGGATTTTCTCGGGTGTCGGCACGCAAAACGAGGCAGCCCGAACCAAGTCGGCCTGTTCCGACGAGGGCTCATCACCTCAAATACTCCCAAAAAGAAGGTCCGAGACACATTTCCCAAGGTTTGACCAAGTTTGACTAGGGTTGACCAAGTTTGACTAGGGTTGACCAAAGTTTGACCGAGGTTTGACCGAGCCGTTTCCAACCCGACTAGGACCCACCGTGCCCAGAAACCCTTGAAATGTAGTCCGGGATACATCTCCAAGAGTTTGGAGAGCTTTGACCAAGTTCGACCAAGTTTGACCAAGTTTGACCAAGGTTTGACCGGACCGTTGACCAGACCAAAAACTGGATCGAACTGACCACCCCTTGACCAAGGTATAGAGAATATCAAGAGCTTCGATTCCGTACTTTACGGGTCGAAAACGGACGAGAAACGAGAGAGTTGTGGCCAAAACTGCGAAAAAACGGTCCGACACTTAGCCAAATTTTGGTAAGTATTGTTGACAAAACAGCCCATTTGGGAGGCAACGTTTGCGCAAAGATTCTCTCCGACCCGCTGCAACTTGGTCCGAGAGCCAAGACCCTTAGGCAAGAGGTTCACTTCAGCTACCACACGCAACTTTCGGATCGTCAAGAGCTCCTCCGGTCAAGCCGGAATCTCAGTCAGAAGATGACCCCTTGGCATAAGGAACATTCCGACGGCCTCTGTTCGCAAGATCATATCTTGCGAACCCAAGCTCGCCTCTGTGCAAGGCCTGTACCGTTAAAAAGTAGGTAACGCAAGCTTTCCGACGATACCAAGATCGTCGGAATCCGACATCGGGAGCTACGTCTACCACGCGCGTGAAAACAGGCCGACAAAATAAGGTTTTGCTGAAAGTTCCGGGAGTTGTCTCACCGACGTTGCCACGCTTGCGCACAGAGTCTTCCTGACTCGCAACAAGTTGATCTGCGAGCCCGGGCACATTGGAAAGAAGACACATCCATGCACGACGTGGAACTCTCGGATCGCCAAGAATTTATCGGGGCCAGCCGGAATCCCGATCGGAAAACTGCCCTCAAACGGACCAAAAACACCCCGGTGGACTCTGCTTCGCGGGGCCATATCTCACGAAGTCCAAGCTCGGATTCCCGCGAAATCCGGAACCTTGCAAAAATAGGCAGCGCAAGCTTTCCGACGGTACCAAGAACGTCAAAATCCGACATCGGGAGCTAGGTCAAATATGCGCGCGAACTGGGACAAGATTTGAGAAAAAACGCGCTGGGAGCAAAACGCATTTTTTCTCCCGGACAGCCGCCTTCGCGCGCAGAGTCTTTCCTGCTCGCAACAAGTTGATCCGCGAGCCCGGGTGCGTTGGAAAGATAATGACTCCGGCTACGTCGTGGAACTCTCGGTTCGCCGATAGCATCCCCCGTTTGACCGGAATCTGCATCGGAAGAGTGCACAAAAACAGCTCCGACACCCCGACTTCCGGGAGCCATAACTCCCTCGTCCGAACTCCGATTCGCGCAAACTTTATATCGTTGGAAAGAGGACGTCGAGAGCTTTCCGACGATATGCCGCATGACCCATTTTGAGTTCCGGAAGACCTCCAAAACTGCCCCCGAAAATCGGATAAAAAAGGGTACGCGCACGGAAATCGAGGAGGATTCGAGGAGCTGCTGGCGTGGAAGGATAAGACTGCCACGTGGCAGTACCACAACTCGCGCAGGACCGTCATGCGCCGCGCATGATGGTGCTGCGCGAGGCGTGCACGGTTTTCTATAAAACCGACCCTCCCCCCCTCACTTCAGCACAAGTTTTTGCTCGGGCACTAGGCCTTCTAGAGCTTAGTTTAGGCAGAAAATAGGGGTTTAGGGGGTTTTAGGAGGGGATTTTTGGGTAGTTTTAGAGAGAGAGACTCCTCTCTAGGTAATCTCTCTCTCTCTCTAAGCTCTTTCTCCCTCTTCTTTTTCTTTAGGGATTTTGGGGGGTTTTTAGAGTGAGAAGCACCTATTAGGTGCTTCTCTCTCTAACCTCTCCTCATCTTCCCACTCCTCTCTCTCTCTCTCTCCCTTTCTCTTACATTCTTTATTTCATTTTAGTTCATTTATGTTTTACTAGCTTTCATTTATTGCTTTATTTACATTTCCTTGTCATTTATTGCTTTATTTACATTTCTAGTCATTTATCGCTTTATTTACATTTCTAGTCATTTATCGCTTTATTTACATTTCTAGTCATTTATCGCTTTCTTTACATTTCTAGTCATTTATCGCTTTATTTACATTTTATACGCACTTGTGAATATTTGTTGTGATTACCCCCCCCCTCCCCCGGTGTGTTTTAGTACGGCAATATTGAGTGGCTTTGGCGGCTCGCGTAAGTCCTCTAACGAGGCCGTGACAACCATGTTAGCCCACGAGGTCTTGACCCGAAAAATACACCGGTTTCCTCGTGTTTTAGTACGGCAAATATTGAGTAGCTTTGGCTCAGTTGCGTAAGACCTCTAACGAGGCCGTAACAACCTTGTTAGCCTACGAGGTATTTGACCCGAAAAATACATCCCCATGTGTTAAATATTGTCATTTATCGCTTTATTTACATTTACTACGTTGTAAATATTATATTGTGAATATTGTCATTTTCCCATTTTTTCCCTTTGTGATTTGGGCGTGATAATCCCGATTGGTCGTGGTGGACTATGTAAGACCTCAAAGAGGCTTTAACCACCACGTAATTCCATAGGCATTGGACCCATGAAAATCCCGTGTTTTTAAGTCCATTATTTGCTTTAAATTTATTTATCGCTTTCCGCAATGCTTTAAATACATTTATCGCTTTATTTACTTTTACGCGCTTGTGAATATATTGCGTTGTTATTATCTCCGTTTCCCATAAAAATGGGCGTGATAATCCCGATTGGTCGTGGTGGACTATGTAAGACCTCAAAGAGGCATTAACCACCACGTAATTCCATAAGGCATTGGACCCACGAAAATCCTTTGTTTAAACCCCGTTATTTTCATTATTTACTACGTTGTTGTAAATATTGTCCACTTTTCATTATTTTGATTTGGGCATGAAAATACCAAACGGTATTGGCGGTTTTAGGTAAGTCTTTCAATAGCACTAAACCCCATGTAAATCCATGAGGCGTTGGACCCGTAAATTGCAAACCCATTTTCAAATAGATTTTCTCATTTAAGTCCTATTTGGCGTCGAAGGTTTGGATAAGTCTTTCAATAGCACCAACCCTTCGTGTAAGCCCGAAAAGGCATTGAAACCCCGTTTTCAAATAGATTTTCACCATATAAGTCCTATTTGGCGTCGAAGGTTTGGATAAGTCTTTCAATAGCACCAACCCTTCGTGTAAGCCCGAAAAGGCATTGAAACCCCGTTTTCAAATAGATTTTCACCATATTAAGTCCTATTTGGCGTCGAAGGTTTGGATAAGTCTTTCAATAGCACCAACCCTTCGTGTAAGCCCGAAAAGGCATTGAAACCCCATTTTCAAATAGATTTTCTCCATATTAAGTCCTATTTGGCGTCGAAGGTTTGGATAAGTCTTTCAATAGCACCAACCCTTCGTGTAAGCCCGAAAAGGCATTGAAACCCATTTTCAAATAGATTTTCTCATTTAAGTCCTATTTGGCGTCGAAGGTTTGGATAAGTCTTTCAATAGCACCTAACCCTTCGTGTAAGCCCGAAAAGGCATTGAAACCCTTTTTTAGATTGTTTTGTTTATTCATGTAAATCCTATGGTGGTGTCGGGATCCGAGTAAGTCTTTCAATAGCATCGAATCCCGACCCCACGAGGTCTTGACCCTTTCCTTAAAAACTCTTGTGTCATAATAAATTGCACTTTGCATTAAGCATTATATTCATGCCGATCCATATTTGTCATCTTCATGATACATGTGTTGCGACTATGCCATGACTATTTTGCTTGGATATTTTGCCATCTTTACCATCTTGATTACTTGCTTGATTGTTTATTGCTTTGATATAAAAATGTGATTAAAATACACTTTGCCATGAAAACTTTAAAAAGAGTAAACATGGTAATGTGGGCGTTAGAAACGAAGGTATGAGTCCTTTACACGGGGGCGTGGCTGGTACGTGCTTTCGTGTAAGGGATTCTACACGTTCTAACTCCCATAGGATCATGGTCTAAAATTCCCCAAAGTGTGAATTAATCATCCAAAACCCCGCCATTTGACGGACCGCTTTACTCTTGGAAATCAAGGGTAAAGAGATCCCGAATATGGCACCAAAAACATTAATTGTTTGTCCCGGCACTAGGTGTTAGGATTTCAAGTATATCCTACCACCGAAATGCCCGGAAATTTAAAAGATACAAAGATAAAAGGGATGGTGAAATAAAGAGTCTAATCAAAACCGAACGAAGTCATATTACGTTTGCCATTTTTGGTATATCGTACGACGGAAATCGGGACATTTGTACATAATAAAAACCAACAAACTTAGGCTTAGCAAATAAAGAAAACATTAGGAAGGAGGTAACCGTTTTCTTAAACGGATGTCGTGGGGTGCCTAACACCTTCCCCACGCATAAGCAAACCCCCGAACCTATCTCTGGTTCAAGACCATTTAGTTGTAGATGTCTAAATAGGGTAAAATCTATTAGACATAGGTGCCCAATCACACCTTAAAATTTCCCATGATTGGTGGCGACTCCAAATTTGTGCTCACACGCACACACGTACACAAGTTCCCACACACACACAACTCGTATCTCGAAACGGAAAAGAGATAGAGGAACACACACAACACTCGCCAAATGGGGGTCGGTATCTAGGAAAATAAAAGAAATACTTATAGAAATTTTCCGCCGGTGTCGACAGTGCCGGGACAAACAATTAATGTTTTTTTTTGTGCCATATTCGGGATCTCTTTACCCTTGATTTCCAAGAGTAAAGCGGTCCGTCAAATGGCGGGGTTTTGGGTGATTAATTCACACTTTGGGGAATTTTAGTCCATGATCCTATGGGAGTTAGAACGTGTAGAATCCCTTACACGAAAGCACGTACCAGCCACGCCCCCGTGTAAAGGACTCATACCTTCGTTTCTAACGCCCACATTACCATGTTTACTCTTTTTAAAGTTTTCATGGCAAAGTGTATTTTAATCACATTTTTATATCAAAGCGATAAACAATCAAGCAAGTAATCAAGATAGTAAAATGGTAAAACATCCAAGCAAAATAGTCATGGCATAGTCGCAACACATGTATCATGAAGATGACAAATATGGATCGGCATAACTATAATGTTCAATGCAAAGTGCAATTTATTATGACACAAGAGTTTTTAAGGAAAGGGTCAAGACCTCGTGGGGTCGGGATTCGATGCTATTGAAAGACTTACTCGGATCTCGACACCACCATAGGATTTACATGAATAAAACAAAGCAATCTAAAAGAGGGTTTCAATGCCTTTTCGGGCTTACACAAAGGGTTAGCGCTATTGAAAGACTTACCTAAACCTTTGATGCCAAATAGGACTCATATGAGAAAATCTATTTTGAAAATGGGTTTCAATGCCTTTTCGGGCTTACACGAAGGGTTGGTGCTATTGAAAGACTTATCCAAACCTTCGACGCCAAATAGGACTTATATGGTGAAAATCTATTTGAAAATGGGGTTTCAATGCCTTTTCGGGCTTACACGAAGGGTTGGTGCTATTGAAAGACTTATCCAAACCTTCGACGCCAAATAGGACTTATATGGTGAAAATCTATTTTGAAAATGGGTTTCAATGCCTTTTCGGGCTTACACGAAGGGTTGGTGCTATTGAAAGACTTATCCAAACCTTCGACGCCAAATAGGACTTATATGGTGAAAATCTATTTTGAAAATGGGGTTTCAATGCCTTTTCGGGCTTACACGAAGGGTTGGTGCTATTGAAAGACTTATCCAAACCTTCGACGCCAAATAGGACTTATATGGTGAAAATCTATTTTGAAAATGGGGTTTCAATGCCTTTTCGGGCTTACACGAAGGGTTGGTGCTATTGAAAGACTTATCCAAACCTTCGACGCCAAATAGGACTTATATGGTGAAAATCTATTTTGAAAATGGGGTTTCAATGCCTTTTCGGGCTTACACGAAGGGTTGGTGCTATTGAAAGACTTATCCAAACCTTCGACGCCAAATAGGACTTATATGGTGAAAATCTATTTGAAAATGGGTTTCAATGCCTTTTCGGGCTTACACGAAGGGTTGGTGCTATTGAAAGACTTATCCAAACCTTCGACGCCAAATAGGACTTATATGGTGAAAATCTATTTGAAAACGGGGTTTCAATGCCTTTTCGGGCTTACACGAAGGGTTGGTGCTATTGAAAGACTTATCCAAACCTTCGACGCCAAATAGGACTTATATGGTGAAAATCTATTTGAAAACGGGGTTTCAATGCCTTTTCGGGCTTACACGAAGGGTTGGTGCTATTGAAAGACTTATCCAAACCTTCGACGCCAAATAGGACTTATATGGTGAAAATCTATTTGAAAACGGGGTTTCAATGCCTTTTCGGGCTTACACGAAGGGTTGGTGCTATTGAAAGACTTATCCAAACCTTCGACGCCAAATAGGACTTATATGGTGAAAATCTATTTGAAAACGGGGTTTCAATGCCTTTTCGGGCTTACACGAAGGGTTGGTGCTATTGAAAGACTTATCCAAACCTTCGACGCCAAATAGGACTTATATGGTGAAAATCTATTTTGAAAATGGGGTTTCAATTTACGGGTCCAACGCCTCATGGATTTACATGGGATTTTAGTGCTATTGAAAGGCTTACCTAAAACCACCAATACCGTTTGGTATTTTCATGCCCAAATCAAAATAATGCAAAATGGACAATATTTACAACAACGTAGTAAATAATGAAAATAACGGGGTTTAAACAAAGGACTTTCGTGGGTCCAATTCCTATGGAATTACATGGTGGATAATGCCTCTTTGAGGTCTTAAATAGTCCACCACGACCAATCGGGATTATCACGCCCATTTTTATGGGAAACGGAGATAATAACAACGCAATATATTCACAAGCGCGTAAAAATAAATGAAGCGATAAATGTATTTAAAGCATTGCGGAAAGCGATAAATATATTTAAAGCAATAATGGAATTTAAAGCGTGGGATTTTCATGGGTCCAATGCCTATGGAATTACGTAATGGCTAAAGCCTCCTTGAGGTCTTACATAAACCAATACGACCAATCGGGATTATCACGCCCAAATCACAAAGGAAAAATGGGGAGAATAACAATATTCACAATATAATATTTACAACGTAGTAAATGTAAATAAAGCGATAAATGACAATATTTAACACATGGGGATGTATTTTTCGGGTCAAATATCTCGTAGGCTAACAAGGTTGTTACGGCCTCGTTAGAGGTCTTACGCAACTGAGCCAAAGCTACTCAATATTTGCCGTACTAAAACACGAGGAAACCGGTGTATTTTTCGGGTCAAGACCTCGTGGGCTAACATGGTTGTCACGGCCTTTGTTAGAGGACTTACGCGAGCCGCCAAAGCCACTCAATATTGCCGTACTAAAACACACCGGGGGAGGGGGGTAATCACAACAAATATTCACAAGTGCGTATAAAATGTAAATAAAGCGATAAATGACTAGAAATGTAAATAAAGCGATAAATGACAAGGAAATGTAAATAAAGCAATAAATAGACAAGGGAATGTAAATAAAGCAATAAATAGACAAGGGAATGTAAATAAAGCAATGAATGAACTAGTAAAACATAAATGAAATAAAGGATGTAAGAGAAAGGGAGAGAGAGAGAGAGAGAGAGAGAGAGAGAGGGAGGATGAGGAGAAGTTAGAGAGAGAAGCACCTAATAGATGCTTCTCACTCTAAAAACCCCCCAAGAACCCTAGAGAAAGAAGAGAGAGAAAGAGCTTAGAGAGAGAGAGATTACCTAGAGAGGAGTCTCTCTCTCTAAAACTACCCAAAAATCCCCTCCTAAAACCCCCTAAACCCCTATTTTCTGCCTAAACTACGCTCTAGGAGGCCTAGTGCCCGAGCAAAACTTGTGCTGAAGTGAGGGGGGGAGGGTCGGTTTTATAGAAAACCGTGCACGCCTCGCGCAGCTCCATCATGCGCGGCGCATGATGGTCCTGCGCGAGTTGTGGTACTGCCACGTGGCAGTCTTATCTTCCACGCCAGCAGCTCCTCGAATCCTCCTCGATTTCTGTGCGCGTATCCTTTTTTATCCGATTTTCGGGGGCAGTTTTGGAGGTCTTCCGGAACTCAAAATGGGTCATGCGGCATATCTTCGGAAAGCTCTCGACGTCCTCTTTCCAACGATATAAAGTTTGTGCGAATCGGAGTTCGGACGAGGGAGTTATGGCTCCCGGAAGTCGGGGTGTCGGAGCTGTTTTTGTGCACTCTTCCGATGCAGATTCCGGTCAAACGGGGAATGCTATCGGCGAACCGAGAGTTCCACGTCGTAGCCGGAGTCATCATCTTTCCAACGCACCCGGGCTCGCGGATCAACTTGTTGCGAGTAGGAAAGACTCTGCGCGCGAAGGCGGCTGTCCGGGAGAAAAAATGCGTTTTGCTCCCAGCGCGTTTTTTCTCAAATCTTGTCCCAGTTCGCGCGCATATTTGACCTAGCTCCCGATGTCGGATTTTGACGTTCTTGGTACCGTCGGAAAGCTTGCGCTGCCTATTTTTGCAAGGTTCCGGATTTGCGGAAATCCGAGCTTGGACTTGTGAGATATGGCCCCGCGAACAGAGGCCACCGGGGTGTTTTTGGTCCGTTTGAGGGCAGTTTTCCGATCGGGATTCCGGCTGGCCCCGATAAAATCTTGGCGATCCGAGAGTTCCACGTCGTGCATGGATGTGTCTTCTTTCCAATGTGCCCGGGCTCGCAGATCAACTTGTTGCGAGTCAGGAAGACTCTGTGCGCAAGCGTGACAACGTCGGTGGGGAAATCCCGGAACTTTCAGCAAAACCTTATTTTGTCGGTCTGTTTTCACGCGCGTGGTAGACGTAGCTCCCGATGTCGGATTCCGACGATCTTGGTATCGTCGGAAAGCTTGCGTTACCTACTTTTTAACGGTACAGGCCTTGCACAGAGGCGAGCTTGGGTTCGCAAGATATGATCTTGCGAACAGAGGCCGTCGGAATGTTCCTCATGCCAAGGGGTCATCTTCTGACTGAGATTCCGGCTTGACCGGAGGAACTCTTGACGATCCGAAAGTTGCATGCGGTAGCTGAAGTGATCCTCTTGCCTAAGGGTCTTGGTTCTCGGACCAAGTTGCAGCGGGTCGGAGAGAATCTTTGCGCAAACGTTGCCTTCCAAAGGGGCTATTTTGTCAACAATACTTACCAAAAATTTGGCTAAGTGTCGGACCGTTTTTTCGCAGTTTTGGCCACAACTCTCTCGTTTCTCGTCCGTTTTCGACCCGTAAAGTACGGAATCGAAGCTCTTGATATTCTCTATACCTTGGTCAAGGGGTGGTCAGTTCGATCCAGTTTTTAGGTCTGGTCAACGGTCCGGTCAAACCTTGGTCAAACTTGGTCGAACTTGGTCAAAGCTCTCCAAACTCTTGGAGATGTATCCCGGACTACATTTCAAGGGTTTCTGGGCACGGTGGGTCCTAGTCGGGTTGGAAACGGCTCGGTCAAACCTCGGTCAAACTTTGGTCAACTCTAGTCAAACTTGGTCAACCCTAGTCAAACTTGGTCAAACCTTGGGAAATGTGTCTCGGACCTTCTTTTTGGGAGTATTTGAGGTGATGAGCCCTCGTTGGAACAGGCCGACTTGGTTCGGGCTGCCTCGTTTTGCGTGCCGACACCCGAGAAAATCCCGGGGGTAAAAATGGGGTTATGACACCTATCACCCACAAACAAGTGGACAAGTTGAGGTATCAAATCGGGAAATTAAACATATCTTGGAAAAAACGGTTAACCCAAATCGCAAAGATTGGTCTTTACGACTAACTGATGCACTTTGGGCATATCGTACTGCTTTTAAAACCCCGATTGGTATGTCACCTTATAGACTTATTTTTGGAAAAGCTTGTCACTTGCCTGTGGAATTGGAACATAAAGCCTATTGGGCAATAAAGCAATTTAATTTTAACTTGGACAAAGCTAGCTCGCTTCGCAAACTCCAACTTAATGAGTTAGAAGAAATCCGGAATGAGGCTTATGAAAATTCTCGAATTTACAAGGAACGAATGAAGGTATTTCATGACAAAAACATTCTTAGAAAATCTTTTGAACCTTCCCAAAAAGTTTTATTGTATAATTCGAGATTGCATCTGTTTCCTGGAAAGCTTAGATCAAGATGGACTGGTCCCTTTGTTGTTAAGAATGTTTATCCTTATGGGACTGTAGAAATTGAGAACCCACAGAATGGTAATACTTTCAAGGTTAATGGACAACGTCTTAAACCATTCTTGGAAAACTATATTCCAGAGGTAGAGTCCACTCCTCTGGAAGACCCAGTCTATCAGGATTGATTGATATGCTCTAATGACCATTGTATACTAGTAGTTTCTATTTTGTTTTTCTTTTCTTTTATTTTTCTTCTTGGTCTAGTGGTTTCTAACAAATTGCAGAAAATAGCTTTGGAGATTCATCATTGTCCAGGTGCCTTCTTTCCCTTTCTTTGTGCCTTACTTCTATTAGCATGTCTCTCATGATCTTTTATATGCATTCTTTTTCACATTGAGGACAATGTGTAATCTAGGTTGGGGGGTGCAGTATCCTTAGCTGTTTTGCTGTTTTGGTTGCTGTTTTGATTTCTGTTTTGCTGTTTTGGATTTTTTGGAAGTTGCAGTGGAACCATTGTTGTAAAAAAAAAAAAAAAATTTGAATGCCTTGATTTTGTGCAATGATGTCTTGACTTAGTTGATGATTATGTTGAAAATGAATGCTTGGTTGTGTTATTTTTGAGAATGTTGTTGAACTTTAACTTTGATTCGAATTTCATTGACAAGCTTAAACATATGAACACATGATCATTTGACTAGGAAATCTGAATTTTGTCCTTTGACACTTGCTTTTGGATAGTGGAAATTTCACTTGTTATACTTTGAAACTTGGCACAAGCACACTAGCATATGGTTTGTGGGGTATGAAATTTGAAACCAAATATTCATGTTTTTAGTATCTTAAGATTAGTTGGTTGACTTGTTAGTTGAGTAACCTTGGCATGGTATTAGCACCCAAAAAAAGAAAAAGAAAAAAAAAAGAGCTTGAATTGGTTAATGTTGTGTGTAGTTAGTTTAACTTCGTAGCCTTTTTGACTCAAGTTAGTAAGCCCATAGGGGTGTCTCTACACCTAGTGCCCTAAAGCCATCTGGTTTGGGAGTCATTGGCCTAACGCTTGATAAATGGGTCAATTAGAAAGCTTAAGGGAGTTAAACATTATTGTGTGTGGCTAGTTTAACTTTGTAGCCTTGTTGACTCGAGTTAGTAAGCCCATAGGGGTGTCTCTACACCTAGTGCCCTAGAGCCATCTGGTTTGGGAGTCACTGGTCTAACGCTCTATACATGGGTCAATTAGAAAGCTTAAAGGAGTTAGACATTGCACAGTCCACACGTGTCAAAAAAAAAAAAAAATTGCCTTTATTGCTGTCTATGCCTTGGTTAGTTCATCTGATAGGGATTCCAATGAACTCTAGAGTATTGGATCATTTGTTTTGGAATTATTTTGAAACCCCATGATTATGTGTTATCTCACTTTACACCAAAAGAGACTTGTGGCGTTCTACTATTTGATTATAAGTGATTTGGACTTAGTTTGGATTTCCTGAAAATTTTGAAGATGGAGTTGTTATTTTTAAGCTTACTAATGAATGAGAATCATTGTTTTGTGATATTTTATTCTCATTAATAACATAGTTGGCAGTTGTTTAAATCAAAGTCAAGACTGAGCATGTTTGTTGAAGTAACAAAACGTTTGTGGGTATCGTTCTAGTAAGCCCTCACGAGACTATAACTCGTCCACTAGGGACACCTAGGGGTTTAAAGGCTTGTTGCATATGCTAAATGCAATCGAGAGTGTCAGCGAAAGTGGTGAAGTTAAGAGTTGTGTTTTTCTTGTTGTTAGTTTTGCTAGGGACTAGCAAAATGCCGGTTGGGGGGTGTTTGATAAGTCATGATTTTATACATTTTGACATCATTTTCATAAGGCATTAATAGAATTTTCCTACGTAAAATTCTCAAGTTACATGCAAAGTTTGACAATTTTTCCATATCATTGCATAACATGAAAATTATTTATTTACATGTTTTATTTTATTAAAAATTCTACATGCCTCACTTATACTTAATTTATTGATGTAGGGTCCATTATCCTATGGCCATTTGCCTACTTGTACATCAACCTCATATTATCACTAAGTCCATGCACTACATGAGAATAATCCCCATAAAGAAGCTGTGATACACGGATCAAAATGGAAGAAAAGACAAAAAAGGAAAAAGGACTAAGTTAAAGGGCAAAATGAGGATTTCATTGGGTCTTGGATAGGACAAAGACCTAGAGAAGAAAAAGGAGGCAGCAGCTGGACCTAGAGCAAAGCTGGCAGCAGAAAAAGGAAAGAAGAAAGAGAAGAATGAGCTGGAGAAAAAGGCAGGCAGCAGCTGGACCTATAGACAAGCTGCGGCAGAGAAAGGAAAGCAGAAAAAGGAAAGAAAAGAGAAAAAGAAGAGAGAAGCGGCAGAAAAATGGGAGAAAAAAAAGGAGAGATTTTCGGGTCAGCAGAGCAGAAAAAGGAAAGAAAAAAAAAAGGAAGAAAAACAGCAGAAAAATGGGAGGAAAAAAAGAGAAATTTTCGGGTCAGCTATTGGAGGAAAAGGGAAATAAAAGGAAGAAAGAGCTGCAGAAATTGAAAGATCTTTTTAGGCTTTTAGACCAGTAACATAGTGAAAGAAAAAGGGGATTTTTCTGGGCTTTTGGGCAGCAACACAGTCCGAACTGGAGCTGCAAAGAGAGAAGTGGCTGGGTTTTCTACGGGTTCTCGGGGTGTTCTTGCTCTTGGACTCCACAGCATCCTTTCCATCTTATAGAAATCAGGGGTTTTATTTTTGTTAGTTTGAATTCTTCTTTACAGATGATTGGTTTATTTAATTGGAATATTTTGTTCTCAAATATGAGCAGCTAATCACCTAGCTAAGGCTAGGGGTGATGCTTAGCAATTCGTTTATGTTATTCTTTTGATTATCTGATCATGTTTGAATGTTTATGATTAAATACTTTTGGTGGGATAATATTTAGTTGAGTAATTATTTCATGCTTATAAGGTTTTGTGATTCTTTATGTACTCCGGTTATATAGAATGCATGAAACCCCCTGTAGCATGATAATACAGATTTTATTGTTTTGTTTCCTCCAAAAAAATATTTAATCCATGTGAGAAATTGTTTACTTGTTCGTAAATGCTATACATTCCGGCTAGATTAAGTCATCACTTAATTCTAACTGAGATAATAATAATCAAAAAGAAAACATAAAGAATTGCTAGGTGGATCCCTGATGCCTTGGCCCTTTTTTTTATTAATTGAGTATTACTTGAATATTTTCCTTCATTCTTCTAAATATAAAAAATAGTCATTGCTCCACTTTTAGTGGAAAACTTCAATCTGTTCTACTTTCTAGTTCTACTTGCATTGATTTTTTTTATTTCATTTGACAGTGTTCTTTGTCCCACCAATCCCTGTGGTTCGACACTCGGACTTCCGAGAAATTATTACTTCGCGACAACCTGCACTTGGGTTTGCAATCTGAAAGTTGTAGCAAATAGCACCAACCCTTTGTGTAAGCCCGAAAAGGCATTGAAACCCCTTTTAAAAATAATTTTCATCATATAAGTCCTATTTGGCATCAAAGGTTTGAATAAGTCTTTCAATAGCACCAACCCTTTGTGTAAGCCCGAAAAGGCATTGAAACCCCTTTTAAAAATAATTTTCATCATATAAGTCCTATTTGGCATCAAAGGTTTGAATAAGTCTTTCAATAGCACCAACCCTTTGTGTAAGCTCGAAAAGGCATTGAAACCCCTTTTCAAAATGATTTTTACTCATATAAGTCCTATTTGGCAACGAAGGTTTAGATAAGTCTTTCAATAGCACTAACCCTTCGTGTAAGCCCGAAAAGGTATTGAAACATATTTTCAAAATGATTTTCATCATATAAGTCCTATTTGGCATCAAAGGTTTAGGTAAGTCTTTCAATAGCACTAACCCTTTGTGTAAGCCTGAAAAGGCATTGAAACCCCTTTCAAAAATGATTTTCACTCGTGTAAGTCCTATTTGGCATCAAAGGTTTGGATAAGTCTTTCAATAGCACCAACCCTTTGTGTAAGCCCGAAAAGGCATTGAAACCCCTTTTCAAAATGATTTTCCTCATATAAGTCCTATTTGGCATCGAAGGTTTAGGTAAGTCTTTCAATAGCACTAACCCTTCGTGTAAGCCCGAAAAGGCATTGAAACCCCTTTTAAAAATGATTTTCATCATATAAGTCCTATTTGGCATCGAAGGTTTAGGTAAGTCTTTCAATAGCACTAACCCTTCGTGTAAGCCCGAAAAGGCATTGAAACCCCTTTTAAAATGATTTTCCGTCATATAAGTCCTATTTGGCATCGAAGGTTTAGGTAAGTCTTTCAATAGCAC
Organism: Fagus sylvatica; assembly: GCA_907173295.1. Taxonomy (NCBI): domain Eukaryota; kingdom Viridiplantae; phylum Streptophyta; class Magnoliopsida; order Fagales; family Fagaceae; genus Fagus; species Fagus sylvatica. The sequence goes on from OU015764.1 coordinate 18,578,434, forward strand.
TAACCCTTCGTGTAAGCCCGAAAAGGCATTGAAACCCCTTTTAAAAATGATTTTCATCATATAAGTCCTATTTGGCATCAAAGGTTTAGATAAGTCTTTCAATAGCACTAACCCTTTGTGTAAGCCCGAAAAGGCATTGAAACCCCTTTTCAAAATGATTTTCACTCATATAAGTCCTATTTGGCATCAAAGGTTTGGATAAGTCTTTCAATAGCACCGACCCTTTGTGTAAGCCCGAGAGGCATTGAATTCTCTTTAGATTGCTTTGTTTTATTCATGTAAATCCTAAGGTGGTGTCGAGATTCGAGTAAGTCTTTCAATAACATCGAATCCCGACCCCACGAGGTCTTGACCCTTTCCTTAAATTCATCAATATTTGTCATAAATTACATTTTGTCACTGCGATTAAGTGCTACATTTATGTCATCCCATATTTGTCATTCCTATGATGCATTCATTTTATACTCATGATTAATGTGCTGCAAACATGCCATGATCATTCCATACTTGTTAGAATTATTTTTAGTAATTTATGTGCTGCGAACATGCCATGATTACTTGCTTGCTTGTTTACTCGCTTTGATATAAAATGTGATTAAAATACACTTTGCCATGAAAACTTTAAAAAGAGTAAACATGGTAATGTGGGCGTTAGAAACGAAGTTGGTGCAACCCAAGGGCTACGGCTCGCCTTGGCTTTGGGACACCATGGTATGAGTCCTTTACACGGGGGCGTGGCTGGTACGTGCTTTCGTGTAAGGGATTCTACACGTTCTAACTCCCATAGGATCATGGTCTAAAATTCCCCAAAGTGCGAATTAATCACCTAAAACCCCGCCATTTGACGGACCGCTTTACCCTTGGAAATCAATGATAAAAAGATCCCGAATATGGTACCAAAAACATTAATTGTTTGTCCCAGCATTAGGTGTTAGGATTTCGAGTATATCCTACCACCGAAATGCCCGGAAATTTAAAAAATACAAAGATAAGGGATGGTGAAATAAAGAGTCTAATCAAAACCAAATGAGGTCAAAATGCATTTGCCATTCTTGGTATATTGCACGACCAAATTTAGGACATTTGTTCATAATTAAAACCAACAACTTAGGCTTAGCAAATAAAGGAAACACTAGAAAGGAGGTAACCGTTTTCTTAAACGGATGTCGTGGGGTGCCTAACACCTTCCCCACGCATAAGCAAACCCCCGAACCCATCTCTGGTTCAAGACCATTTAGTTTTAGACGTCTAAACAAGATAAAATCTATTAGACATAGGTGCCCAATCACACCTTAAATTTCCCATGATTGGTGGCGACTCCAAATTTTTGCTCACACGCACACACGTACACAAGTTCCCACACACACACACAACTCATATCTCGAAACGGAAAAGAGATGGAGATCACACACACACTCGCCAAATGGGGGTCGGTATCTAGGAAAATAAAGTAAAGACCTAAAACCTTTCAGGAGGTTAAAAGGTCGGAATTTTCCGCCGGTGTCGACACTTTTTTTGTTGTTCGCTCGTATTTGTCACTCTCTCTTTTTTCTTTTCACTATCTTTTTTTCTTTCACTTTCTTTTTCATCTTCTTTTTTTAAACTCTCGGTCTCACAATTTTTTTTCAACTCATTCTCTCTTTTCAATTTCACTTGATCTTCATAAACTTGTCTTGGAGTCAATGGTACAAGAGTAACGGTTCTACTGTCTTTTACAAAAGAATACCTATTCTTGAACCCATCATGAATGGCCTTCCTGTCAAATTGCCATGGCCTGCCCAATAATATGTGACCTGCATGCATAGGAACAACATCACAAAGTACTTCATCCTTGTACTTCCCAATTGAAAAAGAAATTAGCACTTGCTTAGTTACCTTAATCTCCCCACAATCATTCAACCACTTCAACTTATACAGCATAGGGTGTTTCAAGGTAGGAAAATTCAATTTTTCAACTAAAGTAGTGCTAGCCACATTAGTACAACTTCCCCCATCAATGATCATACTACATACCTTGTTGTTGATGTGGCATCTAGTATGAAAGATGTTCTCCCTTTGTTGTTCCATGTCATCCTCTTTGACTTGGGCACTTAGAGCACGCCGAGCCACAAGTGACTCACCCTCCACTGGATACTCCACATCATCGTCACAAGTGTCCTCAAGCATTGGCATTTGGTCAGCATCGCTCTCACTTTCGGTTTCCACCTCTCCATCAACACGTGCAATCATGGTCCTCTTATTTGGACACTGTGAAGCTATGTGACCTACTCCCAAACAACGAAAACACTTAATATCACGATTACGAGTTTGGGATTCAGTTTTACCTTTGTTTACACTGGGAACTTCCTCTCTCCTCTTTGGTGGTTTGGTTTTGGACTTTAAAACAATCCCTTCATCTTTCCTCCAATTCGACTTCCATGAAGTAGAGGAGCCCGGATTTTGAAATGAACGAGTTCCTTTCCTTTTAAGTTGCCGTTCCACCTTTATTGCCATGTGTACCATGTCCTCCAACTCCACATAGTGTTGCAATTCCACCACATTGGCAATGTCCCGATTCAGCCCATTCAGAAACCTTGCCATGGTAGCTTCTCTATCCTCCTCTACATTAGCCCAAATCAAGGCGATCTCCATCTCCTTGTAGTAGTCATCCACACTCCTATAGCCTTGTGTAAGACTTTGTAATTTCTGATACAAGTCCCTATAATAGTGACTAGGGACAAACCGTCTCCTCATGATGGCCCTCATTTCCTCCCATGTCTCAATAGCCCTCTCATGGTTTCTCCTCCTGTTCATCACAAGCTGATCCCACCATATAATAGCATAGTCAGTAAACTCAATGACAACGAGTTTTACCTTTTTCTCCTCAGAATAGTTATGGCATTCAAAGATCAACTCCACCTTCTTCTCCCATTCCAAGTATGCTTCAGGATCATTTTTCCCTTAGAATTACGGTATCTTCATTTTGATGTTTCCTAGGTTTCCGTCAGTCCCATCTCGCCATCTCAGACTAGTTCGGAAACCTCTACCACGCCTTTCTCCTCTCGGCACGAACCTACCGTTCAGTGAAGCTTGATCCTCTTCACCTTCAAACTCATCCTCGTGGTCACCATCAGAATCATCCACGGGTGCACGCCTTGCTTGCCTTCTAACATAAGGGTCTCCTTGAGGACGTCCCTCGCGCCAAGTAGCAATAACAGCATCTTGCCTATCCATCCGATCCCGAATCTCATTAAACATCACGTCCATGCATTCAAATTGTTGTTGCATAGCCCGCAACATGAGAGACGACTCCGCCTGTCCTTCTTTGTTTGATGTTTCGCCCCTGGAAGACATAATATATATATATATATATTTTGAAACTATAGAGAAATGCTTAAATTAATTCCTCACAACACTCCCTCACGTGTTTGCACTCAGATTATGTCACTCACACTCGTGTTTCACTCTTAAATTGGCTTTTTTTTTTTCCGATATTAGTCTCACACTCTCTTGCCTTTTTCCACTCAAAGCTTCCCCTTTTCAGTTCTTCCTGAAACTAATAAACTTGATCAAGAAATTCAACTTGCAGTATTTAAACCAATACCGACGGCAGAAAATATATGAGAGAACAAATAATCAATGAGGAAAAAAAAAAAAATCAGATTTTTTTTTTTTTCGAGAGAACTGAAACTACAAAAGTCACAATTCAAGAATAAACTAACTTTGAGAAGATAGAATGATAGTATCTGTTGCTTCAGTATCACCTCTTTTTTTCAACTTGGTGCTTCAGTATCACCTTTTTCTTTTTCTTTTTTTTTTTTTTTTTTTTTTTTTTTTCAACTTTGTGCACAACACAAAACAAGAACAGGGAATAAAGAACACAAACGGAAGAAGATAGAATGATAACAAGAAACAAAAGGTAAAAGGATAGTAAACCTGATTTTAGAGCCTAAGAGCTCTGATACCAAATGATGCGATCCTCAACAGACACGCTTTGAGACCCAGCAAACAATATTGGATTACTTGCCCAAGAAAGCTAAAATCAGAGTTTTGATAGAACACCCCAACCCAACGTTTATAAATGAAACGCGAATTGAAAGTATAAAGATAACAGACCCCGACCCAATGATTATGAAAGAATCATGAACCGAAGGTATAAAATTTGAACGCCACAAGGAAGAATCCTTGATAAGTTCACAAGTTCACTGAAGAACTAATAGAAGAAACAAACCTCACGTTTTTCTTTGTATTCAGATTCAATAATGCCTTATTACAAAGAGTGGAGGCTATTTATAACCTGTTTTCAACCCTAGATGCCCATACAATAAAGAGAAACGAATTTGGTTCTAAAAGACTAAAATTAAGGGCCTAAAATTAAGACTAATAGTGTCTGACATTAGTAGCCAATAATAGACTGAAATAGATAAGGAAATTTTGGTTATGGAAAGTCTGAAATGGAAAAGTCAATCAGCCAAATTAATTGGCATGGAAAAGGAAAGTAAATCAGCCAATTAATTGGTCTGATTTTGGAAAGTAATCAGCCCCTTTCCCTTTCTAAATCCTCACAAATATTCAGCCATTAATCAATGCCATTTCTGAGGGAATTAGGCCCAATTAAGCATGATCAGCCCCATCAGTAGCTTGGATTAAATTTATGACGCCTTCATCTTCTTTTGGGCCAAGCTTGGAATGCCCCGTTGTAGAATCAGTCCAAATATCTTGAATCAGCCCATTAAGTGCTTCTTTGATCTTCTTGGATCTTGCTCTAGTAATTGGCCCAACTGGAACATGCAATGGATCCTTTAATAGTGCTTGTTGATTCTCATCAAAGTGTCTGTTTGGCCCCTCAGTTGCTAGAGATAAACGCATCTTTTTTGTCAAAAACGCAAAAACAGAGATGTTTGGCATTGCGATTTTTAACCACCTATGTTTTAATAAACGCTAACAAATCTGTTTTAAAATCGGAGGTGTGGCCAGCTTTTTAAAAACGTCACATTTATAAACGCAGATTTCCTATGTTTTTTACACTTATGCCCTCTGACCTCATTTGCTTGAAACATCATTTCCTATGCCCTCTGATAAAGTTATTTCATTATAGGTCAACATCATAGTCAAAATTGAGGGGTAGCTCAACTGGTCCGGCCTTGGGTGTGCTCCCCCAATGGTTACTAGTTCGAGCCTTCTCAGGGCCACCTACCCAAGGCATTGTCTGGCGTTTATCTTAGTAGGTGTGCGTATCTACGGAACGCTGGCTCAAACACCCAAGGTTAAAAAAAAAAAAAAAAAATTATATATGATAAAAATTATAATCTAAACTCACACACACATATTTTGAAGATCCCGGGGATCAAATCCCACACCCTCATAGAAGGGTAGGGCTTTTTGGAGAGAGGGATTACTACTGGGCCGAATACCCAAGTGGCTAGTTAAGACATTAGATGCTTGTTTCATAGGTTATAAACATTTTTTTTTTTAATTAGTATCTTCAATAATAATAATAATTTTATTTACCAAAAATAATAATATAATTTTTAATATTTATTATATTGAAAAAAAAAATGATAAGATAATCATTAGAAACTCTACTAACATAACAATTTTCACACATACTTCACAATGTGACAAATTTTTAATGTTAGACAATAAATTGATATTAATGATAGGCCTATATAAGAACCAATTACAACCTGACAACTTAACAATTGTGAAGAATGTTGTTTGTGTACCATTACTCTAATAACATGGTCAAGTTTTTTTATAAACAACAATTTTTAACTAACCTTATCTAAACGCTTAACTATGTTTTTAAATATTGTGTTTTCAAAATGTACATTTTAAAATCTCACTTTTTTTAAATAAGCACTTTTTTGAACAGTTAACCCAAACAAACTCTAAGGTGCATTTATTTCTACATAAATGGGTTTTCAACGGAAAATTTTCAAGGAAAATAATTTATTTTCTAGTGTTTGGTTGTGTTCCTAAAAATGCTTTGGAAACATTTTCAAGCCTTTAGCATGTAAGGAAAAAAGAAAAAAACATATTTGCAGATCTTGCAAAATGTAATATGAACATAAAATTCACCATACCAATCTCACAATAACCAACCAAAATTAAACAAAAAATAAATTATTGGGGATTATATGTTTTGATATAAACAAAAATATTTGTAGATTTCACAAAATCAAAACACATAGAGCCCTGGGTTCATTGCCGATTTGGTCATGGGTTCTTCGTTGTTCTGATCTTGCTCTAGACTCGTCGATGGAGTTGGCTTCTTGTCGATTTGGTCGTGGCTTCTCGCCAATCCAAGATCAAGAGAGAGAGAGACGGTTGCTCCTTGTCGTTAGGCAGGGCCTTTTGATTTGCAGCGAGGTGGTGGGTTGGTCTAGGGTTAACAGACTCTCAAGGTGGGGTCCTCAGCTGCTCCTATGTTTTGGAGCATAAATCAATTTATGGCTTTTGCTTTGTGGTTTTTTAGTCAACCCAAAAATTGTTTTCTGTTTGAACCTGTCGCCCTAAACACCTGAAAATTGAAAAATATTTTCAGGAAATCTATTTACGTAAACAAATAGACCGTAAGTATATAACTATCATTGCTCTTTAATGCCTACTTATGCATGACAAATTATGTATGTATTAACCTTATTCTCTGGCTTGCTTGTACTTATCAAATAAACTCATCTTAGATACCACACCACACACAAGAAAATAAAATTATTTGATATGTTATGGAAACGATAAAAGTCAAAATATTTATTTTCCATATGATTTCATAATTCCAAATGTCCCAAGTGAAGTAGAATTTTTTTTTGCTAAATTAATCACGCTTAACTGCGGAGTTTTGATGAGATCCAATGCATTAATGTTGGTATGATCACACCCTCCAAGTGAAGTAGATGAGTAACTATTCATTTCCACTTTGGAAGTATTTAGCTTCAATTCTTTCGATAAGTAATTTAGGTTTAATTTCATTTTTAAAGCAAAATACAGAAAAAAATCCAAAGAGAAAAGAAGGAATTATTGGACCCCGGATCTTGACCACCACATGAAGTGGGAGTTCCAGTTACACTAAAGATAAAAGTGTACAATTGAGAAGAAACCAAACAGGCAATGAAAGAGAGAGGAGCTAAGAAAGATTAATTTTAAGTGAAGCAAGGAGATGAATGAACAAAATTTATAAGAATATCATCTAAAATCATTTCATCTAAGAAAGTTAGAAAGGAGCTAAAAGGCTAAAACTAGTTAAGACCAAGAGTCAGTTAGCCAATAAAAGTGGGGGAAATAGAAAGACCCTACTCGATTACCTATGATTGTTTTGTTTGACGAAGATATATAATACATGAAATGAGACCACCGCAATGGTGGCTTATTCATAAGGGTTACCAGTGTGAGGTTGTGACTTGGTTTTCTAACACGCTCTATTTCTATTAATCTACGGCTGCTTCTACTCCATTTTTCACAAAATTACATAAAATGAGATTTATTTATTTGTGAAAATTACCTATAATTTAAGTGGGGATAATAAATTAAGGATAAAACTTAGATAACTTTTTAAAGTTTAGTACATTAAGTTTTTCAATTGAATTCAAACACGAGCTTGTATTAACTAATGAAGACAATTGATATTATTTTTTAATACAATTATATATTTAAATTCAATTAAAAAATCTAATACACCTAACCTAAAAAACTGTAACTAAATTTTAATCGCCTAATTTATTACCAATTTACATTTTCATTTAAGCTATAAAAAATAAATAAAAATTAAGCCGTGAAGCAGAAAAGAGAGCGAATCTGAGTTGAGAGGTACAAAAAATCGAAAACAACGATGGCGGTAACGACAAGTGGGTGGCGTATCTCTCCGGCACCGCCGTTTCCTAGTCTCTCCTCTCCCACACAAAACCTCACCTACAAACCCATAAATATCGTTGTGCGCCGCGTTTCTGCTTCCATAACACTCTCGAGCTCCACCAAGTCCAAGTCCAAGTCCAAGCCCAAGCGAGCCTGCCTATTCGCGGTTTCAGAATTGGTTGAAGATACTTCTGAGACTCATCCCCAATCGGAACCCACGGTATGCAATATTCATAATCCTACATGTTTTGCTCATTTTTATTGAAAACAGGACAGCTTATGTTATGCACACAGGATGTATGCACAAATGTTCCTAAAAAAAGAAATCTACATATTTAGCTATGGTTTGAAAAACCGTGATGCAATTTTTTATGGATAGTAGTCATCTTGCTTTAACTCATTACGTGACAACTCTTTATAACACCATCTACGTATACTTTTAGTTATATGACATATTTAATCTCACGTGGATGGTGTTATGAGTTAGCACGTAGTGTGTTGTTTCTGTTCATTTTTTAGAGTTTTTTTTTTTTTTTTTAACTTTTCCATGCTGTAGGGTGCAAATATTGACATAAAACTTCCAAGAAGAAGTTTGCTTGTACAATTTACTTGTAATGTATGTGGTGAAAGAACAAAGAGGCTTGTAAATCGATTAGCTTATGAGCGGGGCCTTATTTACGTACAGGTACTTATAATTCTTTTCCTTGAATTCATGTGGGATGTTTCTTCATGATTATTGGGTCTTCATTTCCCTTCAATTATTTTTTCAGGACTGTTTGTGAAATACTAATCTAAATGAACAAAAGGATACTTCTTATTGTTGGGTAAGGTGTCAAATATGACTTTGAGTGAAATTAATATGACTTAAGTTAGAAGACAGAGTATGCACCAAACCAATATCAACTACTGGGATGAGACTTGCAGTTTTATCATCTTATTTAAAGTAAAGTTTTTCAATAATATTTAGGGACACAGTTTGTTTTCATGAATCTTATAGCTTATGAAAATCAACTTAAATATCCATAAGATGAAGTCTTGCCTGGTTTTGAGCTAGCATCAAGACCCAAATGGATTCTAAAAGAGAAAGAGTAATTTATGGTATACAACAATTTTTATGTTCTTCCTGATCTTTGACTTGGGTCAGGCCGTTTCTATAACACAAATAGCTAAGATGGTACTCTGTAATTCTTTTCCAGTTGGATTGTCGAATAGTTCATCAAAAGATAAGTTTGATATTTTCATTTATTTACATAAAACCCATGCATAACAATTTATGACAACCTTGAATTTTAAGGTTCTTATTTTCATTTAGATCAACTGGTTGTGCTTTCATCAGTGCGCAGGTTGTCTCCGTCATCACAAATTAGTTGACAACCTTGGCCTCATGGTTGAGTATGACTTACGGGAGGAAATCAATCCAGACTCAAATACTGATCAAGTTTGATATGTGGCAATCAACTCATTATGTTATTCTGATTTTCTTTTTTGATAGTTCCATGTTTGTTGTTGTAATTCAAAATCTGTCTTCATTAACATTAACCATTCAAAAATTGGAATTACAAAACCTCAATTTGGCTCACCCTCCTTATTATTCATTCCTATGTCTAAGAAATCTTTGAATTGATCTTTTGTTATACATATGAAATAATCATCTCTTTTCATTATAACAACAAATCAATGGTTCATCATATAAGATTTCTAGGAATTATATCCTGTAATAGCCAGCAGAATGACAACTGCTAATCCTGTACTCATCCACTTTCCAGGCCTTCCTCCCTGCTGATGTAGTGCATGTCCTCCATTCTGTGAGTTGAGAAAAAAAGGAAGGGTCACTAAAAACATTTTGATGTGAGAAGTAACATCATCAATATCTAACTTCATTCAGAAATTTATATAGCATTTATATACCATTTATAAATTAGTTCCTCAGCAATTTGGGAAAAATAATAGCAATGGCAATCCAACTAATTAAAGGCGTTACCGGATTTGGTGATGGTGCTGGTGTTGTTTCCTCCGTGTCTACCACTGTAGGAGGTGCTGGGGGGCTAGGAACAGTAGGTGCTGGTGCTGGTGCATGATGCTTCTTATGCTTGTGCCTGTGCTTCCTTTTCTTCTTGTGTTTGGTGGGCGCTTGAGCAGGTGTGGGCACTAAGACTGGAGCTGGAACGGGTGTCTCTTTAACTGGTGCTGGTGCTGGCGCTGGCGTTGGTGGTGCCTTCAGTGGTGAGGGCACTGGTGCTACCTTAGGTGGTGCTGGTGCTGGTGCTGGTGTCTCCTTTGCAGGGGCTGGTGCTTGGACTGGTGTGGGAGAGATCTTGGGTGGTGGTAAAGCTGGTGGTAGAGCTGGTGGTTGTGATGGAGTTGAAACGGGTGGACTCTTTGGTGGTTGTGGTGGTGGGGTGGTTGGGCTTACTGTTGGTGCTACTTTAGGAGATGGGGATGATATAGGAGTTGTCGCAGATGGGGGGGTTGCTGCCTTTACGGGTGGCTGTGTTGCTGCAGATGGTGTGGTGGCAGTAGGTGGTGCTGCAGTTGGCAAAGTAGATGGTGCAGATGGCGTTGTAGGTGGTGTTGCAACTGGCAAATTGGACGGTGCAGATGGTGTTGTGGTTGGCAAGGTAGACGGCGTGGCCACTGGTGCTTGTGCATTGGTAAGGAATTGTGGAAAACTAATACCAACTAGAAGGAGAGCCCACAACATTGTAGCCATTTCTGTGGAGATGGGAATTGGTAGGAAATATATTGGTGCTTTTATATTTAATCATGGAGTTCCTGAGGAGTGACATACAGGTTGGGTGTAATGGTAGAGGGAGAGATGTAGTCTTCATTTGATTGCTACGTCCCTTCTAATGATTTGGCAACAAGGTTGTTAATTTTAAGTTTAGACCCTCTCGCAGCTTAGTGGGTGGGTCCATCTTAGAGGAGCTTTGCAAAGGCTGAATTTAGTGGCCCAGCTTCTAAATTATGTTGAGGTTATCTATGGTAAAATTCTTTTGTCATCTTTTATGATAGTAGTTTCTTATTATCATTAGTATTATTATAGTTGTCAATTTTTAGTATCACATTGGCCAGCCCCATATTTGCCAGTTTACTAATTTGAAGACTTGCAGAAGCAAAGGAGGCATAAATTCTGTTGCCCTTAATTGTGTGATTAATCTTTTAGGGGTATTTACTAACCATCCTAGCCTTTACACTGACAAAATAAATTTATTTCTTCATGGACATTGTTTATTTAATTATTTATTTCCCAATTAGAACACAGAATTCACATGGCGCATGCATTTGGCAAGAAGAACATGGAGTGGAGTGAATTAAGAGATATTGCATCTATCTTGCAATTCTATTTTAATTTTTAAGTGCTAACAAAATATTACCAAACGCTTTATGATGTGTATACAATATCACCATATCGATCAGGACATTTGAACTAGTCGTGGGTAACAAGTTCCCATCAGATTTGATGAGGAAAGCAAGGCTCTAGAATTCCCTCCTGATCTCACCCTTTTCCTATTTCTTTTAATGAAGTCTCTATATACCCTAATCTCTTTATCAAATTAACCTACACAAACCTTACACTTTAAGGTAAATGGAATCTCAGATCTCTTCTTTTGTAAAGAGAAATAGCATTAGACAACAAAGTTATTGGAAAAAATGGGATTTGAAAAAAAAAAATAATAAGTAGAAGAGAGATCAAGGTTCAATCAGAATTGTGCCTGGATCTTGAAAAATTCTTCTTTGCTGTAAAACAAAGAGTCATTTTCCGTTTCAGCCACACTACCAACACAGAAAAGACATGAAAAAGACATGCTTCATGCTTGTACATTTCGAAATTCCACCTCATGGTTATGTCATAAGCCCCACAGGTAGTTGATTTGATTATCTTCAGTTTCCGACCAATATCATTCTTAAGAACTCTTTTAACACTGCCACTATTCTGACCAATTATGTGTAAAAATGAACCCAAGAAATAATTTTGAGGGGCCACAAAATCATTTCTTTCTTCCAATTCTATCAATGGCCAATTATGTCTGCTCTTTAACTTCTAAGTAGAAAAGCTGTTCAACATCAGGTAATACAATTTTTAGTCTTTGGGATTCCATCAACCCTCGACAATATAAACTTTAATTGATTTGAAGGGCAGCCATCCCTATCAACAAAATTTTTACAACTTGAATAAACACAGGGTTCAGTACCCATATTACAAACAGAAAACATGGAAGATATCATGCATCTTTGTAAGAAGTTTTGATGGATGGTGCGATACGGGAAGAGATTCAGGTGGAGGAGGTGACCCTTCTTTCTTATCTTGATTCCTTCTCCTCAGCTGGAAGAATTGCTTCATTGCATCTGCACACTCAGATGCCAACACCCCTCGTCGGATTGTCATTTTTGGGTGGAACGGGTGGACAGGAGCCGCTGGCTTATCTGACAATTCCAAGCCATTTCCTCCATCTGGAAAAAGCCTGCAAAAAACAGGTTACATGTCAGAGAATTTCTTCCTTACATCAGGTCCATCAAAATTATGCTCTTTGTCCATTATATACAATATTGTCAAATTAACTTGTAAAGTAAAGAATTGTATAACTTCCATTCTATTCTGGTCCCTGCAGCCCATTCTAGCAAGGACGTTTAATTCCAGT
>OU015764.1:18591003-18615209 GCA_907173295.1 Fagus sylvatica
AAGAGTGAAGAGGGGCGAAGTGGGGTCCAGAGAGCGAAAAGGGAAAGAAAACGACAAAATGAAGGGGAAAGGCCGCGCGGGGCCTGAAGTAGTGGGACCTCGCGCAGGACCGTCATGCGCCGCGCATGATGGTCATGCGCGAGTTCCCAAAACTGCCCCGTTTCACCATTTCAAGCCCCGAATTGTCTTTTCGCATCCCGACCGATCTTCTCCAAGCCCTGGAATACCCATTTGGACCCCGGAAGGACTGGCACGCAAACCGAGACAAACTGCGCGACAGCCGTAGGAGAACGCGGAAACCGAGAAAATCCGAGCGGGCAAAAATCGAGTCATTTATTCTTTGTCCAACGTTCCTTGTGCCAAGAAATGCCGAACAAAGAAGGGGCAACTGTCATAACCCCATTTTTACCCACGGGATCTTCTCGGGTATCGGCACGCAAAACGAGGCAGCCCGAACTAAGTCGGCCTGTTCCGATAAGGGCTCATCACCTCAAATACTCCCAAAAAAAAGGTCCGAGACACGTTTCCCAAGGTTTGACCAAGTTTGACTAGGGTTGACCAAGTTTGACTAGAGTTGACCAAAGTTTGACCGAGGTTTGACCGAGCCGTTTCCAACCCGACTAGGACCCACCGTACCCGGGAACCCTTGAAATGTGGTCTGGGATACATCTCCAAGAGTTTGGAGAGCTTTGACCAAGTTTGACCAAGTTTGACCAAGGTTGACCAAGTTTGACCAAGGTTTGACCGGACCATTGACCAGACCAAAAACTGGATCGAACTGACCACCCCTTGACCAATGTATAGAGAATATCAAGAGCTTCGATTCCGTACTTTACGGGTCGAAAACGGACGAGAAACGAGAGAGTTGTGGCCAAAACTGCGAAAAAACGGTCCGACACTTAGCCAAATTTTGGTAAGTGTTGTTGACAAAACAGCCTATTTGGGAGGCAACGTTTGCGCAAAAATTCTCTCTGACCCGCTGCAACTTGGTCCAAGAGCCAAGACCCTTAGGCAAGAGGTTCACTTCAGCTACCGCATGCAACTTTCGGATCGTCAAGAGCTCCTCCGGTCAAGCCGGAATCTCAGCCAAAAGTTGACCCCTTAGCATAAGGAACATTCCGACGGCCTCCGTTCGCAAGATCATATCTGGCGAACCCAAACTCGCCTCTGTGCAAGGCCTGTACCGTAGAAAAGTAGGTAGCGCAAGCTTTCCGACGATACCAAGATCGTCGGAATCCGACATCGGGAGCTACGTCTACCACGCGCGTGAAAACAGGCCGACAAAATAAGGTTTTGCTGAAAGTTCCGGGATTTTCCCACCGACGTTGCCACGCTTGCGCACAGAGTCTTCCTGACTCGCAACAAGTTGATCTGCGAGCCCGGGCACATTGGAAAGAGGACACATCCATGCACGACGTGGAACTCTCGGATCGCCAAGAATTTATCGGGGCCAGCCGGAATCCCGATCGGAAAACTGCCCTCAAACGGACCAAAAACACCCCGGTGGCCTCTGTTCGCGGGGCCATATCTCACAAGTCCAAGCTCGGATTTCCGCAAATCCGGAACCTTGCAAAAATAGGCAGCGCAAGCTTTCCGACGGTACCAAGAACGTCAAAATCCGACATCGGGAGCTAGGTCAAATATGCGCGCGAACTGGGACAAGATTTGAGAAAAAACGCGCTGGGAGCAAAACGCATTTTTTCTCCCGGACAGCCGCCTTCGCGCGCAGAGTCTTTCCTGCTCACAACAAGTTGATCCGCGAGCCCGGGTGCGTTGGAAAGATAATGACTCCGGCTACGACGTGGAACTCTCGGTTCGCCGATAGCGTTCCCCGTTTGACCGGAATCTGCATCGGAAAAGTGCACAAAAACAGCTCCGACACCCCGACTTCCGGGAGCCATAACTCCCTCGTCCGAACTCCGATTCACGCAAACTTTATATCGTTGGAAAGAGGACGTCGAGAGCTTTCCGAAGATATGCCGCATGACCCATTTTGAGTTCCCGGAAGACCTCCAAAACTGCCCCCGAAAATCGGATAAAAAAGGGTACGCGCACGGAAATCGAGGAGGATTCGAGGAGCTGCTGGCGTGGAAGGATAAGACTGCCACGTGGCAGTACCTACAACTCGCGCAGGACCGTCATGCGCCGCGCATGATGGAGCTGCGCGAGGCGTGCACGGTTTTCTATAAAACCGACCCCCCCCCCTCACTTCAAGCACACTTTTTGCTCGGCTCTAGGCCTCTTTGAGCGTTAGTTTAGGCAGAGATAGGGGTTTTTTAGGGGTTTAGGAAGGGTTTTGGGTAGTTTTGGAGAGAGAGACTCCTCTCTAGGTAATCTCTCTCTCTCTAAGCTCTTTCTCTCTTCTTTCTCTAGGGTTCTTGGGGGGTTTTTAGAGTGAGAAGCATCTATTAGGTGCTTCTCTCTCTAACTTCTCCTCATCTTCCCCCTCTCTCTCTCTCTCTCTCTCTCTTTCTCTTACATTCTTTAGTTCATTTTAGTTCATCTATGCTTTCTAGTTTGTTTATTGCTTTATTTACATTTCCTTGTCATTTATTGCTTTATTTACATTCCCTTGTCTATTTATCGCTTTATTTACATTTCCTTGTCATTTATTGCTTTATTTACATTTTCTAGTCATTTATCGCTTTATTTACATTTTATACGCACTTGTGAATATTTGTTGTGATTACCCCCCTCCCCCGGTGTGTTTTAGTACGGCAATATTGAGTGGCTTTGGCGGCTCGCGTAAGACCTCTAACGAGGCCGTGACAACCATGTTAGCCCACGAGGTCTTGACCCGAAAAATACACCGGTTTCCTCGTGTTTTAGTACGGCAAATATTGAGTAGCTTTGGCTCAGTTGCGTAAGACCTCTAACGAGGCCGTAACAACCTTGTTAGCCTACGAGGTATTTGACCCGAAAAATACATCCCCATGTGTTAAATATTGTCATTTATCGCTTTATTTACATTTACTACGTTGTAAATATTATATTGTGAATATTGTCATTTCTCCCCATTTTTCCTTTGTGATTTGGGCGTGATAATCCCGATTGGTCGTGGTGGACTATGTAAGACCTCAAGGAGGCTTTAACCACCACGTAATTCCATAGGCATTGGACCCATCCCCATTGTTAAATATTTATCGTCATTTACTTTTCGCTTTATTTTGTTTTATTGGGCGTGATAATCCCGATTGGTCGTGGTGGACTATGTAAGACCTCGAAGAGGCTTTAACCACCACGTAATTCCATAGGCATTGGACCCATGAAAATCCCGTGTTTTTAAGTCCATTATTTGCTTTAAATTTATTTATCGCTTTCCGCAATGCTTTAAATACATTTATCGCTTCATTTACTTTTACGCGCTTGTGAATATATTGTGTTATTATTCCGTTTTTGGGCGTGATAATCCCGATTGGTCGTGGTGGACTATGTAAGACCTCGAAGAGGCTTTAACCACCACGTAATTCCATAGGCATTGGACCCATGAAAATCCCGTGTTTTTAAGTCCATTATTTGCTTTAAATTTATTTATCGCTTTCCGCAATGCTTTAAATACATTTATCGCTTCATTTACTTTTACGCGCTTGTGAATATATTGCGTTGTTATTATCTCCGTTTCCCATAAAAATGGGCGTGATAATCCCGATTGGTCGTGGTGGACTATTTAAGACCTCAAAGAGGCATTATCCACCATGTAATTCCATAGGAATTGGACCCACGAAAATCCTTTGTTTAAACCCCGTTATTTTCATTATTTACTACGTTGTTGTAAATATTGTCCATTTTTCATTATTTTGATTTGGGCATGAAAATACCAAACGGTATTGGTGGTTTTAGGTAAGCCTTTCAATAGCACTAAAATCCCATGTAAATCCATGAGGCGTTGGACCCGTAAATTGCAAACCCCGTTTTCAAATGATTTTCCCCATATAAGTCCTATTTGGCGTCGAAGGTTTGGATAAGTCTTTCAATAGCACCAACCCTTCGTGTAAGCCCGAAAAGGCATTGAAACCCCGTTTTCAAATGATTTTCCCCATATAAGTCCTATTTGGCGTCGAAGGTTTGGATAAGTCTTTCAATAGCACCAACCCTTCGTGTAAGCCCGAAAAGGCATTGAAACCCCGTTTTCAAATGATTTTCATATAAGTCCTATTTGGCGTCGAAGGTTTGGATAAGTCTTTCAATAGCACCAACCCTTCGTGTAAGCCCGAAAAGGCATTGAAACCCCGTTTTCAAATGATTTTCCCATATAAGTCCTATTTGGCGTCGAAGGTTTGGATAAGTCTTTCAATAGCACCAACCCTTCGTGTAAGCCCGAAAAGGCATTGAAACCCCGTTTTCAAATAGATTTTCCCCATTTAAGTCCTATTTGGCGTCGAAGGTTTGGATAAGTCTTTCAATAGCACCAACCCTTCGTGTAAGCCCGAAAAGGCATTGAAACCCCGTTTTCAAATGATTTTCCTCATATAAGTCCTATTTGGCGTCGAAGGTTTGGATAAGTCTTTCAATAGCACCAACCCTTCGTGTAAGCCCGAAAAGGCATTGAAACCCCGTTTTCAAATGATTTTCTCATTTAAGTCCTATTTGGCGTCGAAGGTTTGGATAAGTCTTTCAATAGCACCAACCCTTCGTGTAAGCCCGAAAAGGCATTGAAACCCTCTTTTAGATTGCTTTGTTTTATTCATGTAAATCCTATGGTGGTGTCGAGATCCGAGTAAGTCTTTCAATAGCATCGAATCCCGACCCCACGAGGTCTTGACCCTTTCCTTAAAAACTCTTGTGTCATAATAAATTGCACTTTGCATTAAGCATTATATTCATGCCGATCCATATTTGTCATCTTCATGATACATGTGTTGCGACTATGCCATGACTATTTTGCTTGGATGTTTTACTATTTTACCGTCTGGATTACTTGCCTTGAGTGTTTATTGCTTTGATATAAAAATGTGATTAAAATACACTTTGCCATGAAAACTTTAAAAAGAGTAAACATGGTAATGTGGGCGTTAGAAACGAAGGTATGAGTCCTTTACACGGGGGCGTGGCTGGTACGTGCTTTCGTGTAAGGGATTCTACACGTTCTAACTCCCATAGGATCATGGTCTAAAATTCCCCAAAGTGTGAATTAATCATCCAAAACCCCGCCATTTGACGGACCGCTTTACTCTTGGAAATCAAGGGTAAAGAGATCCCGAATATGGCACCAAAAACATTAATTGTTTGTCCCGGCACTAGGTGTTAGGATTTCAAGTATATCCTACCACCGAAATGCCCGGAAATTTAAAAGATACAAAGATAAAAGGGATGGTGAAATAAAGAGTCTAATCAAAACCAAATGAGGTCAAAATGCATTTGCCACTCTTGGTATATTGCTCGACCAAATTTGGGACATTTGTACATAATTAAAACCAACAAACCTAGGCTTAGCAAATAAAAGAGAACACTAGAAAGGAGGTAACCGTTTTCTTAAACGGATGTCGTGGGGTGCCTAACACCTTCCCCACGCATAAGCAAACCCCCGAACCCATCTCTGGTTCAAGACCATTTAGTTGTAGATGTCTAAATAGGGTAAAATCTATTAGACATAGGTGCCCAATCACACCTTAAAATTTCCCATGGTTGGTGGCGACTCCAAATTTGTGCTCACACGCACACACATACACAAGTTCCCACACACACACAACTCGTATCTCGAAACGGAAAAGAGATAGAGATCACACACACACTCGCCAAATGGGGGTCGGTATCTAGGAAAATAAAAAAGAATAATAGAAAAGAATTTTCCGCCGGTGTCGACATCGAGATTTGAGTAAGTCTTTCAAATAGCATCGAATCCCGACCCCACGAGGTCTTGACCCTTTCCCTAAAAATTCTCATGAATTGCACCTTGCCATTTCAAATAAATGTTGCATTCATGTCATTTCACACTTATGATTTATGTGCTGCGAATAGGCCGTGATTACCTGTTTGAACATTCTATTCGCTTTCATACTCTTTCTTATAATTATGTGTTGTGAATATACCGTGATTATTTGCTTGATTGTTTATCGCTTTGATATAAAAATGTGATTAAAATACACTTTGCCATGAAAACTTTAAAAAGAGTAAACATGGTAATGTGGGCGTTAGAAACGAAGGTATGAGTCCTTTACACGGGGGCGTGGCTGGTACGTGCTTTCGTGTAAGGGATTCTACACGTTCTAACTCCCATAGGATCATGGTCTAAAATTCCCCAAAGTGTGAATTAATCATCCAAAACCCCGCCATTTGACGGACCGCTTTACTCTTGGAAATCAAGGGTAAAGAGATCCCGAATATGGCACCAAAAACATTAATTGTTTGTCCCGGCACTAGGTGTTAGGATTTCAAGTATATCCTACCACCGAAATGCCCGGAAATTTAAAAGATACAAAGATAAAAGGGATGGTGAAATAAAGAGTCTAATCAAAACCAAATGAGGTCAAAATGCATTTGCCACTCTTGGTATATTGCTCGACTAAATTTGGGACATTTGTACATAATTAAAACCAACAAACCTAGGCTTAGCAAATAAAAGGAACACTAGAAAGGAGGTAACCGTTTTCTTAAACGGATGTCGTGGGGTGCCTAACACCTTCCCCACGCATAAGCAAACCCCCGAACCCATCTCTGGTTCAAGACCATTTTTGTTATAGATGTCTAAATAAGATAAAATCTATTAGACATAGGTGCCCAATCACACCTTAAATTTCCCATGATTGGTGGCGACTCCAAATTGCGCTCATACGCACACACACACACAAGTTCCCACACACACACAACTCGTATCTCGAAATGGAAAAGAGATAGAGATCACACACACACTCGCCAAATGGGGGTCGGTATCTAGGAAAAAAGAAAGAATAATAAGAATAGATTTTCCGCCGGTGTCGACAGCAAGTTACGAAACTAACTTGACTTAGGTTTCGGTCAACCCAAGGGTTCCTAAGTGCTAAGGTCCAGGAAGACTGGCAAGTTAAGAAACCAACTTGACTTAGGCTTCGGTCAACCCAAGGGTTCCTAAGTGCTAAGGTCCAGGAAGATTGGCAAGTTAAGAAACCAACTTGACTTAGGCTTCGGTCAACCCAAGGGTTCCTAAGTGTTAAGGTCCAGGAAGATTGGCAAGTTAAGAAACCAACTTGACTTAGGCTTCGGTCAACCCAAGGGTTCCTAAGTGCTAAGGTCCAGGAAGACTGGTAAGTTAAGAAACCAACTTGACTCAGGCTTCGGTCAACCTAAGGGTTCCTAAGTGCTAAGGTCCTGGAAGACTGGCAAGTTAAGAAACCAACTTGACTTAGGTTTCGGTCAACCCAAGGGTTCCTAAGTGCTAAGGTCCAAGAAGATTGGCAAGTTAAGAAACCAACTTGACTTAGGCTTGGTCAACCCAAGGGTTCCTAAGTGCTAAGGTCTAGGAAGACTAGCAAGTTACGAAACCAACTTAACTTAGGCTTCGGTCAACCCAAGGGTTCCTAAGTGCTAAGGTCCAGGAAGATTGGCAAGTTAAGAAACCAACTTGACTTAGGCTTCGGTCAACCCAAGGGTTCCTAAGTGCTAAGGTCCAGGAAGACTGGTAAGTTAAGAAACCAACTTGACTCAGGCTTCGGTCAACCCAAGGGTTCCTAAGTGCTAAGGTCCAGGAAGACTGGTAAGTTAAGAAACCAACTTAACTCAGGCTTCGGTCAACCTAAGGGTTCCTAAGTGCTAAGGTCCTGGAAGACTGGCAAGTTAAGAAACCAACTTGACTTAGGTTTCGGTCAACTCAAGGGTTCCTAAGTGCTAAGGTCCAAGAAGATTGGCAAGTTAAGAAACCAACTTGACTTAGGCTTGGTCAACCCAAGGGTTCCTAAGTGCTAAGGTCTAGGAAGACTAGCAAGTTACGAAACCAACTTAACTTAGGCTTCGGTCAACCCAAGGGTTCCTAAGTGCTAAGGTCCAGGAAGACTGGCAAGTTAAGAAACCAACTTGACTTAGGCTTCGGTAAACCTAAACAGTTCCCAAGTACTAGGGTCCAAGATGACTGGCAAGTTACAAAAGAAAAACTTGACTTAGACTTCGGTAAACCTAAACCGTTCCTAAATACTAAGGTCCAGGATGACTGGCAAGTTACAAAAGAAAACCTTGACTTAAACTTCGGTAAACCTAAACGGTTCCCAACTACTCATCCGGTTCGCAAGATATAACTTAAATCAAAAGCATAATCACACAAATATCAAACTTAAACAAGGGCACCAGCCATTGAGATATAAAATAACAAAATATATACTTTCTCCCCCTTCTTATGAAGGAAACAGGGAACACAAAAACAGATTGTATCACTCCCCCCTTCTATGAAGGAAATAGGGAATACAAAATAAGTCAGTATGAGAATTATATTGTTTTGAAACTAATCGACTACGTCTATATTTTCCTCAACATCTGAATCATCTTCTCCTTCTTGAAATTCAACCGTTTGGATTCGATCATCAACCAGATCCAGGGCCATTTCAGGATCGTCAACTAATTTGGGCTCATTCAAGACTTCATAAGACCCAGGGACCATTGAGTCCTCAGCGGCATCCTCCCCGGCCTCCCCGTCACGCTCCTCTGGCACAAGATCCTTGTAAGGTCGATGTCTCTGTGCCAAATCATACAATTCAGATGCGTCATCAACCCCGGCCTTGTCAAGAGCCTTGTGCCATCCTTGGATGAAAAATTTGTTGCACTCATCTCTAAGTTGTGACTGTAAAGAGTCGGCCGCCTCGTTGAAACCTTGATCATAGTAAGACTGAGCCTCATCCTCAGCCTTCTGAACTTTCGCCTGAGCCTCGGTTATAGCATCTTTAAGCTCGCTATTCTCCACCTGAAGTTGAGAACTAGACGTGAACTCCCAGTCCAGTTTTTTCTCGAGCTTGGTCACCTAACACTCCATATTCATCAAGCCGGCCTCGGCACTTTTGGGGGCACTCTCGGCAGCACGAATTTTTGCTGAGGTCGACTTTTCAAAATCCTTTAAACGTTTAATTTCTTCTTGGGACTAATTGAGGCAGCGTTTGGTCTCTAACAGTTGGTTACCGGCTTCGAATATACCTTGAACGGCCTGAATATAAAAAGACAATCATTTAACATATATCTGTGTATAGTGAACGTTTGAATAGAAAGTTTCAAAACTCACCAGAATGGAATCGCGCTTCAAGTTCTCCAGCATATGTTTAGATCTCTTCTCCTGCCAGACTTTCATGTCTTCTGGAAGGAGAAGAGTCTTTCCAACTGCTTCAGCCACTTGCCCGCCCCGAACATCTTTTCCACTTTTTAAGACTGAGTCTCCTTCATCTACAGTTCGGTCGTCGAAAAGAAAAGCACAAATCCACGGCTGTTTCGAGTCGTTTCGATGCTTATGTCTTTGAGGAACTTGACCTGCAGCCTTCTGGAGAGCTCGGTCGTTTTTACTCTTCCCCTTTTAGGGGCCTTAGCTTTTGGAGGTTGAGATGGAGATGACCCTTCCTGGCCACCGGCATCATCACTTTGCTCCTCTCCTCTTTTTCTTTTTTTTCTCATAACATCCTCTCATTGAGAAAATCCAGGGAGAGGGGCAAAAGGAGAAGTCCCAGACGGCTCTGGGGCAGACGTCCCAAGCACGGATGCTATATCAATTGACCGCTTCTGTATAGGCATTTCTTCGGTTGGATTAGGGTCGGGGTCAAAAAAAGATGGGAACTGAATAACTGGATAACCGACCTCTGAAGATTCGAGGGAGGGAACGAATTCGGGATTAATAAGAGGCGTCACAAGCCGAGGTACTTGCACTCCTTTTTTAACTGTCAAAGGGACCGCTTAAATAATCTCCTCCTGACTTCTTCCGGGTCAAGAAACTGTGACCTCCACTTGTCTGAAATTTTTTAATGTTGGCCCTTTCTGGAAAGACTTATAGGAAGGCACATAATCCAACAAAACGGACGCCGCACGTGGACAACCACCCAAATCAATGAAACACGGCCTTTGTAGGAAATGTTCAACCGTCCTCCTTTCCACGTAGCAGTAAACTCTTTGTCTTAACCTGCCATTTGGTTGTAACGCTAGTGTCATAACCCCATTTTTACCCACAGGATTTTCTCGAGTGTCGGCACGCATGGCGGGGCGACCCGGACCCAGCCCGTATGATCCAACGAAGCCTGGTCGCATCAAACACTCCTAGGGAGAAGGTCCAGGACACATTTCCCAAGGTTTGACCAAGGTTGACCAAGTTTGACCAGGGTTGACCGAAGTTTGACCAAGGTTTGACCGAGCCGTTCCCAGCCCGACTGGGGTCCATCTGGCCCAAAAACCCTCGAAACGCGGTTCGGGATACATTTCCCGGAGTTTGGAGAGTTTTGACCAAATTCGACCAAGGTTGACCAAGTTTGACCAAGGTTTGACCTGACTGTTGACCAGACCGAAAACTGAATCGAACTGACCGCTCCCGGACCATTCTGAAGAACGTAATGAGAGCTTCGATTCGATACTTTACGGGCCCAAAACGGACGAGAAACGAGGAAGTTATGGTCAAAACTGTGAAAAAACGGTCCAACACTTAGCCAAATTTTGCTAAGTGTTGTTGACAAAACAGCCTATTTGGGAGGCAACGTTTGCGCAGAGATTCTCTCCGGCCCATTGCAATTTGGTCCACGAGCCAAGACCCTTAGGCAAGAGGTTCACTTCAGCTACCACATGCAACTTTCGGATCATCAAGAGCTCCTCCGGTCAAGCCGGAATCTCAGTCAGAAGATGACCCCTTGGCATAAGGAACGTTCCAACGGCCTCCGTTCGCAGGATCATATCTTGCGAACCCAAGCTCGCCTCTGTGCAAGGCCTGTACCTTTGGAAAATAGGTAGCACCAGCTTTCCGACGATACCAAGATTGCCGAAATCCGACATCGGGAGCTATATCTACCATGCGCGTGAAAACAGGCTGACGAAATAAGGCTGTGCTGAAAATTCCGGAACTTTCCTTACCGACGTTGCCACGCTTGCGCGCAGAGTCTTCCTGACTCGCAACAAGTTGATCCACAAGCCCTGGGTGCGTTGGAAAGAAGACACACTCATGCACGACGTGGAACTCTCGGATCGCCAAGATTTTATCGGGTCGAAGCCGGAATCCTGATCGGAAAACTGCCCTCAAACGGACCAAAAACACTCCGGTGGCCTCTGGTCGCGGAACCATATCTCACAAGTCCAAGCTCGGATTTCCGCAAATCCGGAACCTTGCAAAAGTAGGCAACGCAAGCTTTCCGACGGTACCAAGAACGTCGAAATCTGACATCGGGAGCTAGGTCAAATATGTGCGCGAACTGGGACAAGATTTGAGAAAAAACGCGCTGGGAGGAAAACGCGTTTTTCCTCCCGGACAGCCGCCTTCGCGCGCAGAGTCTTTCCGGCTCGCAGCAAGTTGATCTACGAGCCCGGGTGCGTTGGAAAGATAACGACTCCAGCTACGTCGTGGAACTCTCGGTTTGCCGAAAGCATCCCCCATTTGATCGGAATCTTCACCGGAAAGGTGCACGAAAACAGCTCCAATGCCCCGACTTCCGGGAGCCATAACTCTCTCATCCGAACTCCGATTCATGCAAACTTTGTACCGTTGGAAAGAGGACGTCGAGAGCTTTCCGGCGATATGCTGCATGACCCATTTTGAGTTCCAGAAGACTTCCAAAACTGCCCTCGAAAATCGGGTCAAAAAGAGAATACGCGCGCGAGAACCGAGGAGGTGCAGACAGCTGTCTCGGGAGGCGTGCACGCGAGGCGCGCCACCATCACGCGCCGCGCGCGATCATGGCGCGCCCCGCGTGCACGCCCCCCTATAAATAAAGCCTCCCCCCCCCTCATTTGCACACAGTTTTGCTCGGCTCTAGGCCTCTTTGAGCATTAGTTTAGGCAGATTTAGGGGTTTTTAGGGGTTTAGGAAGGGTTTTGGGTAGTTTTAGAGAGAGAGACTCCTCTCTAGGTAATCTCTCTCTCTCTAAGCTCTTTCTCTCTCCTTCTTTAGGGATTTTAGGGGGTTTTTAGAGTGAGAAGCACCTATTAGGTGCTTCTCTCTCTAACCTCCCCTCATCTTCCCACTCCTCTCTCTCTCTCTCTCTTTCTCTTACACTCTTTAGTTCATTTATTTCATTTATGCTTTACTAGTTTCTTATTTGTCCATTTATTGCTTTATTTACATTTCCTTGTCATTTATTGCTTTATTTACATTTCTAGTCATTTATCGCTTTCTTTACATTTCTAGTCATTTATCGCTTTCTTTACATTTCTAGTCATTTATCGCTTTATTTACATTTTATACGCACTTGTGAATATTTGTTGTGATTATCCCCCCCCTCCCCCGGTGTGTTTTAGTACGGCAATATTGAGTGGCTTTGGCGGCTCGCGTAAGTCCTCTAACAAAGGCCGTTGACAACCATGTTAGCCCACGAGGTCTTGACCCGAAAAATACACCGGTTTCCTCGTGTTTTAGTACGGCAAATATTGAGTAGCTTTGGCTCAGTTGCGTAAGACCTCTAACGAGGCCGTAACAACCTTGTTAGCCTACGAGGTATTTGACCCGAAAAATACATCCCCATGTGTTAAATAACGTCATTTATCGCTTTATTTACATTTACTACGTTGTAAATATTATATTGTGAATATTGTCATTTTCCCATTTTTCTTTCCTTTGTGATTTGGGCGTGATAATCCCGATTGGTCGTGGTGGACTATGTAAGACCTCAAAGAGGCATTATCCACCATACGTAATTCCATAGGCATTGGACCCATGAAAATCCCGTGTTTTTAAGTCCATTACTTGCTTTAAATTTATTTATCGCTTTCCGCAATGCTTTAAATACACTTATTGCCTTATTTGCTTTTACGCGCTTGTGAATATATTGCGTTGTTATTATCTCCGTTTCCCATAAAAATGGGCGTGATAATCCCGATTGGTCGTGGTGGACTATGTAAGACCTCAAAGAGGCATTAACCATCACGTAATTCCATAGGCATTGGACCCACAAAATTCCCTCCTTGTAAATTCCATTAATTTATTGCTTCCCGTTATGCTCTAAATTTCTTGCCATTTTTACTACGTTGTTGTAAATATTGTCCATTTATGGCATTATTTTGATTTGGGCATGAAAATACCAAACGGTATTGGTGGTTTTAGGTAAGTCTTTCAATAGCACTAAACCCCATGTAAATCCATGAGGCGTTGGACCCGTAAATTGCAAAACCCGTTTTCAAATAGATTTTCTCATATAAGTCCTATTTGGCGTCGAAGGTTTGGATAAGTCTTTCAATAGCACCAACCCTTCGTGTAAGCCCGAAAAGGCATTGAAACCCCATTTTCAAAATAGATTTTCTCATTTAAGTCCTATTTGGCGTCGAAGGTTTGGATAAGTCTTTCAATAGCACCAACCCTTCGTGTAAGCCCGAAAAGGCATTGAAACCCCATTTTCAAAATAGATTTTCTCATTTAAGTCCTATTTGGCGTCGAAGGTTTGGATAAGTCTTTCAATAGCACCAACCCTTCGTGTAAGCCCGAAAAGGCATTGAAACCCCATTTTCAAATAGATTTTCTCATTTAAGTCCTATTTGGCGTCGAAGGTTTGGATAAGTCTTTCAATAGCACCAACCCTTCGTGTAAGCCCGAAAAGGCATTGAAACCCCGTTTTCAAATAGATTTTCCTCATTTAAGTCCTATTTGGCGTCGGAGGTTTGGATAAGTCTTTCAATAGCACCTACCCTCCGTGTAAGCCCGAAAAGGCATTGAAAACCCTTTTTTAGATTGTTTTGTTTATTCATGTAAATCCTATGGTGGTGTCGGGATCCGAGTAAGTCTTTCAATAGCATCGAATCCCGACCCCACGAGGTCTTGACCCTTTCCTTAAAAACTCTTGTGTCATAATAAATTGCACTTTGCATTAAGCATTATATTCATGCCGATCCATATTTGTCATCTTCATGATACATGTGTTGCGACTATGCCATGACTATTTTGCTTGGATGTTTTGCCATTTTACCATCTTGATACTTGCTTGATTGTTTATTGCTTTGATATAAAAATGTGATTAAAATACACTTTGCCATGAAAACTTTAAAAAGAGTAAACATGGTAATGTGGGCGTTAGAAACGAAGGTATGAGTCCTTTACACGGGGGCGTGGCTGGTACGTGCTTTCGTGTAAGGGATTCTACACGTTCTAACTCCCATAGGATCATGGTCTAAAATTCCCCAAAGTGTGAATTAATCATCCAAAACCCCGCCATTTGACGGACCGCTTTACTCTTGGAAATCAAGGGTAAAGAGATCCCGAATATGGCACCAAAAACATTAATTGTTTGTCCCGGCACTAGGTGTTAGGATTTCAAGTATATCCTACCACCGAAATGCCCGGAAATTTAAAAGATACAAAGATAAAAGGGATGGTGAAATAAAGAGTCTAATCAAAACCGAACGAAGTCATATTACGTTTGCCATTTTTGGTATATCGTACGACGGAAATCGGGACATTTGTACATAATAAAAACCAACAAACTTAGGCTTAGCAAATAAAGAAAACATTAGGAAGGAGGTAACCGTTTTCTTAAACGGATGTCGTGGGGTGCCTAACACCTTCCCCACGCATAAGCAAACCCCCGAACCTATCTCTGGTTCAAGACCATTTAGTTGTAGATGTCTAAATAGGGTAAAATCTATTAGACATAGGTGCCCAATCACACCTTAAAATTTCCCATGATTGGTGGCGACTCCAAATTTGTGCTCACACGCACACACGTACACAAGTTCCCACACACACACAACTCGTATCTCGAAACGGAAAAGAGATAGAGGAACACACACAACACTCGCCAAATGGGGGTCGGTATCTAGGAAAATAAATAAAAGAAATAAGAAATTTTCCGCCGGTGTCGACAGCTTGGCGACTCCACTGGGGACTTAGAGGGTTTAAGCCTATAGTCTTTCGGTGTTTTCTTTGCTAAGCATGTGTGTATATATTTGTTGGTATTCATTATTTGATTCATTCTTTATTTCATCTTGTATATTGTTTTGATTTTAGCATGTCTATATTCTTGTATATAAACTGCGAACATAGGATAGAGATTTATTTTATGCAACACATATTGTATATTGTGCTTTGTACAAAAAAGTCTTTTCCCTTTTTACTTTCAAAATCATGACATATACACTCATTGGACTTTTGGGTCGAACCCGGACTCAGGTGGGGCTGGGCTAGTACAGGCTCCACCACGAACCCTTTTATATCTAGGACATGGAACACGAGAATCCACCCTTCTCCCTTCACACCCGTGGAGATCGAGGGGGGCGTGCAAGTGCTTCCCCGGTGATCCAATACCCTTTCGACTTCCTTCGGGAGGATGAAACGGGCATGATCATCGGCCCCTTTAGGAAACAGAATTCCAAGCTGTGTCATACCATGTTGCATATAGTAAGCTATAGCAGTAGAAAACTACCTGTGAGGGCTCTGGTAAAAGCCAACCGAGTGAACATCCAACCTAAGATAGGATACCCAAAAATAGGATGTGTCTTTTCAAAATGAGTCAAGGGAAAAGCGTTGTGCTATTTTCCAGGTGGTGATAAAATAATTGGAGCCGAGTCAGGTTCTATCTATCTAAACCTTTGTTTGCATGTCATTGTTTGATAAAGGGATAGGATAACCACGTTGTCCATACCCGTTGCAAACCACTCAAACCCAAAGAGTTCCAAACTCTACATGGGATGTATAGAGTCGTGTCGTATCCAACCAAAAGTACGACCCTCACATTAACCGACATCGGTTCCCAAAAATTTTCAAAAATGGAACCGAACGCCGAAAGGCTCGTCGAATTTCAGTAATGTGAGAGTCTATCTTTTCGTTGATACGCGTGTACATAGTCTTGTCGTACCCCAACCAAAAGTACGACCCTCACATTAACCGACATCGGTTCCCTCCAAAAATTTTCAAAAATGGAACCGAACGCCGAAAGGCTCGTCGAATTTTCAGTAATGTGAGAGTCTAACTTTTCGTTGATACATCGTGTATAGAGTCATGTCGTCCTCAACCAAAAGTACGACCCTCGCATTAACCGACATCGGTTCCCTCCAAAAATCTTTCAAAATGGAACCGAACGCCGAAAGGCTCGTCAATTTTTGGTAATGCGAGAGCCTATCTTTTCGTTGGTACGATTGTAACCATTTTGTATAGAGTCGTGTCGTCCTTAACCAAAAGTACGACCCTTGCATTTATCGACATCGGTTCCCTCCAAAATTTTCAAAAAAAATGGAACCGCACGCCGAAAGGCTCATCGGATTTTGATAATGCAAGAGTCTATCTTTTCGTTAGCACGCCTGTAAACCCTAAGAGTTTCCAAACTTTATAAGGTCGTGTAGAGTCTCGTCATGTCCAACCAAGAGTATGACCTTCGCACTAACTGACATCGGTTCTCAAAAACCTTTCAAAATAGAACCAAACGCCGAAAGGCTTGTCAAACTTTTGATAGTGTGAAAGCCCACCTCTTCGTTGACAAGTCCGTACATGTGTCAACCCTAAAGAGTTCTCAACTCTACGTAGGAATCTAGATACTTACCCGTTGTGTTGTCCGTCAACCAAGAATACGACCTTCACACTTGTCGACACTGGTTCCCTCCAAAAATTTTTCAAAATGGGACCAAGCGCCGAAAGGCTCGTCGAATTTCCAGTGGTGTGAAAGCCTATTTTTTGTTGACAATACCACTATGTACATACACGAGTCCTTAATTCTATAGATGTCTATCAGTATCATCCTGACCCTCATATTGATTGATGTTGGTCACCCAAAAATAAAGCCATGAGCCGAAAGGCTCGCCAATTTCTGGCAACCCAATAGAAAAACCCATCCGTTCATCAATGCATATTGCATTCATGCATACCATGCATACGCATACATACTTAGCCATGGTTTACCCGCAAAGTAAGCCAAGGTCATGCATTCAACTGTGAATTCAAAGTCTAACTTAACGTTGTTTGCCTCTCTAGGTCGTACTTGCATTCACAATCAAATGGCGGAGGAAGCAAGCAAACTCCGAGGATTGGAAGCTCGGGTGGCGGCATTAGAAACCAAGTTTAACTTCTTGCTACAATTCATACGTCGGTGGACCGAACGAGAGGAAGAGAAGAAGAAGGCAACAATCAGCAAAAGACAGAAAGAGATCTATCCAGCCCTCAACCTGTCAAAGGCAGCTCAGACTCTACCAACTCCAAGAAGGCCGGCCTTCCACATTCCTAGGCCGTCCCGGACGGAGCCTCGGCAGTTCCAGCCACTGCCAATCCCAGTCCTACAACTATATGCCTTGCTGATCAAGAAGAAGATGATTACGCCAGTCAACCAGAGGACGCGTATCGGGCCACAGCCCAAAGACTACAACAAAGACCTGACCTGTGAGTACCATCAAGGAGAGGTCGGGCATACAGTGGAAAATTGCAGAGTCTTGAGGCACCGTATCCAAGATCTGCTAGACCAAGGAGTATTGAAATTCAGAATAGAGGGAGTCATAAATACAATTGGGGCAGAGAAAGATGAAGAAGTCGACATCACCTCCATAAGAATACCATGGGAGCCACTCTTCCATGAGCTAAAGAAGCGAGGGCTACTCCCTGCACCAAGGGCACCAAAAGAGTCGACAGAAGCAGGCACGTGCCAGTATCATCCCGGGGCTCGAGACCACAACCTACAAGGATGCGAAGAGTTCAAGAAGGAAGTCGCCGGTCTGATAACAAAGGGATTGATAAGAAGAAGGGGAGAACAGCCGGAGAGAGATTGCATGACAATCGACCAGCTGAGACTCAGCCCTTACGAGAATACAAACTTCCAGGCAAGGATGGAAAGAATTGAAGAGGATTTTGAGAAATTCTGTGAGAGAAAGAAAGAAGAGTTGGGGAAACTCACACCAGCCACACCACTGGAAATGTCCGGGCCCGATCCAGTGGTCATCCGTTATGTTACCAAAGAAAAGGTCGTGCTTCAGACAGCTTCGGTATCCGCGGTTCAATCTTCGGAGAAAGTTCCAAGCGTGGTGATCCAAGTTCCGCAACCCTTCCCCTACCAAGATAGTAAGAAGATCCCCTGGAACTATGGGATGAAAGTAATATCGACACGGGAAAGCCAGCCTAAGACAAAAGAGGAGGTAGTAGGGAACCTCACGTCCGGGCTCGGTGGGATTACCAGAAGCGGTAGGTGCTACACTCCGGAAGAGCTAGAGAAAAGGAGGAAAGAAGCGGGAAAGGCAGTGGAGGATCCCGTAAAAACAAAAGCAGCGGAGGAAGAGGCCGCAGATTTCCTCCGAATCATCAAGAGTAGTGAATACAGCATAGTGAAGCAATTGAGCAAGATGCCTTCCCATATATCAGTACTGTCATTACTACTCGCATCCGAATCCCACAGGAAAGCCCTGCTGAAAGTACTTAACGAAGCATACGTGCCAGAGGATATCACTGGGCCGTCTTTCGAGAACATGGTGACCTCCATACTAGTCACTAACCAACTAACCTTCTCTGATGATGAGTTGCCCCCGGAGGGGAGAGGTCATACCAAAGCTTTGTATATCTCTGTCAAAACCAATGACCGCGTCGTGTCAAGGGTGCTGATCGACAATGGGTCAGCTCTAAACGTGTGCCCTCTATCGACCTTGGAAAAGCTAGACATTGATCCCACTCGTGTGAGAGTTAATAGCATGGTCGTACGAGCTTTCGATGGAACCCGCAGAGAAGTGTTAGGAGAGATAGACTTGCCAGTAGAAATTGGCCCGCAAGTCTATGACATCAACTTCCAAGTGCTGAGAATCGATTCTCCTTACAACTTGCTATTAGGGAGACCATGGTTACATACAGCCGGAGCAGTACCCTCCTCCCTACACCAAAAAATGAAGCTCATCATCGGCAACCAATTGGTCACCATCCTGGCCGAAGAAGAACCATTCAACCAAGATCAATTGGTCACCATCCTAGCCGAAGAACCCATATCCATTTACGACGACGGGGAAATTCCTTACATTGACGGATGTGCACCAGAAGAAGCATCATTCCACAGTTTTGAGTTCGTCACCGTCATCCATAGAGTGGCGGCCGTTGAACCAAGATTGTCCAAAGCTGGGATCATGGTAGCCAAGGAATTCGTCAAGGCGGGGTTTCAGCCTGGGCAAGGTTTAGGCTATGCGAACCAAGGAAGAACCACAATTGTGACCCTGGAGGGAAACAAAGACAAGTATGGGCTGGGGTATACCCCGACCAGAAGGGATCGTCAGATGGCCTATGAAGCCCGGAGGCAAAGAGCTGCAGCGAAGCTCAAAGGAGAGAAATGGCCTGAAAGGAGGATAGCCATCCCCCACATCCGCACCACCTTCCCCGCATCAGCAATGTTTCAAGTTGATGAGGGCGACGTAGACGAGCTGGCATTACTTTTCACTGAGGATTTGAATGTCAATGCCATTACCACGGAAGGAGATTCCGCGGCATTCCCAGTCCATGCCAATCAGTACGAGGAGATAGATCTAGAAGACTTTCTAGATGAAGAGAACCTCAAGGGTTATCGTATAGATGAAGAAACACTTGATGAAGACACATGGGAAGATGATGACCTCCCCAACTTGCTCTCGCACCTGATGGTTCCACGCAAGCTCGACACCCTGGAATTCGAGATATTTTGCGAGCATGGAGACCCGGAATCTCATCTACGGAAGTATCGCGAAAGGATGGCCTTGCATACTAACAACGAGTTCTTGATGATCTCGACATTTCATGAGAGCCTACCAGAGTGCGCGGTCACCTGGTTCTATCAGCTGAAGAATCTTGCCTGTTGGGGAGATTTGGCGAAAGCTTTCCTGGACCGATACCGCCACAACATCAAGGCACCACCACTAAACCTCATCACCACCGCCGTTGCTGAAGAAGAAGACGCTGGCCCTATGGTTGAAGGGTTGAGCATCCACACCATTGCCGAGGAGGAGGATTCCACCACCACACCACCGACCCGCCACTGCCAACAGGGAGAAGAAGTCAAGACGTGGACTTGCGTACCATTGCTACAGCGTGTCTCGAGTAGTAATGAGTAAGCGGTATCCCAGCTAGGGGTAACTCGGTTTTGAGTCTACCAATAGCTCGGGAAATTTTGTATCAAACAATTTCGGGTTTATATGTTTAGTTTATGTTTTCAAGATATCATGCTACAATCATAATCATTTCATCACTGTAATATTTCCATCTCCATATTTCAAATGATATGTCACGTGTTTATTCCATGAATCTTTCTATCTTAAATACTCCAATGTGCATTAAATAAATCCAACACGCCATCGCACAAAACGAATGGTTCCTCTTTTTTAGTTTTCTTACCAATTTTCCATCCGCTATCCTTTCCAGGATTACACGCAAAACCTCAAACGATCCCCACGTCTCCAAAATTGACAACAAAACGGATTGCTCACTGGATAACATAGATAATTCCGACGAAGAAATCGAATTACCAAGTGATATCCTCGAGGCATTAGAGAGACAAGATGAGGGGTCCAAACCCAACATAGAAAATTAATTGTAAATCTGGCTGAGGGTCATTCGCCTCCTATTACCCGTGTTGGCTAGATTTACAATTTCCAATTCCTCTATGTTGGGTTTGGACCCCTCATCTTGTCTCTCTAATGCCTCGAGGATATCACTTGGTAATTCGATTTCTTCGTCGGAATTATCTATGTTATCCAGTGAGCAATCCGTTTTGTTGTCAATTTTGGAGACGTGGGGATCGTTTGAGGTTTTGCGTGTAATCCTGGAAAGGATAGCGGATGGAAAATCGGTAAGAAAACTAAAAAGAGGAACCATTCGTTTTGTGCGATGGCGTGTTGGATTTATTTAATGCACATTGGAGTATTTAAGATAGAAAGATTCATGGAATAAACACGTGACATATCATTTGAAATATGGAGATGGAAATATTACAGTGATGAAATGATTATGATTGTAGCATGATATCTTGAAAACATAAACTAAACATATAAACCCGAAATTGTTTGATACAAAATTTCCCGAGCTATTGGTAGACTCAAAACCGAGTTACCCCTAGCTGGGATACCGCTTACTCATTACTACTCGAGACACGCTGTAGCAATGGTACGCAAGTCCACGTCTTGACTTCTTCTCCCTGTTGGCAGTGGCGGGTCGGTGGTGTGGTGGTGGAATCCTCCTCCTCGGCAATGGTGTGGATGCTCAACCCTTCAACCATAGGGCCAGCGTATTCTTCTTCAGCAACGGCGGTGGTGATGAGGTTTAGTGGTGGTGCCTTGATGTTGTGGCGGTATCGGTCCAGGAAAGCTTTCGCCAAATCTCCCCAACAGGCAAGATTCTTCAGCTGATAGAACCAGGTGACCGCGCACTCTGGTAGGCTCTCATGAAATGTCGAGATCATCAAGAACTCGTTGTTAGTATGCAAGGCCATCTTTTCACGTACTTCCGTAGATGAGATTCCGGGTCTCCATGCTCGCAAAATATCTCGAGTTCCAGGGTGTCGAGCCGCGTGGAACCATCAGGTGCGAGAGCAAGTTGGGGAGGTCATCATCTTCCCATGTGTCTTCATCAAGTGTTTCTTCATCTATACGATAACCCTTGAGGTTCTCTTCATCTAGAAAGTCTTCTAGATCTATCTCCTCGTACTGATTGGCATGGACTGGGAATGCCGCGGAATCTCCTTCCGTGGTAATGGCATTGACATTCAAATCCTCAGTGAAAAGTAATGCCAGCTCGTCTACGTCGCCCTCATCAACTTGAAACATTGCTGATGCGGGGAAGGTGGTGCGGATGTGGGGGATGGCTATCCTCCTTTCAGGCCATTTCTCTCCTTTGAGCTTCGCTGCAGCTCTTTGCCTCCGGGCTTCATAGGCCATCTGACGATCCCTTCTGGTCGGGGTATACCCCAGTCCATACTTGTCTTTGTTTCCCTCCAGGGTCACAATTGTGGTTCTTCCTTGGTTCGCATAGCCTAAACCTTGCCCAGGCTGAAACCCCGCCTTGACGAATTCCTTGGCTACCATGATCCCAGCTTTGGACAATCTTGGTTCAACGGCCGCCACTCTATGGATGACGGTGACGAACTCAAAACTGTGGAATGACGCTTCTTCTGGTGCACATCCGTCAATGTAAGGAATTTCTCCGTCGTTGTAAATGGATATGGGTTCTTCGGCTAGGATGGTGACCAATTGGTTGCCGATGATGAGCTTCATTTTTTGGTGTAGGGAGGAGGGTACTGCTCCGGCTGTATGTAACCATGGTCTCCCTAATAGCAAGTTGTAAGGAGAATCGATTCTCAGCACTTGGAAGTTGATGTCGTAGACTTGCGGGCCAATTTCTACTGGCAAGTCTATCTCTCCTAACACTTCTCTGCGGGTTCCATCGAAAGCTCGTACGACCATGCTATTAACTCTCACACGAGTGGGATCAATGTCTAGCTTTTCCAAGGTCGATAGAGGGCATACGTTTAGAGCTGACCCATTGTCGATCAGCACCCTTGACACGACGCGGTCATTGGTTTTGACAGAGATATACAAAGCTTTGGTATGACCTCTCCCCTCCGGGGGCAACTCATCATCAGAGAAGGTTAGTTGGTTGGTGACTAGTATGGAGGTCACCATGTTCTCGAAAGACGGCCCAGTGATATCCTCTGGCACGTATGCTTCGTTAAGTACTTTCAGCAGGGCTTTCCTGTGGGATTCGGATGCGAGTAGTAATGACAGTACTGATATATGAGAAGGCATCTTGCTCAATTGCTTCACTATGCTGTATTCACTACTCTTGATGATTCGGAGGAAATCTGCGGCCTCTTCCTCCGCTGCTTTTGTTTTTACGGGATCCTCCACTGCCTTTCCCGCTTCTTTCCTCCTTTTCTCTAGCTCTTCCGGAGTGTAGCACCTGCCGCTTCTGGTAATCCCACCGAGCCCGGACGTGAGATTCCCTACTACCTCCTCTTTCGTCTTAGGCTTGCTTTCCCGTGTCGATATTACTTTCATCCCATAGTTCCAGGGGATCTTCTTACTGTCTTGGTAGGGGAAGGGTTGCGGAACTTGGATCACCACGCTTGGAACTTTCTCCGAAGATTGAACCGCGGATACCGAAGCTGTCTGAAGCACGACCTTTTCTTTGGTAACATAACGGATGACCACTGGATCGGGCCCGGACATTTCCAGTGGTGTGGCTGGTGTGAGTTTCCCCAACTCCTCTTTCTTTCTCTCACAGAATTTCTCAAAATCCTCTTCAATTCTTTCCATCCTTGCCTGGAAGTTTGTCTTCTCGTAAGGGCTGAGTCTCAGCTGGTCGATTGTCATGCAATCTCTCTCCGGCTGTTCTCCCCTCCTTCTTATCAATCCCTTTGTTATCAGACCGGCGACTTCCTTCTTGAACTCTTCGCATCCTTGTAGGTTGTGGTCTCGAGCCCCGGGATGATACTGGCACGTGCCTGCTTCTGTCGACTCTTTTGGTGCCCTTGGTGCAGGGAGTAGCCCTCGCTTCTTTAGCTCATGGAAGAGTGGCTCCCATGGTATTCTTGTGGAGGTGATGTCGACTTCTTCATCTTTCTCTGCCCCAATTGTATTTATGACTCCCTCTATTCTGAATTTCAACACTCCTTGGTCTAGCAGATCTTGGATACGGTGCCTCAAGACTCTGCAATTTTCCACTGTATGCCCGACCTCTCCTTGATGGTACTCACAGGTCAGGTCTTTGTTGTAGTCTTGGGCTGTGGCCCGATACGCGTCCTCTGGTTGACGGGCGTAATCATCTTCTTCTTGATCAGCAAGGCATATAGTTGTAGGACTGGGATTGGCAGTGGCTGGAACTGCCGAGGCTCTGTCCGGGACGGCCTAGGAATGTGGAAGGCTGGCCTTCTTGGAGTTGGTAGAGTCTGAGCTGCCTTTGACAGGTTGAGGGCTGGATAGATCTCTTTTTGTCTTTTGCTGATTGTTGCCTTCTTCTTCTCCTCCTCTCGTTCGGTCCACCGACGTATGAATTGTAGCAAGAAGTTAAACTTGGTTTCTAATGCCGCCACCCGAGCTTCCAATCCTCGGAGTTTGCTTGCTTCCTCCGCCATTTGATTGTGAATGCAAGTACAACCTAGAGAGGTAAACAACGTTAAGTTAGACTTTGAATTCACAGTTAATGCATGACCTTGGCTTACTTTGCGGGTAAACCA
>OU015764.1:18615309-18636101 GCA_907173295.1 Fagus sylvatica
GCGATAAATGACAATATTTAACACATGGGGGATGTATTTTTCGGGTCAAATACCTCGTAGGCTAACAAGGTTGTTACGGCCTCGTTAGAGGTCTTACGCAACTGAGCCAAAGCTACTCAATATTTGCCGTACTAAAACACAAGGAAACCGGTGTATTTTTCGGGTCAAGACCTCGTGGGCTAACATGGTTGTCAACGGCCTCGTTAGAGGTCTTACGCGAGCCGCCAAAGCCACTCAATATTGCCGTACTAAAACACACCGGGGGAGGGGGGTAATCACAACAATATATATATTCACAAGTACGTAGTAAAATGTAAATAAAGCGATAAATGACTAGAAAATGTAAATAAAGCGATAAATGACTAGAAAATGTAAATAAAGCGAATAAATGACAAGGAAATGTAAATAAAGCGATAAATGACTAAGAAAATGTAAATAAAGCGAATAAATAGACAAGAAAATGTAAACAAAGCAATAAATGAACTAAAGAATGTAAGAGAGAGAGAGAGAGAGGGGGGAAAGATGAGGAGAGGTTAGAGAGAGAAGCACCTAATAGATGCTTCTCACTCTAAAAACCCCCCAAAATCCCAAAGAAAAAGTTTAGAGAGAGAAAGAGCTTAGAGAGAGAGAGGGGGGAAAGATGAGGAGAGGTTAGAGAGAGAAGCACCTAATAGATGCTTCTCACTCTAAAAACCCCCCAAAATCCCTAAAGAAAAAAGAGAGAGAGAAAGAGCTTAGAGAGAGAGAGAGATTACCTAGAGAGGAGTCTCTCTCTCTAAAACTACCCAAAAACCCCTTCCTAAACCCCCTAAAACCCCTATTTCTGCCTATTCTAACGCTCAAGGAGGCCTAGAGCCCGAGCAAAATTGTGTGCAAATGAGGGGGGGGAGGCTTTATTTATAGGGGGGCGTGCACGCGGGGCGCGCCATGATTGCGCGCGGCGCGTGATGGTGGCGCGCCTCGCGTGCACGCCTCCCGAGACAGCTGTCTGCACTTCCTCGATTCTCGCGCGCGTATTCTTTTTTTGACCCGATTTTCGAGGGCAGTTTTGGAGGTCTTCTGGAACTCAAAATGGGTCATGCAGCATATCGCCGGAAAGCTCTCGACGTCCTCTTTCCAACGGTATAAAGTTTGCATGAATCGGAGTTCGGACGAGAGGAGTTATGGCTCCCGGAAGTCGGGGTATCGGAGCTGTTTTCGTGCACTTTTCCGGTGAAGATTCCGATCAAACGGGGGATGCTTTCGGCGAACCGAGAGTTCCACGACGTAGCTGGAGTCGTTATCTTTCCAACGCACCCGGGCTCGCGGATCAACTTGCTGCGAGCAGGAAAGACTCTGCGCGCGAAGGCGGCTGTCCGGGAGGAAAAAATGCGTTTTGCTCCCAGCGCGTTTTTTCTTCAAATCTTGTCCCAGTTCGCGCGCATATTTGACCTAGCTCCCGATGTCAGGATTTTGACGTTCTTGGTACCGTCGGAAAGCTTGCGCTGCCTACTTTTTGCAAGGTTCCGGATTTGCGGAAATCCGAGCTTGGACTTGTGAGATATGGTTCCCGCGAACAGAGGCCACCGGAGGTGTTTTTGGTCCGTTTGAGGGCAGTTTTCCGATCAGGATTCCGGCTTGACCCCGATAAAATTCTTGGCGATCCGAGAGTTCCACGTCGTGCATGAGTGTGTCTTCTTTCCAACGTGCCCGGGCTCGCAGATCAACTTGTTGCGAGTCAGGAAGACTCTGCGCGCAAGCGTGGCAACGTCGGTGGGAAAATTCCGGAACTTTCAGCACAAACCTTATTTCGTCGGCCTGTTTTCACGCGCGTGGTAGACGTAGCTCCCGATGTCGGATTTCGACGATCTTGGTATCGTCGGAAAGCTTGTGCTACCTACTTTTCCAACGGTACAGGCCTTGCACAGAGGCGAGCTTGGGTTCGCAAGATATGATCCTGCGAACGGAGGCCGTCGGAATGTTCCTTATGCCAAGGGGTCATCTTCTGACTGAGATTCCGGCTTGACCGGAGGAGCTCTTGACGATCCGAAAGTTGCGTGTGGTAGCTGAAGTGAACCTCTTGCCTAAGGGTCTTGGCTCGCGGACCAAGTTGCAGCGGGTCGGAGAGAATCTTTGCGCAAACGTTGCCTCCCAAATAGGCTGTTTTGTCAACAACACTTAGCCAAAATTTGGCTAAGTGTTGGACCGTTTTTTCGCAGTTTTGACCATAACTTCCTCGTTTCTCGTCCGTTTTCGACCCGTAAAGTACGGAATCGAAGCTCTCATACGTTCTTCAGAATTGGTCAAGGAGGTGGTCAGTTCGATTCCAGCTTTTTGGTCTGGTCAACAGGTCCGGTCAAACCTTGGTCAAACTTGGTCAACCTTGGTCGAATTTGGTCAAAACTCTCCAAACTCTGGGAAATGTATCCCGGACCATGTTTCGAAGGGTTTCTGGGCAGGTGGACCCTAGTCGGGCTTGGGAAACGGCTCGGTCAAACATCGGTCAACCCTGGTCAAACTTGGTCAACCCTGGTCAAACTTGGTCAACCCTGGTCAAACCTTGGGAAATGTGTCCCGGACCTTCTTCTTAGGGAGTATTTGATGGTGGCGAGCCCTCGTCGGATCAGGCCGGCTTGGTTCGGGCTGTCCTCGTCTTGTGTGCCGACATCTGAGAAAATCCCGTGGGTAAAAAATGGGGTTATGACAACGGGACTTACTCCTTCACGAGGCCCATTTCTATCAATGTCGGGACTTACTCCTTCACGAGGCCCATTTCTATCAATGTCAGGACTTACTCCTTCACGAGACCCATTTCATTATCATTGGGTCTTACTCCTTCACGAGGCCCATTTCAGCAAATCCTGGGTCTTACTCCTTCACGAGGCCCATTTCAGAAACTCTTGGGTCTTACTCCTTCACGAGGCCCATTTCGGATGACTCTTTCGAATTTTTCCAATTTTTCTCCTGACAAAAATGGAAAAATTTGCCCCAGTGTGTAGCGTTGAATAAATTTTTCTAGCTTCTTTGAAGATAGAAAAATTTTGCCCCAGTGTGGAACAATGCATGCTGATGCGGAATCCTGGATTTCTTCCTCTGTCTCCTTTGCATCGGACTGCGATAGCCACCCGAGAGTCGAACTATTTTCCTTCGAAATTTTTCAAAACCCTTTTGAAAAATTTTGGCCCAGTATGGAATATCGAAACAAATTTTTCCAGCTTCTCGAAGATGGAAAAATTTTGCCCCAGTATGGCATTATCTTGATCGGTACGAGTTTCCAAATTCTTCATGCACATACTTCTTGGTTTGGTCCAAACTAACTGCCCGAGTCTCAAACCAGCTCTTCTTCACAATTTTTCAATTTACTGAAAAATTTGCCCCAGTGTGGAATCACACGTGTCGATGTAGAATCTAAATTTCCGCTTCTGTCCCTTTCGCCCTGGATCAAGACAGCCGTTCAAGTGTTGAGCCGCTTTTTCCTTCAAAATTTTTCAAAACCGCTTTTGAAAAATTTGCCCCAGTGTGTTGTCAAATTCAATCATGAGACATTCCTCGGTTGCTTCTTAACTTTTCCGGTCTTCTCAGTGCTGACAACATGCTTCTGGTCATTAGCTCATCTAGTCGGTCTGTCTAATGCTCTTGATCATTCGGTCAGACGACACTTTCTCAATCTTCGATCCGCTTGGTTGAACCTTCGGCTCTTTCAACTAATTCCTGATGGTGGTAGCACTTCCTTGACCTCTGGTTTGTCTTCTAATTTTTCCGGTTGCGGAAAAATTGCCCCAGTGTGGTACAACGAGATCAATGGTGAGACCCATGGATAAACCGAAGGTCTGTCACACGTTTTCCCCAATTCGGGTCTCATTTCTTTCTCAGAAACCTTTCTCGCATGGCTATTCAGAATTCCTTATTCCCGGGCTTCGATACTATCACCGATTTGGGAGATTCTGCAAGAGGTGTCCATTCGCCTGGATGATGTAGATCTTCAGTGACCTAGAAATCTGCCTCAGTATCGACCTCCATGTCTGCTGAGTGTGTCTATGATGAGAGATTTCCTTCCAATTTTCTGGAACCTTTGAATACCACCCACGGTTTGGTAGAACCAAGAAGGAAAAATTGCCCCAGTATCAAGGTTGAGACTGGGGCTTGGCCTTCATTTTCTTATGGACAACATTCGACCAAAGCCAGTGTATGGGATTGTGTTTGGGCATTTCCTGGTCAAAGCATGCTGTTTGAAGGGAGTCTAGGGGGAAAGTGCTTAACATCTTTCAGGGTTTTTTGGCCAGTGGCTTGATTGGTGGTTTAGAGGGTGAAATGAATTTCATAAGTTGTTGCAATTCTGCACAAATCCTTCTTTGAAAAATTTTCCTCATTCAAGATTTCGAGGACTGTTTTTTAGAAAATCATTTTTCAAATCTTTTTATTCTTGGAAAATCATTAAAGTATAATCTTTTGAAAATTCTTTCAAATGCATGCATCGTCTGAGAGAGGCTAGGCAAAGCCTTGCTTCCTTTATAGTTAATGGGTGCCTCTGCTCAACAACCATCCCTTACCGAGAATGGAAAGCGTGGTCCCTCGGGTTAATCTGTTTGGCACTTATCCTGTGAGCTTTCTGAGTGAGCTCTTCTTTTATTTCTTTTGAATTGGGGTGAGGCTTCAAACATTGAAGTCACTCTTGTTTGGCCCGAAGGCCATGGTGCAAAATGGACGGTGTCCTTTATGAGATACGACCTCTTGAAGGTGCGTGATCTAGATTCCATCATTACCAGTTTTTGACCAAAAGTTCATTGCTACATGACCAACCGATCACCAACGATCAGTGAGGTCTTTGTCGGCTTGTAACGTGGCCTTGGGGTTAAAAGGGTGCTTGAAACGAAGGATATAAGGCTCAAAATTACTTCGTGATGTTTCCTTGGCACAAGCTCCTTAGGCTAAGCAGTCGCTCCCAGTTAGGAAGGACTTTCAAAGGACCGTAATGTAAGGCTTTGGTTCTCCTAGGCTTATGGGAGGATAATTTTGGCTTTGAAATTACTTGAGGGGTTTTCCTAAAGTCAAGGATTACTCTTCGTTTGAATTTCACTCCATTAAGCACTACCCTAGTCCTCAATTTGAACATTTCGCTAGACTCTCCTATTTACTGAGTTTAGCTTTCCTTGGGTTGACTTTTTCTTCAGTTTTTGGACTTCTTTTCCCCTTTCTTGTTGGGGAATTCACTTGATTGACTTTGTTTTCTTTGAAAATCTCATTTACTTACTTTGATCGCTTTTGCCTAACATGAGACTCTCACAACTATTTAACCTGCCCCAGTGTGGGGGGTAATCCTTGACTGGTTTTTCATAGAAGAAAAACGAACAGGCTCAACTTGGTTAGCAAGTGGCATTTTTCTACAAGCGGGAGGATAGTTGAACGGAGGCCTTTTCCGTCATCCTGAGTACTAACTTCTTAGCCTAGAGAGCTTAAGTGCCATTTCATAAATCCAGGTGAATTTTCTTTAAAAATATATTCTTTGGATCAGCGGGGTTTACAAGCGGTATAACTGTTTGGATAGTAGAAACAATGCCTCCATCATTTCATATCCAATCAATTGGTCAGTGAAGCTAGAACTTTTAGTCACCTACTGGTTTAGGATCACACCAACATTGGTCGTGAAAAGTAGGAATCATGTGCAAAAGGGTTAAGTGCTTCATGTGTTTGAGAAAAAAGTGTTTCGGGCGTGGGTGTTCAGAGAACACATGCCGCTTCTTCTCAGTAGTGGATAGTAATTTTACTCAGACACCTCATTTTCCATGAGTGGAATTGTGGTGTTGACTCGTCCCTCTCATGGATGCATGCATTTCAAACAAATCTTTTTGTGATTTTGAATTTATTATGCATATTTTTTGGAAAAGCATAGATTTTGGAAAATTTGTACAAGACTGCAACAAACTACTCAACACGGACAGTTTGTGGGATCGTGATTGAATCTCAAAGGTTCTCTTGTGCTTTGCCTTCCATGGGTGGCATCCCTAACATCAGGTGAACCTCTCCAGAGTTTGGATACAGTTGTGTGAAGCTTTCACAGGAAAGTGATCCACATCTTAGCTTACTCTTGGTCAATCGAAGCTTGGTAACATGTTTTCAAGAACCATCATCTATCTTGATGTAGCTGCCGCAGGTTCCTCCATTGACTCTTCTCAAATGTGGCGCCCTTGGGTAGTCCAAGCAGGTCATCCAAATCTCGTGCGTCTTGGGAGCTTATGCTAACTGAGCCAGTCTCGGCTAATTCCAAGTGGGTATAACATGGAAGAGTCTTCTACCATTTCCTGTCATTCTTGGCTATCATCTTGCACTCCCCCCCTCGTTTTTCTCTATGAGGGTCCTCTTTGCAATCTACTCAACTAATTCCATTAGGGCTAGCATGTCCACCATCCTCTTTGTCTTCACCGCATCCTTGACTCTTTCTTCAACCAGAATCAAGTTCACAAGGAACTGCAACTGCAAACCCACTATTCGATTGAAGTATGGGTTCTTCAGGGTATCGACGAAGATCTTGATCATCTCATTCTCGTCTAGAAGGGGGCATGTCCGAGGTCGCCATTTCTCTCCACCACTGGGTGTATTCTCTGAAAATCTTGCTGCTCTTCTTCTCCATTCTCTAATGGTCAAAGCAATCTGGGTCTATTTGAGAGTTAAGGCCATACTGGGCTAGGAAGGTGTCTGCCAGCTCTTTCCAATGGGAGATCTTCTTCAATTGTGAATACCATTCGACTGCGTGCCCCATCAAGGTGTCTTAGAAAGTCTGGATCAACAAGGGTTCATTGTTTGCGTACTGGGCCATCTTTCGGCATCACATTTGCAAGTGAATCATCGGGTCACTCCTCCCATTGTTCTTCTCGAATTTGGGGATTTTGAATTTGGGCGGCACTGTTATGTTGGGGAACTAGGACATACTGAAGGAATCTGTGTTCCGAAGGAGCTCAGGCCTCGCATGAGCCGGATCTTTTCTTCTGAGTCATCGATCTTACTATCCAATTGGGGATCTCTCTCCTTAGGTTTTGGTAGTGTTGGTGGCCTTGGCAGCGGGTCCATGTTGATGTGAGGACGTCCTTCCGACACTTCACCATTGGTGTTTTTGTCATCTTTTCTCTTCTGGTTTCCTGTTTCCACGACTTGCTTCACCATCATGTATACGAAGGCAAGAAGATCGTCAAACTTGTGCTCAGAGGTGGTCACCCGAACCTCATGTTCATTCGGCCCATTGGTTTCTTCCTCCATTTGTTCGTGTGTAGGGATGAAATCCTACAAGAAAATGAAAATGAGTTAGACTTTGAATTCACAATTAGGATCAGGACCCTGGGCTTACTTCGCAGTAAACCTCGATTGGGTATGAGTGCGTTCATGATGCACATGATTTCACCATGCATCAACAAGTAGATGGACTCTCACATCGGGTTACCAAGACTTGAAGAGCCTTTCGGCTCACAATTCCGTTTTGAAAACTTTTTTTTTTTGGGAAACTGTCATTGGTTTATGTGAGGGTCATACTTCTTGTTGAGGTTGACAAAATGGGTGAATATCTACATCCCCATATAGAGTTGGAAACCCCTAGGGTTTACATGATGGTCATGGACACATCAACAAGGAGATAGACTTTCACATCTCTAAAAATTCAATGAGCCTTTTGGCGTTTGGTTCCATTTTGAAAAAAAATTTTGTGGGAACCGACGTCGGTCGATGTGAGGGTCGTACTCTTGGCCGAAGACGACACAATGGGTGAATATCTACATTTCTGTACAGAGTTGGAAACTTTTAGGATTTACATGTGTATGTGTCATAACCCCATTTTTACCCCCGGGATTTTCTCGGGTGTCGGCACGCAAAACGAGGCAGCCCGAACCAAGTCAGCCTGTTCCGACGAGGGCTCA
The DNA here is from genome assembly GCA_907173295.1 of Fagus sylvatica. NCBI lineage: Eukaryota > Viridiplantae > Streptophyta > Magnoliopsida > Fagales > Fagaceae > Fagus > Fagus sylvatica. Next base: position 18,623,190 of record OU015764.1, read on the forward strand.
TCACCTCGAATACTCCCAAAAAGAAGGTCCGGGACACATTTCCCAAGGTTTGACCAAGTTTGACCAAGGTTGACCAAGTTTGACCGGAGTTGACCAAGTTTGACTAAGGTTTGACCAAGCCGTTTCTGACCCGACTAGGGCCCACTATGCCCGAAAGTCCTCGAAACGCGGCCCAGGATACATTTCCCAGGGTTTGGAGGAGAATTTGACCAAGGTGACCAAGTTTGACCAAGGTTGACCAAGTGACCGGACCGGATTGACCAGACCGAAAGCTGAATCGAACTGACCGCTCCTTGACCATTCTGAAGAACGTGATGAGAGCTTCGATTCGACACTTTACGGGCCAAAAACGGACGAGAAACGAGGGAGTTATGGTCCAAAACTGTGAAAAAACGGTCCAACACTTAGCCAAATTTTGCTAAGTGTTGTTGACAAAACAGCCTATTTGGGAGGCAACGTTTGCGCAAAGATTCTCTCCGACCCGCTGCAACTTGGTCCGCGAGCCAAGACCCTTAGGCAAGAGGTTCACTTCAGCTACCACACGCAACTTTCGGATCGTCAAGAGCTCCTCCGGTCAAGCCGGAATCTCAGTCAGAAGATGACCCCTTGGCATAAGGAACATTCCGACGGCCTCTGTTCGCAAGATCATATCTTGCGAACCCAAGCTCGCCTCTGTGCAAGGCCTGTACCGTTAAAAAGTAGGTAGCATAAGCTTTCCGACGATACCAAGATCGTCGAAATCCGACATCGGGAGCTACGTCTACCACGCGCGTGAAAACAGGCCGACGAAATAAGGTTTTGCTGAAAGTTCCGGAATTTTCCCACCGACGTTGCCACGCTTGCGCACAGAGTCTTCCTGACTCGCAACAAGTTGATCCGCGAGCCCGGGCACGTTGGAAAGAAGACACATTCCATGCACGACGTGGAACTCTCGGATCGCCAAGATTTTACCGGGTCTAGCCGGAATCCTGATCGGAAAACTGTCCCTCAAACGGACCAAAAACACCCCGCGGCCTCTGTTCGCGGAACCATATCTCACGGACCCAAGCTCGGATTCCCATAAATCCGGAACCTTGCAAAAGTAGGCAGCGCAAGCTTTCCGACGGTACCAAGAACGTCAAAATCCGACATCGGGAGCTAGGTCAAATATGCGCGCGAACTGGGACAAGAAATTTGAGGAAAAAACGCGCTGGGAGCAAAACTGACGTGATTTTCCTCCCGGACAGTCCGCCTTCGCGCGCAGAGTCTTTCCTACTCGCAACAAGTTGATCGTGCGAGCCCGGGTGCGTTGGAAAGATAATGACTCCGGCTACGACGTGGAACTCTCGGTTCGCCGATGGCATCCCCCGTTTGACCGGAATCTTCGCCGGAAAAGTGCACACAAAAACAGCTCCGACGACCCCGACTTCCGGGAGCCATAACTTTTTCGTCCGAACTCCGATTCGTGCAAACTTTATATCATTGGAAAGTAGGACGTCTGAGGGCTTTCCGAACGATATGCTGCATGACCCATTTTGAGTACCGGAAGACCTCCAAAATCTGCCCTTGAAAATCGGGTCCGAAAATCGTGCGCTGCGCGAATTTCCATCGAGTGGATAAGATCGCCACGTGGCGGTTACTGTAGCTCGCGCAGCACAGTACTGCGCGGCGCAGTACAGGTACTGCGCGAGGCGTGCAAATCCGTTTTCTATAAAACGCACCCCCCTCCCTTCAGCGCTGGGTCCGAAGCTTAGAGCATTTTTTGAGTTTCTTAGTTAGTTTTAGGTAGTTTTTAGGCAGAGAATAGGGGTTTGGGGTTTGGGTCTTTCTTTGGGGGGTTTTTGGGGAGTTTTTAGAGTGAGAAGCATCTACTTAGGTGCTTCTCTCTCTAACCTCTCCTCATCTTCCCACTCCCTCTCTCTCTCTCTAAGCTCTTTCTCTCTCTAAACTCTTTCTTTAGTGGGGTTTTTGGGGAGTTTTTAGGGTGAGAGGCTTCTACTTAGGTGCCTCTCTCTCTAACCTCTCCTCATCCTCCCCCTTCTCTCTTTTTCTTTCTTTTTGTTTATTTATTGTTTTATTTATGTTCTTTTAGTTCATTTATGTTCTATTTATGCTTTTTAGTTCATTTATAGTCTATTTATTGCTTTATTTATTTTTCCTAGTCTATTTATTGCTTTATTTACATTTTCTAGTCATTTATTGCTTTATTTACATTTTCTAGTCATTTATCGCTTTATTTACATTTTCTAGTCATTTATCGCTTTATTTACATTTTCTAGTCATTTATCGCTTTATTTACATTTTCTAGTCATTTATCGCTTTATTTACATTTTACTACGTACTTGTGAATATTATATTGTTGTGATTACCCCCCCTCCCCCGGTGTGTTTTAGTACGGCAATATTGAGTGGCTTTGGCGGCTCGCGTAAGTCCTCTAACGAAAGGCCGTTGACAACCATGTTAGCCCACGAGGTCTTGACCCGAAAAATACACCGGTTTCCTCGTGTTTTAGTACGGCAAATATTGAGTAGCTTTGGCTCAGTTGCGTAAGACCTCTAACGAGGCCGTAACAACCTTGTTAGCCTACGAGGTATTTGACCCGAAAAATACATCCCCATGTGTTAAATATCGTCATTTATCGCTTTATTTACATTTACTACGTTGTAAATATTGTATTGTGAATATTGTTATTCTCCCCATTTTTTCCTTTGTGATTTGGGCGTGATAATCCCGATTGGTCGTGGTGGATTATGTAAGACCTCAAAGAGGCTTTAACCACCACGTAATTCCATAAGGCATTGGACCCATGAAAATTCCCTCCTTGTAAATTCCATTAATTTATTGCTTCCCGTTATGCTCTAAATTTCTTGCCATTTTTACTACGTTGTAAATATTGTTCATATTGCATTATTTTGATTTGGGCGTGATAATCCCGATTGGTCGTGGTGGACTATTTAAGACCTCAAAGAGGCATTATCCACCATGTAATTCCATAGGAATTGGACCCACGAAAATCCCTTGTTTAAACCCCGTTATTTTCATTATTTACTACGTTGTTGTAAATATTGTCCATTTTTCATTATTTTGATTTGGGCATGAAGATACCAAATGGTATTGGCGGTTTTAGGTAAGTCTTTCAATAGCACTAAACCCCATGTAAACCCATAAGGCGTTGGACCCGTAAATTGCAAACCCATGTTTTCAAATAGATTTTCTCATATAAGTCCTATTTGGCGTCGAAGGTTTGGATAAGTCTTTCAATAGCACCAACCCTTCGTGTAAGCCCGAAAAGGCATTGAAACCCCGTTTTCAAATAGATTTTCTCCATATTAAGTCCTATTTGGCGTCGAAGGTTTGGATAAGTCTTTCAATAGCACCAACCCTTCGTGTAAGCCCGAAAAGGCATTGAAACCCCATTTTCAAAATAGATTTTCACCATATAAGTCCTATTTGGCGTCGAAGGTTTGGATAAGTCTTTCAATAGCACCAACCCTTCGTGTAAGCCCGAAAAGGCATTGAAACCCCATTTTCAAATAGATTTTCATCATGTAAGTCCTATTTGGCGTCGAAGGTTTGGATAAGTCTTTCAATAGCACCAACCCTTCGTGTAAGCCCGAAAAGGCGTTGAAAGGCTCGTCGAGTTTTGGTAATGTGAGAGTCTACCTTTTTGTTGGTACGCATGTAACCATCATGTACATACGCATGAAACCCTTAAGAGTTCCAAACTCTACATGGGATGTATAGAGTGTTGTCATGTCCAGCCAAGAGTATGACCTTCACATCAATCGACATCGGTTCCCAAAAATTTTCAAAATGGAACCGAGCGCCGAAAGGCTTGTCAATTTTCGGTGATGTGAAAGTCCATCTCTTCGTTAACTTGTCCATAGTGCACATATTCGTGTTGACTTTAAGAATTCCCAACTCTTGTAGGGACGTAGATATTCACCCATTGTGTCACCTCCAACCAAGAGTATGATCCTCACACCAACCGACATCGGTTCCCAGAAATTTTTTTCAAAATAGAACCGAACGCCGAAAGGCTCGTCAAATTTTTGGTGATGTGAGAGTCTATCTCCTTGTTGATGAGTCTGTAACCATAGTGTACATACGTGTTAACCCTAAGAGTTCTTGACTCTATATAGGGATGTAGATGTTTACCCACTATGTCGCCTCCAACCAAGAGTATGACCTTCACACCAATCGACATCGGTTCCCAAAAATTTTCAAAATGGAACCGGACGCCGAAAGGCTCGTCAAATTTTGATAGTGTGAAAGTCCATCTCTTCGTTGATGAGTCCATGCATATGTAAACCCCAAGAGTTTCCGCTCCTATATAGGGATATAGATGTTCACCCATCGCGTCATCTTTGACCAAGAGTACGACTCTCACACCAACCGACATCGGTTCCCAGAAAATTTTTCCAAAATGGAACCGAACGCCGAAAGGCTCGTCAAATTTTTGGTGATGTGAGAGTCTATCTCCTTGTTGATGAGTCTGTAACCATAGTGTACATACGTGTATAAGCCCTAAGAGTTCCCGACTCTATATAGGGATGTAGATGTTGGCCCATTGTGTTGTCTTCAACCAAGAGTATGACTCTCGCATCTACCGACATCGGTTCCCCCAAAATTTTTCAAAATGAAACCGAACGCCGAAAGGCTCCGTCAATTTTCAATGATGTGAGAGTCCACCTCTTAGTTGACTTGTCCGTTGTGTACATACACGCATAAGCCCTAAGAGTTCCCGACTCTATATAGGGATGTAAATATTTACCCATTGTGTTGTCTTCAACCAAGAGTATGACTCTCACACCAACCGACATTGGTTCCCAAAAAAAAAAAAGGTTTTTCAAAATGGAACCGAGGGCCGAAAGGCTCGTCAATTTTCAATGATGTGAGAATCCATCTCTTCGTTGACTTGTCCACCATGTACATACGTATCCTAAAAGTTTCATGTAAACCCTTGTGTCGTCTTCGGCCAGGGACCCTCACATCGTTTCCAACTCTATATGGGGAAAGTCTATCTCCTTGTAGATATTCACCCATTTTGTCAATTTTGTCCTCAACAAGAAGTATGACCCTCACATAAACCAATGACAGTTTCCCAAAAAAGTTTTCAAAACGGAACTGTGAGCCGAAAGGCTCTTCAAGTCTTGGTAACCCGATGTGAGAGTCCATCTACTTGTTGATGCATGGTGAAATCATGTGCATCATGAACGCACTCATACCCAATCGAGGTTTACTGCGAGGTAAGCCCAGGGTCCTGATCCTAATTGTGAATTCAAAGTCTAACTCATTTTCATTTGCTTGTAGGATTTCATCCATACACACGAACAAATGGTGGGAGAAACAAATGGGCCGAATGAACATGAGGTTCGGATGGCCACCTCTGAGCACAAGCTTTGACGATCTTCTTGCCTTCGTATACATGATAGGTGAAGCAGAGACGCAGGAAATGTGAAACCAGAAGAGAAAAGATGGCAAAAGTACCAACGGTGAAGTGTCGGAAGGACGTCCTCACATCAACATGGACCCGCTGCCAAGGCCACCAACACTACCAAAATCTAAGGAGAGAGATCCCCAATTGGATAGTAAGATCGATGACTCAGAAGAAAAGATCCGGCTCATGCGGGGCCTGAGCTCCTTCGGAACACAGATTCCTTCAGTATGTCCTAGTTCCCCAACATGACAGTGCCGCCCAAATTCAAAATCCCCAAATTCGAGAAGAACAATGGGAGGAGTGACCCGATGATTCACTTGCAAATGTGCTGCCGAAAGATGGCCCAGTACGCAAACAATGAACCCTTGTTGATCCAGACTTTCTAAGACACCTTGATGGGGCACGCAGCCGAATGGTATTCACAACTTGAAGAAGATCTCCCATTGGAAAGAGCTGGCAGACACCTTCCTAGCCCAGTATGGCCTCAACTCTCAAATAGAACCAGACTGCTTTGACCGTTAGAGAATGGAGAAGAAGAGCAGCAAGATTTTCAGAGAATACACCCAGTGGTGGAGAGAAATGGCGACCTCGGGCATGCCCCCTTCTAGACGAGAAAGAGATGATCAAGATCTTCGTCGATACCCTGAAGAACCCATACTTCAATCGAATAGTGGGTTTGCAGTTGCAGTTCCTTGTGAACTTGATTCTTGTTGAAGAAAGAGTCGAGGATGCGGTGAAGACAAAGAGGATGGTGGACATGCCAGCCCTAATGGCATTAGTTGAGCAGATTGCAAAGAGGACCCTCATAGAGAAAAACGAGGGGGGGAGTTTAAGATGATAGCCAAGAACGACAGGAAGTGGAGGAAGACTCTCCCATGTTATACCCACTTGGAATCAGCCAAGACCGGCTCAGATAGCACAAGCTCCCAAGGTGCACAAGACTTGAATGACCTACTTGGACTACTCAAGGGTGTCCATATTTGTGAGAGGTCAATGGAGGAACCTGCGGCAGCTACATCAAGATAGATGATGGTTCTTGAGAACATGTTACCAAGCCTGGATGGACCATGAGTGAGCTAAGATGTGGATCACTTTCCTGTGAAAGCTTCACACAACTGTATCCAAACTCTGGAGAGGTTCACCTGATGTTAGGGATGCCACCCACGGAAGGCAAAGAACAAGAGAACCTTTAAGATCCAATCAAGTTCCTACTAACCTTCTTATATCCATGTTGAGTAGTTTGTTGCAATCTTGTACAAATTTTCCAAAATCTATGCTTTTCCAAAAAATGTGCATAATAAATTCAAAATCACAAAAAAATTTTTTTGTTTGAAATGCATGCATCCATGAGAGGGACGAGTCAACACCACAATTCCACTCATGGAAAATGAGGTGTCTAAGTAAAATTACTATCCACTACTGAGAAGGAGCGGCATGTGTTCTCTGAACACCCACGCCCGAAACACTTTTTCTCAAACACATGAAGCACTTAACCCTTTTGCACATGATTCCTACTTTTCACGACCAATGTTGGTGTGATCCTAAACCAGTAGGTGACTAAAAGTTCTAGCTTCACTGACCAATTGATTGGATATGAAATGATGGAGGCATTGTTTCTACTATCCAAACAGTTTTACCGCTTGTAAACCCCGCTGATCCAAAGAATATATTTTTAAAGAAAATTCACCCGGATTTATGAAATGGCACTTAAGCTCTCTAGGCTAAGAAGTTAGTACTCAGGATGACGGAAAAGGCCTCCGTTCAACTATCCTCCCACTTGTAGAAAAATGCCACTTGCTAACCAAGTTGAGCCTGTTCGTTTTTCTTCTATGAAAAACCAGTCAAGGATTACCCCCCACACTGGGGCAGGTTAAATGGTTGTGAGAGTCTCACACTAGGCAAAAGCAAACAAAGTGAGTAAATGAGACTCCCGAAGGAAACTGAAGTCAATCAAGTGAACTTCCCCAAAATGAAAGGGGAAAAGAAGTCCAAAAACTGAAGAGAAAGTCAACCCAAGGAAAGCTAAACTCAGTGAATAGGAGAATCTAGTGAAATGTTCAAATTGAAGACTAGGGTAGTACTTAATGGAGTGAAATTCAAACGAAGAGTAATCCTTGACTTTAGGAAAACCCCTCAAGTAATTTCAAAGCCAAAATTATCCTCCCATAAGCCTAGGAGAACCAAAGCCTTACATTACGGTCCTTTGAAAGTCCTTCCTAACTGGGAGCGACTGCTTAGCCTAAGGAGCTTGTGCCAAGGAAACATCACGAAGTAATTTTGAGCCTTATATCCTTCGTTTCAAGCACCCTTTTAACCCCAAGGCCACGTTACAAGCCAACAAAGACCTCACTGATCATTGATGATCGGTTGGTCATGTAGCAATGAACTTTTGGTCAAAAACTGGTAATGATGGAATCTAGATCACGCACCTTCAAGAGGTCGTATCTCATAAAGGGCACCGTCCACTTTGCACCATGGCCTTCGGGCCAAACAAGAGTGACTTCAATGTTTGAAGCCTCACCCCAATTCAAAAGAAATAAAAGAAAGCTCACTCAGAAAGCTCACTCAGAAAGCTCACAGGATAATGCCAAACAGATTAACCCGAGGGACCATGCTTTCCATTCTCGGTAAGGGATGGTTGTTGAGCAGAGGCACCCATTAACTGTAAAGGAAGCAAGGCTTTGCCTAGCCTCTCTCAGACGATGCATGCATTTGAAAGAATTTTCAAAAGATTATACTCTTTAATGATTTTCCAAGAATAAAAAGATTTGAAAAATGATTTTCTAAAAAACAGTCCTCGAAATCTTGAATGAGGAAAATTTTTCAAAGAAGGATTTGTGCAGAATTGCAACAACCTATGAAATTCATTTCACCCTCTAAACCACCAGTCAAGCCACTGGCCAAAAAACCCTGAAAGATGTTAAGCACTTTCCCCCTAGACTCCCTTCAAACAGCATGCCTTGACCAGAAAATGCCCAAACACAATCCCATACACTGGCTTTGGTCGAATGTTGTCCATAAGAAAACGAAGGCCAAGCCCCAGTCTCAACCTTGATACTGGGGCAATTTTTCCTTCTTGGTTCTACCAAACCGTGGGTGGTATTCAAAGGTTCCAGAAAATTGGAAGGAAATCTCTCATCATAGACACACTCAGCAGACATGGAGGTCGATACTGAGGCAGATTTCTAGGTCACTGAAGATCTACATCATCCAGGCGAATGGACACCTCTTGCAGAATCTCCCAAATCGGTGATAGTATCGAAGCCCGGGAATAAGGAATTCTGAATAGCCATGCGAGAAAGGTTTCTGAGAAAGAAATGAGACCCGAATTGGGGAAAACGTGTGACAGACCTTCGGTTTATCCATGGGTCTCACCATTGATCTCGTTGTACCACACTGGGGCAATTTTTCCGCGACCGGAAAAATTAGAAGACAAACCAGAGGTCAAGGAAGTGCTACCATCCATCAGGAATTAGTTGAAAGAGCCGAAGGTTCAACCAAGCGGATCGAAGATTGAGAAAGTGTCGTCTGACCGAATGATCAAGAGCATTAGACAGACCGACTAGATGAGCTAATGACCAGAAGCATGTTGTCAGCACTGAGAAGACCGGAAAAGTTAAGAAGCAACCGAGGAATGTCTCATGATTGAATTTGACAACACACTGGGGCAAATTTTTCAAAAGCGGTTTTGAAAAATTTTGAAGGGAAAAGCGGCTCAACACTTGAACGGCTGTCTTGATCCAGGGCGAAAGGGACAGAAGCGGAAATTTAGATTCTACATCGACACGTGTGATTCCACACTGGGGCAAATTTTTCAGTAAACTGAAAAATTGTGAAGAAGAGCTGGTTCGAGACTCGGGCAGTTAGTTTGGACCAAACCAAGAAGTATGTGCATGAAGAGTTTGGAAACTCGTACCGATCAAGATAATGCCATACTGGGGCAAAATTTTTCCATCTTCGAGAAGCTGGAAAAATTTGTTTCGATATTCCATACTGGGCCAAAATTTTTCAAAAGGGTTTTGAAAAATTTCGAAGGAAAATAGTTCGACTCTCGGGTGGTTATCGCAGTCCGATGCAAAGGAGATAGAGGAAGAAATCCAGGATTCCGCATCAGCATGCATTGTTCCACACTGGGGCAAAATTTTTCTATCTTCAAGAAGCTAGAAAAATTTATTCAACGCTACACACTGGGGCAAATTTTTCCATTTTTGTCAGGAGAAAAATTGGAAAAATTCGAAAGAGTCATCCGAAATGGGCCTCGTGAAGGAGTAAGACCCAACAATGATGATGAAATGGGCCTCGTGAAGGAGTAAGTCCCAACATTGATGGAAATGGGCCTCGTGAAGGAGTAAGTCCCAAGGAGTATTGATAGAAATGGGCCTCGTGAAGGAGTAAGACCCAAGAGTTGCTGAAATGGGCCTCGTGAAGGAGTAAGACCCAGGATTTGCTGAAATGGGCCTCGTGAAGGAGTAAGACCCAATGATGATAGAAATGGGCCTCGTGAAGGAGTAAGTCCCGACATTGATAGAAATGGGCCTCGTGAAGGAGTAAGACCCAATGATGATAGAAATGGGCCTCGTGAAGGAGTAAGTCCCGACATTGATAGAAATGGGCCTCGTGAAGGAGTAAGACCCAGGATCTGCTGAAATGGGCCTCGTGAAGGAGTAAGACCCGATGATGATGAAATGGGCCTCAAGAAAGGAGTAAGACCCAATGATGATAGAAGTGGGCCTCTTGGATGTATAAGACCCGAATCCCTTTGATGATTTCAAATCCGCAGCTAACCTATGAGATAGCTAAGCCTAAAGTATGGGATGCAAGTGCACTCCGACCCAACAAACAGAGCAACAACCACCTCAATGAAGCTCGCATGGCATCTAAAGCACACAGAGCCAAAATCCCTCAGGAATGGACCACATGGAATGCCACCATCGGCGACAAACCCAAGAAGGGGGAGCTAAATTCACATGACCCCAAGTCTACCTCAGGTCTTTCTTAAGATCTGACCCTCAATGTTCATACATTCACAAGAATCCAAGGCGTGAGGACCGGCGATGATCTCCGCTACCACTACCCCGATGAGACATCTGCAAAGGAAAGCAACAACAAGCAATCCAAGAGTCAGAAAAGCCAGGTAAACTTCATACTCGAAACCCAATGATAGGAAAAGACAATCAAACAATCCAATTTTTCCCCGATCGTTTGGATGAATTTCCAAACCAGGTCTGATTACCCAATTGCGATTCGACTAAGTGTCAAATCCCAATTTGTCCCTGATCGTTTGGATGAATTTCCAAGCCAGGTCTGATTACCCAATTGCGATTCGACTAAGTGTCAAATCCCAATTTGTCCCTGATCGTTTGGATGAATTTCCAAACCAGGTCTGATTACCCAATTGCGATTCGACTAAGTGTCAAATCCCAATTTGTCCCTGATCGTTTGGATGAATTTCCAAACCAGGTCTGATTACCCAATTGCGATTCGACTAAGTGTCAAATCCCAATTTGTCCCTGATCGTTTGGATGAATTTCCAAACCAGGTCTGATTACCCAATTGCGATTCGACTAAGTGTCAAATCCCAATTTGTCCCTGATCGTTTGGATGAATTTCCAAACCAGGTCTGATTACCCAATTGCGATTCGACTAAGTGTCAAATCCCAATTTGTCCCTGATCGTTTGGATGAATTTCCAAACCAGGTCTGATTACCCAATTGCGATTTGACAAGTCTCAAATCCCAATTTTCCCCGACCGTTTGGATGAATTTCCAAACCGGGTCTGACCACCCAATTGCGATTCGACTAAGTGTCAAATCCCAATTTTTCCCTGACTGTTTGGATGAATTTCCAAACCAGGTCTGATTATCCAATTGAGGTTTGACAAGTTTCAAACCCCAATTTTCCCCGACCGTTTGGATAAATTTCCGAACCGGGTCTGATTACCCAATTGCGATTTGACAAGTCTCAAATCCCAATTTTTCCCCGACCGTTTGGATGAATTTCCAAACCGGGTCTGATTACCCAATTGCGATTTGACAAGTCTCAAATCCCAATTTTCCCCGACCGTTTGGATGAATTTCCAAACCGGGTCTGACCACCCAATTGCGATTCGACTAAGTGTCAAATCCCAATTTTTCCCTGACTGTTTGGATGAATTTCCAAACCAGGTCTGATTATCCAATTGAGGTTTGACAAGTTTCAAACCCCAATTTTCCCCGACCATTTGGATGAATTTCCAAAACCGGGTTTGATTACCCAATTGCGATTTGACAAGTCTCAAATCCCAATTTTTCCCCGACCGTTTGGATGAATTTCCAAACCGGGTCTGATTACCCAATTGCGATTTGACAAGTCTCAAATCCCAATTTTTCCCCGACCGTTTGGATGAATTTCCAAACCGGGTCTGATTACCCAATTGCGATTTGACAAGTTTCAAATCCCAATTTTCCTTGACCACTTGGATGAATTTCCAAAATAGATCTAACTGCTAGATTACGACTTTGACAAAATGTCGAATCACAAATTTCGTTTCGAGACCTGGGTGGACCAGGCCGATTCGTTCCCGATTCGTCTCCGTTTCGAGGGCTGGGTGGACCAGACCGATTCGGACCCGAATCACAAATTTCGTTTCGAGGGCTGGGTGGACCAGACCGATTCGTTCCCGATTCATCTCCGTTTCGAGGGCTGGGTGGACCAGACCGATTCGGACCTGAATCACAAATTTCGTTTCGAGACCTGGATGGACCAGGCCGATTCGTTCCCGATTCGTCTCCGTTTCGAGGGCTGGGTGGACCAGACCGATTCGGACCCGAATCACAAATTTCGTTTCGAGACCTGGGTGGACCAGGCCGATTCGTTCCCGATTCATCTCCGTTTCGAGGGCTGGGTGGACCAGACCGATTCGGACCTGAATCACAAATTTCGTTTCGAGACCTGGGTGGACCAGGCCGATTCGTTCCCGATTCGTCTCCGTTTCGAGGGCTGGGTGGACCAGACCGATTCGGACCCGAATCACAAATTTCGTTTCGAGACCTGGATGGACCAGGCCGATTCGTTCCCGATTCATCTCCGTTTCGAGGGCTGGGTGGACCAGACCGATTCGGACCCGAATCACAAATTTCGTTTCGAGACCTGGATGGACCAGGCCGATTCGTTCCCGATTCGTCTCCGTTTCGAGGGCTGGGTGGACCAGACCGATTCGGACCCGAATCACAAATTTCGTTTCGAGGGCCTGGGTGGACCAGACCGATTCGTTCCCGATTCATCTCCGTTTCGAGGGCTGGGTGGACCAGACCGATTCGGACCTGAATCACAAATTTCGTTTCGAGACCTGGGTGGACCAGGCCGATTCGTTCCCGATTCGTCTCCGTTTCGAGGGCTGGGTGGACCAGACCGATTCGGACCCGAATCACAAATTTCGTTTCGAGACCTGGGAGCTCACCCAGGCCGATTCATCCCCGATTCATCCCCGGTTTGAGACTTGGGTGGTCACCCAA
>OU015764.1:18636201-18662064 GCA_907173295.1 Fagus sylvatica
GTGGTGGGCCCAAATTGGTGTGAGAATGTCCTCCTGTGTTATCTTCGGATGTATCTTTGTTAATGTCTTCTACTTGCTTCTCACTTTCCGTGTCACGTTTCACCAAAAGGCGTACGAAATTCAGAAGGTCGTTGAACTTCTCCTCGAATGAAGCCATGCGGATATCCTGTGCACTAGGCCCACTTGTTTCTCCCAGCCATTTGTTCGCGAATGTAGATAAAACCTAGAGAGGTAAACAACGTCAAGTTAGATTTTGAATTCACAGTTGAGTGCATGACCTTGGCTCACTTTGTGGGTAAACCATGGCTAAGTATTTATGCGTATGCATGCTATGCATGAGTACAATATGTATGGACAAACAAATGGGTCCTCCTATTGGGTTGCCAGAAATTGGCGAGCCTTTCGGCCCATGGTTTTATTTTGAAATTTTGGGTGACCACCATCAATCAATATGAGGATCGGGATGACACAGGTAGACATCTATAGAGTTAAGAACTCGTGTATGTACATAGTGGTATCGTCAACGGAGAAATAGGCTTTTACACCGACAAAATTCGACGAGCCTTTCGGCGCTCGGTTCCATTTTGAAAGATTTTTTTTTGGGAACCAGTGTCGATAGGTGTGAAAGTCGTATTCTTAGTTGACGGACAACACAATGGGTAAATATCTACATTCCCACATAGAGTTGAGAACTCTTTAGGGTTGACACATGTATGGACTTATCAACGAAGAGATGGACTTTCACACTATCAAAATTTGACGAGCCTTTCGGCGTTCGATTCTATTTTGAAAGATTTTTGAGAACCGATGTCAATTAGTGCAAAGGTCATACTCTTGGTTGGAAGTGACGAGACTCTACACGACCTTACAGAGCTTGGAAGCTCTTGGGGTTTACAGGTATGTACATGATGGACAAGTCAACGAAGAGATGGACTCTCACATCACTGAAAATTGGCGAGCCTTTCGGCGCTCGGTTCTATTTTGAAAAATTTTGGGGAAACCGATGTTAGTCGATGTGAGAGTCATACTCTTGGTTGAAGACAACACAATGGGTAAATATCTACATCCCTATACAGAGTCAGGAACTCTTAGGGCTTATACGTGTATGTACACTATGGTTACGACTCATCAACAAGGAGATAGACTCTCACATCACCAAAAATTTGACGAGCCTTTCGGCGGTTCTATTTTGGAAAAAAATTTTTGAGAACCGATGTCGGTTGGTGTGAGGGTCGTACTCTTGGTTGAAGACAACGTGACGAACATCTACATCGACCTATATAGAGCTTGGAACTCTTAGGGTTTACAGGTATGTACATGATGGACAAGTCAACGAAGAGATGGACTCTCACATCACTGAAAATTGGCGAGCCTTTCGGCGCTCGGTTCTATTTTGAAAAATTTTTGGGGAAACCGGATGTCGGTTGGATGTGAGAGTCGTACTCTTGGTCGAAGGATGACACAATGGGTGAATATCTACATCCCTATACAGAGTCAGGAACTCTTAGGGTTACACATGTGTATACTATGGACAATCAACAAAGAGATGGACTTTCACACTATCAAAATTTGACGAGCCTTTCGGCGTTCCGGTTCCATTTTGAAAATTTTTGGGAACCGATGTCGATTGGTGTGAAGGTCATACTCTTGGTTGAAGGTGACATAGTGGGTGAATATCTACATCCCTACACAGAGTTGGGAACTCTTAAAGTCAACACGAATATGTGCACTATGGACAAGTTAACGAAGAGATGGACTTTCACATCACCGAAAATTTGACAAGCCTTTCGGCGCTCGGTTCCATTTTGAAAATTTTTGGGAACCGATGTCGATTGGTGTGAAGGTCATACTCTTGGCTGGACATGACAACACTCTATACATCCCATGTAGAGTTTGAAACTCTTAAGGGTTTCATGCGTATGTACCTGATGGTTACATGCGTACCAACAAAAAGATAGACTATCACATCTTATCCAAAATTCGACGAGCCTTTCGGCGTTCGGTTCCATTTTTGAAAATTTTTGGAGGGAACCGACGTCGGTTGATGTGAGGGTCGTACTTTTGGTTGGGTACGACAAGACTATGTACACGCGTATCAACGAAAAGATAGACTCTCACATTACTGAAATTCGACGAGCCTTTCGGCGTTCGGTTCCATTTTTGAAAATTTTTGAGGGAACCGATGTCGGTTAATGTGAGGGTCGTACTTTTGGTTGAGGACGACTTGACTCTATACACGATGGTTACAATCGTACCAACGAAAAGATAGGCTCTCGCATTACCAAAAATTGACGAGCCTTTCGGCGTTCGGTTCCATTTTGAAAGATTTTTTTTTTTGGAAACCGATGTCGGTAAATGCGAGGGTCGTACTTTTGGTTGAGGATGACGCGACTCTATGCACAATGGTTACAATCGTACCAACGAAAAGATAGACTCTCACATTACCACTGAAAATTCGACGAGCCTTTCGGCGTTCGGTTCCATTTTGAAAATTTTTGGAGGGAACCGATGTCGGTTAATGTGAGGGTCGTACTTTTGGTTGGGTACGACAAGACTATGTACACGCGTATCAACGAAAAGATAGACTCTCACATTACTGAAATTCGACGAGCCTTTCGGCGTTCGGTTCCATTTTTGAAAGATTTTTGGGAACCGATGTCGGTTAATGTGAGGGTCGTACTTTTGGTTGGATACGACACGACTCTATACATCCCATGTAGAGTTTGGAACTCTTTGGGTTTGAGTGGTTTGCAACGGGTATGGACAACGTGGTTATCCTATCCCTTTATCAAACAATGACATGCAAACAAAGGTTTAGATAGATAGAACCTGACTCGGCTCCAATTATTTTATCACCACCTGGAAAATAGCACAACGCTTTTCCCTTGACTCATTTTGAAAAGACACATCCTATTTTTGGGTATCCTATCTTAGGTTGGATGTTCACTCGGTTGGCTTTTACCAGAGCCCTCACAGGTAGGTTTTCTACACTATAGCTTACTATATGCAACATGGTATGACACAGCTTGGAATTCTGTTTCCTAAAGGGGCCGATGATCATGCCCGTTTCATCCTCCCGAAGGAAGTCGAAAGGGTATTGGATCACCGGGGAAGCACTTGCACGCCCCCCTCGATCTCCACGGGTGTGAAGGGAGAAGGGTGGATTCTCGTGTTCCATGTCCTAGATATAAAAGGGTTCGTGGTGGAGCCTGTACTAGCCCAGCCCCACCTGAGTCCGGGTTCGACCCAAAAGTCCAATGAGTGTATATGTCATGATTTTGAAAGTAAAAAGGGAAAAGACTTTTTTGTACAAAGCACAATATACAATATGTGTTGCATAAAATAAATCTCTATCCTATGTTCGCAGTTTATATACAAGAATATAGACATGCTAAAATCAAAACACTATACAAGATGAAATAAAGAATAAATCAAATAATGAATACCAACAAATATATACACACATGCTTAGCAAAGAAAACACCGAAAGACTATAGGCTTAAACCCTCTAAGTCCCCAGTGGAGTCGCCAAGCTGTCGACACCGGCGGAAAATCTTCTATCTTACTTCTAAGTCTAAGTTTTTCTTTTTATTTTCCTAGATACCGACCCCCATTTGGCGAGTGTTGTGTGTGTTCCTCTATCTCTTTTCCGTTTCGAGATACGAGTTGTGTGTGTGTGGGAACTTGTGTACGTGTGTGCGTGTGAGCACAAATTTGGAGTCGCCACCAATCATGGGAAATTTTAAGGTGTGATTGGGCACCTATGTCTAATAGATTTTACCCTATTTAGACATCTACAACTAAATGGTCTTGAACCAGAGATAGGTTCGGGGGTTTGCTTATGCGTGGGGAAGGTGTTAGGCACCCCACGACATCCGTTTAAGAAAACGGTTACCTCCTTCCTAATGTTTTCTTTTATTTGCTAAGCCTAAGTTTGTTGGTTTTTATTATGTACAAATGTCCCGATTTCCGTCGTACGATATACCAAAAATGGCAAACGTAATTTGACTTCGTTCGGTTTTGATTAGACTCTTTATTTCACCATCCCTTTATCTTTGTATCTTTTAAATTTCCGGGCATTTCGGTGGTAGGATATACTTGAAATCCTAACACCTAGTGCCGGGACAAACAATTAATGTTTTTGGTGCCATATTCGGGATCTCTTTACCCTTGATTTCCAAGAGTAAAGCGGTCCGTCAAATGGCGGGGTTTTGGATGATTAATTCACACTTTGGGGAATTTTAGACCATGATCCTATGGGAGTTAGAACGTGTAGAATCCCTTACACGAAAGCACGTACCAGCCACGCCCCCGTGTAAAGGACTCATACCTTCGTTTCTAACGCCCACATTACCATGTTTACTCTTTTTAAAGTTTTCATGGCAAAGTGTATTTTAATCACATTTTTATATCAAAGCAATAAACAATCAAGCAAGTAATCAAGACGGTAAAATGGTAAAACATCCAAGCAAAATAGTCATGGCATAGTCGCAACACATGTATCATGAAGATGACAAATATGGATCGGCATGAATATAATGCTTAATGCAAAGTGCAATTTATTATAACACAAGAATTTTTAAGGAAAGGGTCAAGACCTCGTGGGGTCGGGATTCGATGCTATTGAAAGACTTACTCGGATCCCGACACCACCATAGGATTTACATGAATAAACAAAACAATCTAAAAAGAGGGTTTCAATGCCTTTTCGGGCTTACACGGAGGGTAGGTGCTATTGAAAGACTTATCCAAACCTCCGACGCCAAATAGGACTTAAATGGGAAAATCTATTTGAAAACGGGGTTTCAATGCCTTTTCGGGCTTACACGAAGGGTTGGTGCTATTGAAAGACTTATCCAAACCTTCGACGCCAAATAGGACTTAAATGAGAAAATCTATTTGAAAATGGGGTTTCAATGCCTTTTCGGGCTTACACGAAGGGTTGGTGCTATTGAAAGACTTATCCAAACCTTCGACGCCAAATAGGACTTAAATGAGGAAAATCTATTTGAAAATGGGGTTTCAATGCCTTTTCGGGCTTACACGAAGGGTTGGTGCTATTGAAAGACTTATCCAAACCTTCGACGCCAAATAGGACTTAAATGAGAAAATCTATTTGAAAACGGGGTTTCAATGCCTTTTCGGGCTTACACGAAGGGTTGGTGCTATTGAAAGACTTATCCAAACCTTCGACGCCAAATAGGACTTAAATGAGGAAAATCTATTTGAAAATGGGGTTTCAATGCCTTTTCGGGCTTACACGAAGGGTTGGTGCTATTGAAAGACTTATCCAAACCTTCGACGCCAAATAGGACTTAAATGAGAAAATCTATTTGAAAATGGGGTTTCAATGCCTTTTCGGGCTTACACGAAGGGTTGGTGCTATTGAAAGACTTATCCAAACCTTCGACGCCAAATAGGACTTAATGGAAAATTTTTTGAAAATGTTTCAATTTACGGGTCCAACGCCTCATGGATTTACATGGGGTTTAGTGCTATTGAAAGACTTACCTAAAACCACCAATACCGTTTGGTATTTTCATGCCCAAATCAAAATAATGAAAAATGGACAATATTTACAACAACGTAGTAAATAATGAAAATAACGGGGTTTAAACAAAGGATTTTCGTGGGTCCAATTCCTATGGAATTACATGGTGGATAATGCCTCTTTGAGGTCTTACATAGTCCACCACGACCAATCGGGATTATCACGCCCATTTTTACAAAGGGAAAACGGAGATAATAACAATATTCGCAATATATTCACAAGCGCGTAAAATGTAAATAAAGCGATAAATGCGGAAAGCGATAAATAAATTTAAAGCAAATAATGGACTTAAAAACACGGGATTTTCATGGGTCCAATGCCTATGGAATTACATGGTGGTTAAAGCCTCTTTGAGGTCTTACATAAGTCCACCACGACCAATCGGGATTATCACGCCCAAATCACAAAGGAAAAAATGGGAAAATGACAATATTCACAATATAATATTTACAACGTAGTAAATGTAAATAAAGCGATAAATGACAATATTTAACACATGGGGATGTATTTTTCGGGTCAAATACCTCGTAGGCTAACAAGGTTGTTACGGCCTCGTTAGAGGTCTTACGCAACTGAGCCAAAGCTACTCAATATTTGCCGTACTAAAACACGAGGAAACCGGTGTATTTTTCGGGTCAAGACCTCGTGGGCTAACATGGTTGTCACGGCCTTTGTTAGAGGACTTACGCGAGCCGCCAAAGCCACTCAATATTGCCGTACTAAAACACACCGGGGGAGGGGGGGGATAATCACAACAAATATTCACAAGTGCGTATAAAATGTAAATAAAGCGATAAATGACTAGAAATGTAAATAAAGCGATAAATGACTAGAAATGTAAATAAAGCGATAAATGACTAGAAATGTAAATAAAGCAATAAATGACTAGAAATGTAAATAAAGCAATAAATGAGCTAGTAAAACATAAATGAACTAAAATGAAATAAAGAATGTAAGAGAAAGGGAGAGAGAGAGAGAGAGGAGTGGGAAGATGAGGAGAGGTTAGAGAGAGAAGCACCTAATAGGTGCTTCTCACTCTAAAAACCCCCCAAAATCCCTAAAGAAAAAGAAGAGGGAGAAAGAGCTTAGAGAGAGAGAGAGATTACCTAGAGAGGAGTCTCTCTCTCTAAAACTACCCAAAAATCCCCTCCTAAAACCCCCTAAACCCCTATTTTCTGCCTAAACTAAGCTCTAGAAGGCCTAGTGCCCGAGCAAAAACTGTGCTGCAAAGTGAGGGGGGGGAGGGTCGGTTTTATAGAAAACCGTGCACGCCTCGCGCAGCACCATCATGCGCGGCGCATGACGGTCCTGCGCGAGTTGTGGTACTGCCACGTGGCAGTCTTATCCTTCCACGCCAGCAGCCTCCTCGAATCCTCCTCGATTTCCGTGCGCGTACCCTTTTTTATCCGATTTTCGGGGGCAGTTTTGGAGGTCTTCCGGAACTCAAAATGGGTCATGCGGCATATCGTCGGAAAGCTCTCGACGTCCTCTTTCCAACGATATAAAGTTTGCGCGAATCGGAGTTCGGACGAGGGAGTTATGGCTCCCGGAAGTCGGGGTGTCGGAGCTGTTTTTGTGCACTTTTCCGATGCGAAGATTCCGGTCAAACGGGGGATGCTATCGGCGAACCGAGAGTTCCACGACGTAGCCGGAGTCATTATCTTTCCAACGCACCCGGGCTCGCGGATCAACTTGTTGCGAGCAGGAAAGACTCTGCGCGCGAAGGCGGCTGTCCGGGAGAAAAAATGCGTTTTGCTCCCAGCGCGTTTTTTCTCAAATCTTGTCCCAGTTCGCGCGCATATTTGACCTAGCTCCCGATGTCGGATTTTGACGTTCTTGGTACCGTCGGAAAGCTTGCGCTGCCTATTTTTGCAAGGTTCCGGATTCGCGGGAATCCGAGCTTGGACTCGTGAGATATGGCCCCGCGAGCAGAGTCCACCGGGGTGTTTTTGGTCCGTTTGAGGGCAGTTTTCCGATCGGGATTCCGGCTGACCCCGATAAATTCTTGGCGATCCGAGAGTTCCACGTCGTGCATGGATGTGTCCTCTTTCCAATGTGCCCGGGCTCGCAGATCAACTTGTTGCGAGTCAGGAAGACTCTGTGCGCAAGCGTGGCAACGTCGGTGGAGAACAATCCCGGAACTTTCAGCAAAACCTTATTT
Organism: Fagus sylvatica; assembly: GCA_907173295.1. Classification (NCBI taxonomy): domain Eukaryota; kingdom Viridiplantae; phylum Streptophyta; class Magnoliopsida; order Fagales; family Fagaceae; genus Fagus; species Fagus sylvatica. Next base: position 18,643,914 of record OU015764.1, read on the forward strand.
TGTCGGCCTGTTTTCACGCGCGTGGTAGACGTAGCTCCCGATGTCGGATTTCGACGATCTTGGTATCGTCGGAAAGCTTGTGTTACCTACTTTTTAACGGTACAGGCCTTGCACAGAGGCGAGTTTGGGTTCGCGAGATATGATCCTGCGAACGGAGGCCGTCGGAATGTTCCTTATGCTAAGGGGTCAACTTTTGACTGAGATTCCGGCTTGACCGGAGGAGCTCTTGACGATCCGAAAGTTGCATGCGGTAGCCGAAGTGAACCTCTTGCCTAAGGGTCTTGGCTCTTGGACCAAGTTGCAGCGGGTCGGAGAGAATCTTTGCGCAAACGCTGCCTCCCAAATAGGCTGTTTTGTCAACAACACTTACCAAAATTTGGCTAAGTGTCGGACCGTTTTTTCGCAGTTTTGGCCACAACTCTCTCGTTTCTCGTCCGTTTTCGACCCGTAAAGTACGGAATCGAAGCTCTTGATATTCTCTATACATTGGTCAAGGGGTGGTCAGTTCGATCCAGTTTTTGGTCTGGTCAACGGTCCGGTCAAACCTTGGTCAAACTTGGTCAACCTTGGTCAAACTTGGTCGAACTTGGTCAAAGCTCTCCAAACTCTTGGAAGATGTATCCCGGACTACATTTCAAGGGTTTCTGGGCACGGTGGGTCCTAGTCGGGTTGGAAACGGCTCGGTCAAACCTCGGTCAAACTTTGGTCAACTGGTCAACTCTAGTCAAACTTGGTCAACCCTAGTCAAACTTGGTCAAACCTTGGGAAATGTGTCTCGGACCTTCTTTTTGGGAGTATTCGAGGTGATGAGCCCTCGTCGGAACAGGCCGACTTGGTTCGGGCTGCCTCGTTTTGCGTGCCGACACCCGGGAAAATCCCGGGGGTAAAAATGGGGTTATGACAGACTTACTCCTTCACGAGGCCCATTTCAGCAAATCCTGGGTCTTACTCCTTCACGAGGCCCATTTCAGAAACTCTTGGGTCTTACTCCCTCACGAGGCCCATTTCTATCAATGTCGGGACTTACTCCTTCACGAGGCCCATTTCAGCAAATCTTGGGTCTTACTCCTTCACGAGGCCCATTTCTATCAATGTCGGGACTTACTCCTTCACGAGGCCCATTTCTATTGTCATTGGTCTTACTCCTTCACGAGGCCCATTTCGGATGACTCTTTCGAATTTTTCCAATTTTTCTCCTGACAAAAATGGAAAAATTTGCCCCAGTGTGTAGCGTTGAATAAATTTTTCTAGCTTCTTGAAGATAGAAAAATTTTGCCCCAGTGTGGAACAATGCATGCTGATGCGGAATCCTGGATTTCTTCCTCTGTCTCCTTTGCATCGGACTGCGATAGCCACCCGAGAGTCGAACTATTTTCCTTCGAAATTTTTTCAAAACCCTTTTGAAAAATTTTGGCCCAGTATGGAATATCGAAACAAATTTTTCCAGCTTCTCGAAGATGGAAAAATTTTGCCCCAGTATGGCATTATCTTGATCGGTACGAGTTTCCAAATTCTTCATGCACATACTTCTTGGTTTGGTCCAAACTAACTGCCCGAGTCTCAAACCAGCTCTTCTCCACAATTTTTCAGTTTACTGAAAAATTTGCCCCAGTGTGGAATCACACGTGTCGATGTAGAATCTAAATTTCTGCTTCTGTCCCTTTCGCCCTGGATCAAGACAGCCGTTCAAGTGTTGAGCCGCTTTTCCCTTCAAAATTTTTCAAAACCGCTTTTGAAAAATTTGCCCCAGTGTGTTGTCAAATTCAATCATGAGACAATCCTCGGTTGCTTCTTAACTTTTCCGGTCTTCTCAGTGCTGACAACATGCTTCTGGTCATTAGCTCATCTAGTCGGTCTGTCTAATGCTCTTGATCATTCGGTCAGACGACACTTTCTCAATCTTCGATCCGCTTGGTTGAACCTTCGGCTCTTTCAACTAATTCCTGATGGTGGTAGCACTTCTTCCTTGACCTCTGGTTTGTCTTCTAATTTTTCCGGTCGCGGAAAAATTGCCCCAGTGTGGTACAACGAGATCAATGGTGAGACCCATGGATAAACCGAAGGTCTGTCACACGTTTTCCCCAATTCGGGTCTCATTTCTTTCTCAGAAACCTTTCTCGCATGGCTATTCAGAATTCCTTATTCCCGGGCTTCGATACTATCACCGATTTGGGAGATTCTGCAAGAGGTGTCCATTCGCCTGGATGATGTAGATCTTCAGTGACCTAGAAATCTGCCCTCAGTATCGACCTCCATGTCTGCTGAGTGTATCTATGATGAGAGATTTCTCCTTCCAATTTTCTGGAACCTTTGAATACCACCCACGGTTTGGTAGAACCAAGAAGGAAAAATTGCCCCAGTATCAAGGTTGAGACTGGGGCTTGGCCTTCGTTTTCTATGGACAACATTCGACCAAAGCCAGTGTATGGGATTGTGTTTGGGCATTTTCTGGTCAAGGCATGCTGTTTGAAGGGAGTCTAGGGGGAAAGTGCTTAACATCTTTCAGGGTTTTTTGGCCAGTGGCTTGACTGGTAGTTTAGAGGGTGAAATGAATTTCATAGTTGTTGCAATTCTATGCACAAATCCTTCTTTGAAAATTTTCCTCATTCAAGATTTCGAGGATTGTTTTTTAGAAAATCATTTTTCAAATCTTTTTATTCTTGGAAAATCATTAAAGAGTATAATCTTTTGAAAATTCTTTCAAATGCATGCATCGTCTGAGAGAGGCTAGGCAAAGCCTTGCTTCCCTTTACAGTTAATGGGTGCCTCTGCTCAACAACCATCCCTTACCGAGAATGGAAAGCATGGTCCCTCGGGTTAATCTGTTTGGCATTATCCTGTGAGCTTTCTGAGTGAGCTCTTCTTTTATTTCTTTTTGAATTGGGGTGAGGCTTCAAACATTGAAGTCACTCTTGTTTGGCCCGAAGGCCATGGTGCAAAGTGGACGGTGCCCTTTATGAGATACGACCTCTTGAAGGTGCGTGATCTAGATTCCATCATTACCAGTTTTTGACCAAAAGTTCGTTGCTACATGACCAACCGATCATCGATGATCAAGTGAGGTCTTTGTTGGCTTGTAACGTGGCCTTGGGGTTAAAAGGGTGCTTGAAACGAAGGATATAAGGCTCAAAATTACTTCGTGATGTTTCCTTGGCGCAAGCTCTTTTAGGCTAAGCAGTCGCTCCCAGTTAGGAAGGACTTTCAAAGGACCGTAATGTAAGGCTTTGGTTCTCCTAGGCTTATGGGAGGATAATTTTGGCTTTGAAATTACTTGAGGGGTTTTCCTAAAGTCAAGGATTACTCTTCGTTTGAATTTCACTCCATTAAGCACTACCCTAGTCCTTAATTTGAACATTTCACTCTTCTATTCACTCAGTTTAGCTTTCCTTGGGTTGACTCTCTCTTTAGTTTTTGGACTTCTTTTCCCCTTTCTTTTTGGGGAATTCACTTGATTGACTTTGTTTCCTTTCAGGAGTCTCATTTACTCACTTTGTTTGCTTTTGCCTAGTGTGAGACTCTCACAACCATTTAACCTGCCCCAGTGTGGGGGGTAATCCTTGACTGGTTTTTCATAGAAGAAAAACGAACAGGCTCAACTTGGTTAGCAAGTGGCATTTTTCTACAAGTGGGAGGATAGTTGAACGGAGGCCTTTTCCGTCATCCTGAGTACTAACTTCTTAGCCTAGAGAGCTTAAGTGCCATTTCATAAATCCGGGTGAATTTCTTTTTAAAAATATATTCTTTGGATCAGCGGGGTTTACAAGCGGTAAAACTGTTTGGATAGTAGAAACAATGCCTCCATCATTTCATATCCAATCAATTGGTCAGTGAAGCTAGAACTTTTAGTCACCTACTGGTTTAGGATCACACCAACATTGGTCGTGAAAAGTAGGAATCATGTGCAAAAGGGTTAAGTGCTTCATGTGTTTGAGAAAAAGTGTTTCGGGCGTGGGTGTTCAGAGAACACATGCCGCTTCTTCTCAGTAGTGGATAGTAATTTTACTTAGACACCTCATTTTCCATGAGTGGAATTGTGGTGTTGACTCGTCCCTCTCATGGATGCATGCATTTCAAACAAAAAAATTTCTTTTGTGATTTTGAATTTATTATGCACATTTTGAAAGATTTTGAAAGATTTGTACAAGATTGCAACAAACTATTCAACATGGATATAAGAGGGTTAGTAGGAACTTGATTGGATCTTAAAGGTTCTCTTGTTCTTTGCCTTCCGTGGGTGGCATCCCTAACATCAGGTGAACCTCTCCAGAGTTTGGATACAGTTGTGTGAAGCTTTCACAGGAAAGTGATCCACATCTTAGCTCACTCATGGTCCATCCAGGCTTGGTAACATGTTCTCAAGAACCATCATCTATCTTGATGTAGCTGCCGCAGGTTCCTCCATTGACCTCTCACAAATATGACACCCTTGAGTAGTCCAAGTAGGTCATTCAAGTCTTGTGCACCTTGGGAGCTTGTGCTATCTGAGCCGGTCTTGGCTGATTCCAAGTGGGTATAACATGGGAGAGTCTTCCTCCACTTCCTGTCGTTCTTGGCTATCATCTTAAACTCCCTCCTCGTTTTTCTCTACGAGGGTCCTCTTTGCAATCTACTCAACTAATTCCATTAGGGCTAGCATGTCCACCATCCTCTTTGTCTTCACCGCATCCTCGACTCTTTCTTCAACCAGAATCAAGTCCACAAGGAACTGCAATTGCAAACCCACTATTCGATTGAAGTATGGGTTCTTCAGGGTATCGACGAAGATCTTGATCATCTCTTTCTCGTCTAGAAGGGGGCATGCCCGAGGCCGCCATTTCTTTCCACCACTGGATGTATTCTCTAAAAATCTCGCTGCTTTTCTTCTCCATTCTCTAACGGTCAAAGCAGTCTGGTTCTATTTGAGAGTTGAGGCCATACTGGGCTAGGAAGGTGTCTGCCAGCTCTTTCCAATGGGAGATCTTCTTCAGTTGTGAATACCATTCGGCTGCGTGCCCCATCAAGGTGTCTTAGAAAGTCTGGATCAACAAGGGTTCATTGTTTGCGTACTGGGCCATCTTTCGGCAGCACATTTGCAAGTGAATCATTGAGTCACTCCTCCCATTGTTCTTCTCGAATTTGGGGATTTTGAATTTGGGCGGCATTGTCATGTTGGGGAACTAGGACATACTGAAGGAATCTGTGTTCCGAAGGAGCTCAGGCCCCGCATGAGCCGGATCTTTTCTTCTGAGTCATCGATCTTACTATCCAATTGGGGATCTCTCTCCTTAGGTTTTGGTAGTGTTGGTGGCCTTGGCAGCGGGTCCATGTTGATGTGAGGACGTCCTTCCGACACTTCACCATTGGTGTTTTTGTCATCTTTTCTCTTCTGGTTTCCCGTTTCCACGACTTGCTTCACCATCATGTATACGAAGGCAAGAAGATCGTCAAACTTGTGCTTCAGAGGTGGCCATCCGAACCTCATGTTCATTCGGCCCATTTGTTTCTCCCACCATTTGTTCGTGTGTATGGATGAAATCCTACAAGCAAATGAAAATGAGTTAGACTTTGAATTCACAATTAGGATTAGGACCCTGGGCTTGCCTCGCAGTGAACCTCGATTGGGTATGAGTGCATTCATGATGCACATGATTTCACCATGCATCAACAAGTAGATGGACTCTCACATCGGGTTACCAAGACTTAAAGAGCCTTTCGGCTCACAGTTTCATTTTGAAAACTTTTTTGGGAAACTGTCATTGGTTTATGTGAGGGTCATACTTCTTGTTGAGGTTGACAAAATGGGTGAATATCTACATCCCCATATAGAGTTGGAAACCCCTAGGGTTTACATGATGGTCATGGACACATCAACAAGGAGATAGACTTTCACACTATCAAGATTTTGATGAGCCTTTCGGCGTTCAATTCTATTTTAAAAAAAAAAAATTTTACGAACTAATGTCAGTTAGTGCGAAGGTCATACTCTTGGTTGGACAATACAACGGGTAAATATCTACATTCCCATATAGAGTTGAGAACTCTTTAGGGTTGACACATGTATGGGCTTGTCAACGAAGAGATGGACTTTCACACTATCAAGATTTTGACGAGCCTTTCGGCGTTCAGTTCTATTTTGAAAAAAATTTTACGAACTGATGCCAGTCAGTGCGAAGGTCATACTCTTGGTTGGACAATACAATGGGTAAATATCTACATTCCCATATAGAGTTGAGAACTCTTTAGGGTTGGCACATGTATGGACTCACCAACGAAGAGATGGACTTTCACGCTATCAAAATTTGACGAGCCTTTCGGCGTTCGGTTCTATTTTGAAAGATTTTTGAGAACCGATGTCAGTTAGTGCAAAGGTCATACTCTTGGTTGAAGACAACACAATGGGTAAATATCTACATCCCTATATAGAGTCGGGAACTCTTAGGGCTTATATGTGTATGTACACGATAGACAAGTCAACGAAGAGGTGGACTCTCACATCATTGAAAACTGACGAGCCTTTCGGCGCTCGGTTCCATTTTGAAAAATTTCGGGTGAACCGATGTCGGTAGATGTGAGGGTCATACTCTTGGTTGAAGACAACACAATGGGCCAACATCTACATCCCTATACAGAGTTCTTAGGGTCTACACATGCATGGACTCATCAACGAAGAGATGGACTTTCACACTATCAAAATTTGACGAGCCTTTCGGCGTCCGGTTCCATTTTGAAAATTTTTGGGAACCGATGTCGATTGGTGTGAAGGTCGTACTCTTGGTTGGAGGTGACATAATGGGTAAATATCTACATCCCTATGTAGAGTTGAGAACTCTTTAGGGTTGACACATGTACTATGGACTTGTCAACGAAGAGATGGACTTTCACACTATCAAAATTTGACGAGCCTTTCGGCGTTCGGTTCTATTTTGAAAGATTTTTGGAGAACCGATGTCAGTTAGTGTGAAGGTCATACTCTTGGTTGGACATGACAAGACTCTACACGATCCCTTATAGAGTTTGGAAACTCTTAAGGGTTTACAGGTACGATGCTAACGAAAAGATAGACTCTCACATTACCAAAATCCGACGAGCCTTTCGGCGTTGCGGTTCCATTTTTTTTGAAAATTTTTGGAGGGAACCGGATGTCGGTCAATGTGAGGGTCGTACTTTTGGTTAAGGACGACACGACTCTATACAAAATGGTTACAAATGTATCAACGAAAAGATGGACTATCACATCTTATCCAAAATTTCGACGAGCCTTTCGGCGTTCGGTTCCATTTTTGAAAAATTTTTGAGGGAACCGACGTCAGTTGGATGTGATAATCGTACTTTTGGTTGAGGATGACTTGACTCTATACATGATGGTTACAATCGTACCAACGAAAAGATAGGCTCTCGCATTACCAAAAATTGACGAGCCTTTCGGCGTTCGGTTCCATTTTGAAAGATTTTTTGGAAACCGATGTCGGTAAATGCGAGGGTCGTACTTTTGGTTGAGGACGACATGACTCTATACACAATGGGTACATACGTATCAACGAAAAGGTAGACTATCACATCCAAAATTTTGACGAGCCTTTCGGCGTTCGGTCCCATTTTTAAAAATTTTGAGGGACCAACGTCGGTTGATGTGATAATCGTACTTTTGGTTGGATGACAAGACTATGTACATGACGGGTATGATCGTACTAACGAAAAGCTAGACTCTCACATTACTGAAAATTCGACGAGCCTTTCGGCGTTCGGTTCCATTTTGAAAATTTTTGGAGGGAACCGATGTCGGTTAATGCGAGGGTCGTACTTTTGGTTGAGGACGACATGACTCTATACACGATGTATCAACGAAAAGTTAGACTCTCACATTACTGAAAATTCGACGAGCCTTTCGGCGTTCGGTTCCATTTTGAAAATTTTTGGAGGGAACCGATGTCGGTTAATGTGAGGGTCGTACTTTTGGTTGGGGTACGACAAGACTATGTACACGACGGGTATGATCGTACTAACGAAAAGCTAGACTCTCACATTACTGAAAATTCGACGAGCCTTTCGGCGTTCGGTTCCATTTTGAAAATTTTTGGAGGGAACCGATGTCGGTTAATGCGAGGGTCGTACTTTTGGTTGAGGACGACAAGACTATGACGCGTATCTCAACGAAAAGATAGACTCTCACATTACTGAAAATTCGACGAGCCTTTCGGCGTTCGGTTCCATTTTGAAAATTTTTGGAGGGAACCGATGTCGGTTAATGTGAGGGTCGTACTTTTGGTTGGGGTACGACAAGACTATGTACACGCGTATCAACGAAAAGATAGACTCTCACATTACTGAAATTCGACGAGCCTTTCGGCGTTCGGTTCCATTTTTGAAAATTTTTGGGAACCGATGTCGGTTAATGTGAGGGTCGTACTTTTGGTTGGATACGACGGTACGACTCTATACATCCCATGTAGAGTTTGGAACTCTTAGGGTTTGGGTTTGGTGGTTTGCAACGGGTATGGACAACGTGGTTATCCTATCCCTTTATCAAACAATGACATGCAAACAAAGGTTTAGATAGATAGAACCTGAGTCGGCTCCAATTATTTTATCACCACCTGGAAAATAGCACAACGCTTTTCCCTTGACTCATTTTGAAAAGACACATCCTATTTTTGGGTATCCTATCTTAGGTTGGATGTTCACTCGGTTGGCTTTTACCAGAGCCCTCACAGGTAGGTTTTCTACTCTATAGCTTACTATATGCAACATGGTATGACACAGCTTGGAATTCTGTTTCCTAAAGGGGCCGATGATCATGCCCGTTTCATCCTCCCGAAGGAAGTCGAAAGGGTATTGGATCACCGGGGAAGCACTTGCACGCCCCCCTCGATCTCCACGGGTGTGAAGGGAGAAGGGTGGATTCTCGTGTTCCATGTCCTAGATATAAAAGGGTTCGTGGTGGAGCCTGTACCAGCCCAGCCCCACCTGAGTCCGGGTTCGACCCAAAAGTCCAATGAGTGTATATGTCATGATTTTGAAAGTAAAAAGGGAAAAGACTTTTTTGTACAAAGGCACAATATATAATATGTGTTGCATAAAAATAAATCTCTATCCTATGTTCGCAGTTTATATACAAGAATATAGACATGCTAAAATCAAAACACTATACAAGATGAAATAAAGAATGAATCAAATAATGAATACCAACAAATATATACACACATGCTTAGCAAAGAAAACACCGAAAGACTATAGGCTTAAACCCTCTAAGTCCCCAGTGGAGTCGCCAAGCTGTCGACACCGGCGGAAAATTTCTTCTTTTTTCTTTTTTTTTTTATTTTCCTAGATACCGACCCCCATTTGGCGAGTGTTGTGTGTGTTCCTCTATCTCTTTTCCGTTTCGAGATACGAGTTGTGTGTGTGTGGGAACTTGTGTACGTGTGTGCGTGTGAGCACAAATTTGGAGTCGCCACCAATCATGGGAAATTTTAAGGTGTGATTGGGCACCTATGTCTAATAGATTTTACCCTATTTAGACATCTACAACTAAATGGTCTTGAACCAGAGATAGGTTCGGGGGTTTGCTTATGCGTGGGGAAGGTGTTAGGCACCCCACGACATCCGTTTAAGAAAACGGTTACCTCCTTCCTAATGTTTTCTTTATTTGCTAAGCCTAAGTTTGTTGGTTTTTATTATGTACAAATGTCCCGATTTCCGTCGTACGATATACCAAAAATGGCAAACGTAATATGACTTCGTTCGGTTTTGATTAGACTCTTTATTTCACCATCCCTTTATCTTTGTATCTTTTAAATTTCCGGGCATTTCGGTGGTAGGATATACTTGAAATCCTAACACCTAGTGCCGGGACAAACAATTAATGTTTTTGGTGCCATATTCGGGATCTCTTTACCCTTGATTTCCAAGAGTAAAGCGGTCCGTCAAATGGCGGGGTTTTGGATGATTAATTCACACTTTGGGGAATTTTAGACCATGATCCTATGGGAGTTAGAACGTGTAGAATCCCTTACACGAAAGCACGTACCAGCCACGCCCCCGTGTAAAGGACTCATACCTTCGTTTCTAACGCCCACATTACCATGTTTACTCTTTTTAAAGTTTTCATGGCAAAGTGTATTTTAATCACATTTTTATATCAAAGCAATAAACACTCAAGCAAGTAATCAAGACGGTAAAATGGTAAAACATCCAAGCAAAATAGTCATGGCATAGTCGCAACACATGTATCATGAAGATGACAAATATGGATCGGCATGAATATAATGCTTAATGCAAAGTGCAATTTATTATGACACAAGAATTTTTAAGGAAAGGGTCAAGACCTCGTGGGGTCGGGATTCGATGCTATTGAAAGACTTACTCGGATCCCGACACCACCATAGGATTTACATGAATAAACAAAACAATCTAAAAAAGGGTTTTCAATGCCTTTTCGGGCTTACACGGAGGGTAGGTGCTATTGAAAGACTTATCCAAACCTCCGATGCCAAATAGGACTTAAATGAGAAAATCTATTTGAAAATGGGTTTCAATGCCTTTTCGGGCTTACACGAAGGGTTGGTGCTATTGAAAGACTTATCCAAACCTTCGACGCCAAATAGGACTTATATGGTGAAAATCTATTTGAAAATGGGTTTCAATGCCTTTTCGGGCTTACACGAAGGGTTGGTGCTATTGAAAGACTTATCCAAACCTTCGACGCCAAATAGGACTTATATGAGAAAATCTATTTGAAAATGGGGTTTCAATGCCTTTTCGGGCTTACACGAAGGGTTGGTGCTATTGAAAGACTTATCCAAACCTTCGACGCCAAATAGGACTTAAATGAGAAAATCTATTTGAAAATGGGTTTCAATGCCTTTTCGGGCTTACACGAAGGGTTGGTGCTATTGAAAGACTTATCCAAACCTTCGACGCCAAATAGGACTTAAATGAGAAAATCTATTTGAAAATGGGGTTTCAATGCCTTTTCGGGCTTACACGAAGGGTTGGTGCTATTGAAAGACTTATCCAAACCTTCGACGCCAAATAGGACTTAAATGAGAAAATCTATTTGAAAATGGGTTTGCAATTTACGGGTCCAACGCCTCATGGATTTACATGGGGTTTAGTGCTATTGAAAGACTTACCTAAAACCGCCAACACCGTTTCGGTATTTTCATGCCCAAATCAAAATAATGACGGATAAATCATATTTACAACGTAGTAAAAATGGCAAGAAATTTAGAGCATAACGGGAAGCAATAAATTAATGGAATTTACAAGGAAGGGAATTTTGTGGGTCCAATGCCTATGGGATTACGTGATGGTTAATGCCTCTTTGAGGTCTTACATAGTCCACCACGACCAATCGGGATTATCACGCCCAAATCACAAAGGGAAAAGGGGAGAAAATGACAATATTCACAATATAATACGCACAACGTAGTAAATGTAAATAAAGCGATAAATGACAATATTTAAACATGGGGGATTTTTAATGGGTCCAATGCCTATGGAATTACATGGTGGATAATGCCTCTTTGAGGTCTTACATAGTCCACCACGACCAATCGGGATTATCACGCCCAAATCACAAAGGGAAAAGGGGAGAAATTGACAATATTCACAATATAATACGCACAACGTAGTAAATGTAAATAAAGCAATAAATGACAATATTTAACATGGGGGTTTTTAATGGGTCCAATGCCTATGGAATTACATGGTGGATAAAGCCTCTTTGAGGTCTTACATAATCCACCACGACCAATCGGGATTATCACGCCCAAATCACAAAGGAAAAAATGGGAAAATGACAATATTCACAATATAATATTTACAACGTAGTAAAATGTAAATAAAGCGATAAATGACAATATTTAACACATGGGGGATGTATTTTTCGGGTCAAATACCTCGTAGGCTAACAAGGTTGTTACGGCCTCGTTAGAGGTCTTACGCAACTGAGCCAAAGCTACTCAATATTTGCCGTACTAAAACACGAGGAAACCGGTGTATTTTTCGGGTCAAGACCTCGTGGGCTAACATGGTTGTCACGGCCTTTGTTAGAGGACTTACGCGAGCCGCCAAAGCCACTCAATATTGCCGTACTAAAACACACCGGGGGAGGGGGGTAATCACAACAAATATTCACAAGTGCGTATAAAATGTAAATAAAGCGATAAATGACTAGAAAATGTAAATAAAGCGATAAATGACTAGAAAATGTAAATAAAGCGATAAATGACTAGAAAAAGTAAATAAAGCAATAAATAGACTAGGAAATGTAAATAAAGCGATAAAGAGACAAGGAAATGTAAATAAAGCGGTAAATGAACTTAAAGAATGAGAGAGAGAGAGAGAGAGGGGGGAAGATGAGGAGAAGGTTAGAGAGAGAAGCACCTAGTAGATGCTTCTCACTCTAAAAACCCCCCAAAATCCCTAAAGAGAGAGAGAGAGAGCTTAGAGAGAGAGAGAGATTACCTAGAGAGGAGTCTCTCTCTCTAAAACTACCCAAAAACCCCTTCCTAAAGCCCCCTAAAACCCCTATTTCTGCCTATTCTAACGCTCAAGGTGCCTAGAGCCCGAGCAAATTGTGTGCAAATGAGGGGGGGGGAGGCTTTATTTATAGGGGGCGTGCACGCGGGGCGCGCCATGATTGCGCGCGGCGCGTGATGGTGGCGCGCCTCGCGTGCACGCCTCCCGAGACAGCTGTCTGCACTTCCTCGATTCTCGCGCGCGTATTCTCTTTTTGACCCGATTTTCGAGGGCAGTTTTGGAAGTCTTCTGGAACTCAAAATGGGTCATGCAGCATATCCGGAAAGCTCTCGACGTCCTCTTTCCAACGGTACAAAGTTTGCTTGAATCGGAGTTCGGATGAGAGAGTTATGGCTCCCGGAAGTCGGGGTATCGGAGCTGTTTTCGTGCACTTTTCCGGTGAAGATTCCGATCAAACGGGGGATGCTTTCGGCGAACCGAGAGTTCCACGACGTAGCTGGAGTCGTTATCTTTCCAACGCACCCGGGCTCGTAGATCAACTTGTTGCGAGCCGGAAAGACTCTGCGCGCGAAGGCGGCTGTCCGGGAGGAAAAATGCGTTTTCCTCCCAGCGCGTTTTTCTTCAAATCTTGTCCCAGTTCGCGCACATATTTGACCTAGCTCCCGATGTCAGATTTCGACGTTCTTGGTACCGTCGGAAAGCTTGCGTTGCCTACTTTTGCAAGGTTCCGGATTTGCGGAAATCCGAGCTTGGACTTGTGAGATATGGTTCCGCGAACAGAGGCCACCGGAGTGTTTTTGGTCCGTTTGAGGGCAGTTTTCCGATCAGGATTCCGGCTCGACCCGATAAAATCTTGGCGATCCGAGAGTTCCACGTCGTGCATGAGTGTGTCTTCTTTCCAACGCACCCGGGCTTGTGGATCAACTTGTTGCGAGTCAGGAAGACTCTGCGCGCAAGCGTGGCAACGTCGGTAAGAAAGTTCCGGAATTTTCAGCACAGCCTTATTTCGTCAGCCTGTTTTCACGCGCATGGTAGATATAGCTCCCGATGTCGGATTTCGGCAATCTTGGTATCGTCGGAAAGCTGGTGCTACCTATTTTCCAAAGGTACAGGCCTTGCACAGAGGCGAGCTTGGGTTCGCAAGATATGATCCTGCGAACGGAGGCCGTTGGAATGTTCCTTATGCCAAGGGGTCATCTTCTGACTGAGATTCCGGCTTGACCGGAGGAGCTCTTGATGATCCGAAAGTTGCGTGTGGTAGCTGAAGTGAACCTCTTGCCTAAGGGTCTTGGCTCGTGGACCAAGTTGCAATGGGTCGGAGAGAATCTTTGCGCAAACGTTGCCTCTCAAATAGGCTGTTTTGTCAACAACACTTAGCAAAATTTGGCTAAGTGTTGGACCGTTTTTTCGCAGTTTTGACCATAACTTCCTCGTTTCTCGTCCGTTTTGGGCCCGTCAAGTATCGAATCGAAGCTCTCATTACGTTCTTCAGAATGGTCCGGGAGCGGTCAGTTCGATTCAGCTTTCGGTCTGGTCAACAGTCAGGTCAAACCTTTGGTCAAACTTGGTCAACCTTGGTCGAATTTGGTCAAAACTCTCCAAACCCTGGGAAACGTATCCCGGACCGCGTTTCGAGGGTTTTTGGGCCAGAGGGACCCTAGTCAGGCTGGGAACGGCTCGGTCAAACCTCGGTCAAACTTCGGTCAACCCTAGTCAAACTTGGTCAACTCTGGTCAAACTTGGTCAACCCTGGTCAAACTTGGGAAATGTGTCCCGGACCTTCTCCTTAGGAGTGTTTGATACGACCAGGCTTCGTTGGATCATGCGGGCTGGATCCGGGTCGCCCTGCCTCGCGTGCCGGCACCCGAGAAAATCCCGTGGGTAAAAATGGGGTTATGACACATTGGACCCATGGGGCTTTCCGCAATGCTTTAAATACATTTATCGCTTTTACGCGCTTGTGAATATATTGCGTTGTTATTATCTCCGTTTCCCATAAAAATGGGCGTGATAATCCCGATTGGTCGTGGTGGACTATTTAAGACCTCAAAGAGGCATTATCCACCACGTAATTCCATAGGAATTGGACCCACGAAAATCCTTTGTTTAAACCCCGTTATTTTCATTATTTACTACGTTGTTGTAAATATTGTCCATTTTTCATTATTTTGATTTGGGCATGAAAATACCGAACGGTATTGGTGGTTTTAGGTAAGCCTTTCAATAGCACTAAAATCCCATGTAAATCCATGAGGCGTTGGACCCATAAATTGAAACCCCATTTTCAAAATAGATTTTCACCATATAAGTCCTATTTGGCGTCGAAGGTTTGGATAAGTCTTTCAATAGCACCAACCCTTCGTGTAAGCCCGAAAAGGCATTGAAACCCCGTTTTCAAATAGATTTTCACCATATAAGTCCTATTTGGCGTCGAAGGTTTGGATAAGTCTTTCAATAGCACCAACCCTTCGTGTAAGCCCGAAAAGGCATTGAAACCCCGTTTTCAAATAGATTTTCTCATTTAAGTCCTATTTGGCGTCGAAGGTTTGGATAAGTCTTTCAATAGCACCAACCCTTCGTGTAAGCCCGAAAAGGCATTGAAACCCCGTTTTCAAATAGATTTTCACCATATAAGTCCTATTTGGCGTCGAAGGTTTGGATAAGTCTTTCAATAGCACCAACCCTTCGTGTAAGCCCGAAAAGGCATTGAAACCCCGTTTTCAAATAGATTTTCTCATATAAGTCCTATTTGGCGTCGAAGGTTTGGATAAGTCTTTCAATAGCACCAACCCTCCGTGTAAGCCCGAAAAGGCATTGAAAACCCTTTTTTAGATTGTTTTGTTTATTCATGTAAATCCTATGGTGGTGTCGGGATCCGAGTAAGTCTTTCAATAGCATCGAATCCCGACCCCACGAGGTCTTGACCCTTTCCTTAAAAATTCTTGTGTCATAATAAATTGCACTTTGCATTAAACATCATATTTATGCCAACTCATACTTGTCATCTTCATACTCATTCTTGTAATTTATGTGCTGCAAACATGCCGTGATTACTTGCTTGATTGTTTATTGCTTTGATATAAAAATGTGATTAAAATACACTTTGCCATGAAAACTTTAAAAAGAGTAAACATGGTAATGTGGGCGTTAGAAACGAAGGTATGAGTCCTTTACACGGGGGCGTGGCTGGTACGTGCTTTCGTGTAAGGGATTCTACACGTTCTAACTCCCATAGGATCATGGTCTAAAATTCCCCAAAGTGTGAATTAATCACCCAAAACCCCGCCATTTGACGGACCGCTTTACTCTTGGAAATCAAGGGTAAAGAGATCCCGAATATGGCACCAAAAACATTAATTGTTTGTCCCGGCACTAGGTGTTAGGATTTCAAGTATATCCTACCACCGAAATGCCCGGAAATTTAAAAGATACAAAGATAAAGGGATGGTGAAATAAAGAGTCTAATCAAAACCGAACGAAGTCATATTACGTTTGCCATTTTTGGTATATCGTACGACGGAAATCGGGACATTTGTACATAATAAAAACCAACAAACTTAGGCTTAGCAAATAAAGAAAACATTAGGAAGGAGGTAACCGTTTTCTTAAACGGATGTCGTGGGGTGCCTAACACCTTCCCCACGCATAAGCAAACCCCCGAACCTATCTCTGGTTCAAGACCATTTAGTTGTTAAGATGTCTAAATTAAGATAAAATCTATTAGACATAGGTGCCCAATCACACCTTAAAATTTCCCATGGTTGGTGGCGACTCCAAATTTGTGCTCACACGCACACACGTACACAAGTTCCCACACACACACAACTCGTATCTCGAAACGGAAAAGAGATAGAGGATCACACACAACACTCGCCAAATGGGGGTCGGTATCTAGGAAAATAAAAAAGAAAAAGAAACTTAGAATTTTCCGCCGGTGTCGACAGCTTGGCGACTCCACTGGGGACTTAGAGGGTTTAAGCCTATAGTCTTTCGGTGTTTTCTTTGCTAAGCATGTGTATATATTTGTTGGTATTCATTATTTGGTTTATTCTTTATTTCATCTTGTATAGTGTTTTGATTTTGGCATGTCTATATTCTTGTATATAAACTGCGAACATAGGATAGAGATTTATTTTATGCAACACATATTGTATATTGTGCTTTGTACAAAAAAGTCTTTTCCCTTTTTACTTTCAAAATCATGACATTTACACTCATTGGACTTTTGGGTCGAACCCGGACTCAGGTGGGGCTGGGCTGGTACAGGCTCCACCACGAACCCTTTTATATCTAGGACATGGAACACGAGAATCCACCCTTCTCCCTTCACACCCGTGGAGATCGAGGGGGGCGTGCAAGTGCTTCCCCGGTGATCCAATACCCTTTCGACTTCCTTCGGGAGGACGAAGACGGGCATGATCATCGGCCCCTTTAGGAAACAGAATTCCAAGCTGTGTCATACCATGTTGCATATAGTAAGCTATAGTGTAGAAAAACTACCTGTGAGGGCTCTGGTAAAAGCCAACCGAGTGAACATCCAACCTAAGATAGGATACCCAAAAATAGGATGTGTCTTTTCAAAATGAGTCAAGGGAAAAGCGTTGTGCTATTTTCCAGGTGGTGATAAAATAATTGGAGCCGAGTCAGGTTCTATCTATCTAAACCTTTGTTTGCATGTCATTGTTTGATGAAGGGATAGGATAACCACGTTGTCCATACCCGTTGCAAACCACTCAAACCCAAAGAGTTCCAAACTCTACATGGGATGTATAGAGTCGTGTCGTATCCAACCAAAAGTACGACCCTCACATTAACCGACATCGGTTCCCAAAAATCTTTCAAAAATGGAACCGAACGCCGAAAGGCTCGTCGAATTTCAGTAATGTGAGAGTCTAACTTTTCGTTGATACGCGTGTACATAGTCTTGTCGTACCCAACCAAAAGTATGACCCTCACATTAACCGACATCGGTTCCCAAAAAAATCTTTCAAAAAAATGGAACCGAACGCCGAAAGGCTCGTCAAATTTCAGTAATGTGATAGTCTACCTTTTCGTTGATACATATGTACCCATTGTGTATAGAGTTGTGTCGTCCTCAACCAAAAGTACGACCCTCGCATTAGCTGACGTCGGTTCCCTCCAAAAATTTTCAAAATGGAACCGAACGCCGAAAGGCTCGTCAAATTTTCAGTAATGTGAGAGTCTAGCTTTTCGTTAGTACGTTCATACCCGTCATGTACATAGCCTCGTCATGTCCAACCAAAAGTACGATTATCACATCAACCGACGTCGGTTCCCCAAAAATTAAAAAAAAAAAATGGAACCGAACGCCGAAAGGCTCGTCAAATTTTGATAAGATGTGATAGTCTACCTTTTCGTTGATACACTTGTAATTATTGTGTATAGAGTTGTGTCATTTCCAACCAAAAGTACGATCCTCGCATTTACCGACATCGGTTTCCAAAAAATCTTTCAAAACGGAACCGCACGCCGAAAGGCTTGTCGGATTTTGATAATGCAGGAGTCTATCTTTTCGTTAGTACGTCTGTAAACCCCAAGAGTTTCCAAACTCTATAAGGTCGTGTAGAGTCTCGTCATGTCTAACCAAGAGTACGACCTTCGCACTAACTGACATCGGTTCTAAAAAAAAAAAATCTTTCAAAATAGAACCGAACGCCGAAAGGCTCGTCAA
>OU015764.1:18662164-18689747 GCA_907173295.1 Fagus sylvatica
GACGTAGAACCGCAGTGGTCAAACCCAAGTATTTCTCCAAGCATCGGTTGGACCGAGGGCCCTGAATGGGTATAACCGGGGTCTCGCTGAAGGGGCTGTCTAGCTGAAGAAGCTCAGCATACTCCTCCATGGTGGGAATGAGATCCACCTCTCCGATGGAAAAGCAACAATGGGTCGGGTCCCAGAAAGAAGCAAGCGCCTCGAGCAAGCCACGATCAACTTGTAGCCGCATGAAAGGGGGAAACTTGCCAAAGATCCCCACGATATCGGCATGGTCATCCTCTCCAAGAAGAGTCCACCAATGTCTCATCCGCTCAACACGGAAATCATGGAAACGAAGCGTCACCAAGGAGTCGGGATCATTACTCGAAGAAGCCATGGACCCCAAAAGACCAAAAAATGAGAAAAACGAAGAGTTTTTGGTGAAGAGGGGAGAGGAAAACTCAAAAAATGGTTGCTGGCTCGAAGGAGAGCTGGAGTTTAAAAAGCCAAGAACTCGCGCATGACCATCATGCGCCGCGCGTGACGGTCATGCGCGAGTCCCGTTGGGAATCCCAACGGCTCTTTCTCCCATGTCTCGCGAATTTGAACCTGTTCGCTCACTCCCAGAGGTCCGTTTTGCACTATATAAGGGCCATTTCGCAAGAAATCACCTATGGGAAAGTCTTGGGCGGTCCGGTGATCGAAGATTTCGAGTTAACGGACAAGGAACCGGCCCGAAACCCTAGAACCGGTCCGGAGGTCAAAAGTGGGACCAAAGCTGGCCTCAAGCGGAAGCATTTGATACGATGTAATCAGGATCGACTACCCGCCAGCAGGATGGCCCGGGAACCGAGAACTAGGCTCGACAGTCGAGAACCGGCCCTGAAACCCTGGCTCGACTCAGGAATCGGGAAGTGCAAAGATGACCCGGGAATGTCACGCAGGCAAAGCCCATGGTACACTGGGGCAAAATTTTTCAAAAGAATTTTGAAAAATTTCGAAAAGAAGTAGACTAGACTCTCTGCGAGCCGTCGTAGCCCGACACAAGGAAAGCGAAGAAAGGACTCCAGAACTCTGCCTCAACCTACGTTGCCCTACACTGGGGCAAAATTTTTCTATCTTCAAGAAGCTAGAAAAATTTGTTTGACACTACATACTGGGGCAAATTTTTCCATTTTTGTCAAGAAAATGGGGCCTCGAGAAGCGAGTAAGTCCCAATGATGATAGAAATGGGCCTCGAGAAGCCTCTAAGTCCCAATCCCAATGATGATGGAAACGGGCCCCAAGGAGAGGTAAGCCCCGATATTTATTGAACCAGGCCTCGCGGAGGATCGAGACCCGGTATCCATACACATAACCCCAAACACATACCCAAACACATACCCAAACACATCCATACACATATCCATGCACATAACCATAAAAGAAAACCAAAACCATCCATAAACCACAAATGTCATATATACAATAGTCAATGTCTGTACATCCCATATAAACACAAAGTGTCTGGCCAGAATACAAGGCCACAAAAGAAGACAAAAATAAACAAAAGTACATCATGAGGAAGGAGGGTCGTCAAAGAACCAGTCTCGAGAAACAGGATCACGAGGTGGCGAAGAAGAAGGCTGACCAAGACCAGACAGGTCAGCTCCGGTAACAGGAGTAATGCCCATACCCTGAAGCTGCTCCTCTAATCTCCGTACGGCGGCAGCAAGACGAGCCACCTCTGCATCTCGGGAAGCCAAATCCCTCCGCATCTGCACCATCTCCCCCTCTCGCTGTGTCGCCTCCGTCTGCATACTGGCCATCTCTCCCTGTACTCGGTCCATATCAGCCGTATGACGATCCACGCTGACCGACAGCTCAAGCTGGAGACGCAGTATCCTCACTCTCAAGTCTCTCGATCTGCCCAGAAGACCGAATGAGATGACTGTCCATGGCCACTCCACCCATGACGCGGCCACCCTCAACCTCGTGAAGAGACATCAGGGATCCCAGAGAAACTCGCTCGAACCACTCCTGGTATGGCACATCCCTCTCGGACCAGACTCGGATATGCACTCACCCCTGCTATGTAGGGATCACTCGGAGCTCGCGGAATGTAGTCCTCAATAGTCATCAAGGGGAGGGGTCTACAGGGACAACGGCCTCATCACCCAGCTGTCGTACAGTCCGCTCACCCAACAGAAGCTCCCAAGACCGAGAGGTCCGGATCCACAGCCTCAGACGAGACAACGCTACAGCCCTAAAAACCTCAGGTCGCTGGGACAAAGCTGCAGAGTAAGGCTGGAAGATGATATCAGCATCCCTGATGCAATCAACTGTCATGCGAAGCTCAAGGAGTGTGCGAGCAGTCATCCTCTCAATCCTAGAAGAATCCCAACGCCTGGCAAGAGGAAAATCCGGGTCAGAAGCCAACGGAAGCCGACTGGGAGCGAAAGTGGGGAAGTGCTCAAAGGCCCAGAAGACGGTAAACTGCCAGAAGCCAAGAAAGCTAATCGACTCCCGACGAGAATAACGGCGCAGACCCCGGATGTAAAATCCATATGTCAAGGCACCCCAGTCATACTCCCTCAGGGTGTCGATGTCCCGGAACATACCAACAATGGGCGTGGGAACGATGGACCGGTCATTCCCGAGAAAGCAGCTGAAAATGAGATATGCTGCCCACTGGCGATATCGTAGCTCAGTAGGAGGCTCCTCCCTATCTCTCCTCAAGACATCCGCCAGATGCCGAATCCTCACGGAAGGACGCCGGGAGCCCTCTATAGCATCACGATCAGCAAGACCCAAAATCTCCCTAGCCTCAAAGCCATCTATAGGCTCGCTAGGGGGAGCTCTCCCTCCAAAACGGATGCCCAAGATAGCGCTCCAATCTACAGGAAGCACCGCCATCTCGCAGGTACTGAGGTGGAAGGTCCCGGTGTGATGAAAGAATCTCTCTATGAAACACCACACCGCCGGGTGGTACACTGACACATAGGGGATGCTAAGGAAAGGGCCGAAGCCCAGCTCTATCAAAAACTCTCTATACTCCGGACGGGAAGCCTCCAAGAGTCTGCAAAAATCAGACCACCCACCTCGGCCAGCACTATCGGGAGGCTCCTGCGCACAAAATCCGAAAGAAGAATGTCAATACAGAGATTTGCAAAGACCAAGAACAAAAGAGACATATGAAAGTATGAGGGTACCTGACAGCGACGGACCAAAGAAGACGGATGAGCAAGGAGGTTCGTCAGAAGGGGCGTATCAGATATCTCAACCGCAACAGGGTAACGCGGTCGAATGCCACCATGGGGAGGATATCTAAATCCTGGCGCAACGTAATCCTCGGGAATGGTGCCCGCAGAATCAGGAATCCCCTCAGTCCTCTGCCTCTTCAATCTCGAAGGGGGAATACCCGTCGACCTGGTATGAGGACGACGAGGTGCGGCAGAAGGAGCATCGCTGGGACCAGTGGTGACACCAGGCTGTGGAGAAGGACGAGTCGTCTCAGAAGGCCTAGCACTACGACCAATAGACGACTCCAGGTCGAGGAGGAGGCCGAGCCGCACTAGGAGCTAAACCAGCAGCCTCGGCATCGAAGCTCCGCCTGCAGGTTCCGGGCGAGGGAGGCATCAAGGCGAGTACGTAACGTCCTCCATAGCATCGTACTCATCGTCCGTATCAGGAGAACTCTCAGGAGCATAAGCTACAGCCTTGCCTTTCGCAAGGCGATCGGACCGGCGATGGCCCCCACTCCCACTACCTCGATCAGACATCTGCAAAAAGAACAATGAACAGTCAAAGAGTCAGAAAAGTCAGGTACATCTCATTCTTCAAAAAGCATAGGAAGTACACAATGATCAAAATTATGCAAAACAAGAAAAAAGGAAGGAATAATCAAACAAACAATTTTTCCTTGACCATTTGGATGAATTTCCAAAATAGGTCTAACTGTTAAGTTAGATCACTCCTCAACTTGTTTGGACTGAGATTCCAAACCGTTGAAACCACCCGATTTGCAGCTTGGGTAGTCCCCAAGTCAGATCACCCCTCAACCTTTTGGACTGAGATTCCAAACCGTTGAACCACCCGATTTGCAGCTTGGGTAGTCCCCAAGTCAGATCACTCCTCAACCTGTTTGGACTGAGATTCCAAACCGTTGAAACCACCCGATTTGCAGCTTGGGTAGTCCCCAAGTCAGATCACCCCTCAACCTGTTTGGACTGAGATTCCAAACCGTTGAAACCACCCGATTTGCAGCTTGGGTAGTCCCCAAGTCAGATCACTCCCTCAACTTGTTTGGACTGAGATTCCAAACCGTTGAAACCACCCGATTTGCAGCTTGGGTAGTCCCCAAGTCAGATCACTCCCTCAACCTGTTTGGACTGAGATTCCAAACCGTTGAAACCACCCGATTTGCAGCTTGGGTAGTCCCCAAGTCAGATCACCCCTCAACTTGTTTGGACTGAGATTCCAAACCGTTGAAACCACCCGATTTGCAGCTTGGGTAGTCCCCAAGTCAGATCACTCCTCAACTTGTTTGGACTGAGATTCCAAACCGTTGAAACAACCCGATTTGCAG
Organism: Fagus sylvatica; assembly: GCA_907173295.1. NCBI lineage: Eukaryota > Viridiplantae > Streptophyta > Magnoliopsida > Fagales > Fagaceae > Fagus > Fagus sylvatica. Next base: position 18,666,714 of record OU015764.1, read on the forward strand.
CTTGGGTAGTCCCCAAGTCAGATCACTCCTCAACCTGTTTGGACTGAGATTCCAAACCGTTGAAACCACCCGATTTGCAGCTTGGGTAGTCCCCAAGTCAGATCACTCCCTCAACCTGTTTGGACTGAGATTCCAAACCGTTGAAACCACCCGATTTGCAGCTTGGGTAGTCCCCAAGTCAGATCACCCCTCAACCTGTTTGGACTGAGATTCCAAACCGTTGAAACCACCCGATTTGCAGCTTGGGTAGTCCCCAAGTCAGATCACTCCCTCAACCTGTTTGGACTGAGATTCCAAACCGTTGAACCACCCGATTTGCAGCTTGGGTAGTCCCCAAGTCAGATCACTCCTCAACTTGTTTGGACTGAGATTCCAAACCGTTGAACCACCCGATTTGCAGCTTGGGTAGTCCCCAAGTCAGATCACCCCTCAACCTGTTTGGACTGAGATTCCAAACCGTTGAACCACCCAATTTGAGACTCAAATAAATTTCAAGTCTCCAACAAGAAAAAAACACACATTTCCCAAGTTTGTGCAAATCCCAAACTTGACCCTTAATTTTCGAAATACTAGCCTCACAAAAAAAATGCACGACGTAGTGCCCTAAAATAAAAAAAATAAAAAAAAAAAATATACGCAGCATTTCAATAAATGTTGTGTTACCAAATTTTGTGTTTTTCACCTCATGTGCTTCCAAGCACATGTACGTGCGCATGTGTGCCTACAAAGGTTCATTTGTACATGCACGTGTTTCTATACCCAAATACATTTTTGTGAACAAACATGCTTGCTAAGTGTGTATTACATCCCCAAACATACAAGGGAACTAAAGAAAATAAAAGCAGAAGTACATAAAGCAGAAGCATGGGACATAAAAAAGGAAGCAACCAATCCGACCGTTCAAAACTGAAAAGAAAGGTGGGGATGGAAAGGTGCTTACCTATAGGACGTGTAGGCGAAGACTGATCGTCAATCAGAGTCCTGGATCATAAGAAAAAGACCAAAAAGACACAAAAAGAGAATAACCCAATCAGCACATTTCGACCGTTTAAAACTGAAATAAATGGTAGGGATGGAAAGGGGCTTACTCGTGGAGCGCGTAGGCGAAGACGGCGCGTCAATCAGAGTCCCGGATAGCAAGATATGAGCAGAAGAGTGAAAAGGGGCGAAGTGGGGTCCAGAGAGCGAAAAGGGAAAGAAAACGACAAAATGAAGGGGAAAGGCCGCGCGGGGCCTGAAGTAGTGGGACCTCGCGCAGGACCGTCATGCGCCGCGCATGATGGTCATGCGCGAGTTCCCAAAACTGCCCCGTTTCACCATTTCAAGCCCCAAATTGTTTTTTCGCATCCCGACCGATCTTCTCCAAACCCTGGAATACCCATTTGGACCCCGGAAGGACTGGCACGCAAACCGAGACAAACTGCGCGACAGCCGTAGGAGAACGCGGAAACCGAGAAAATCCGAGCGGGCAAAAATCGAGTCATTTATTCTTTGTCCAACGTTCCTTGTGCCAAGAAACGCCAAACAAAGAAGGGGCAACTGTCATAACCCCATTTTTACCCCCGGGATTTTCTCGGGTGTCGGCACGCAAAACGAGGCAGCCCGAACCAAGTCCGGCCTGATCCGACGAGGGCTCATCCACATCAAATACTCCCAAGAAGAAGGTCCGAGACACATTTCCCAAGGTTTGACCAAGTTTGACTAGGGTTGACCAAGTTTGACCAAGGGTTGACCAAAGTTTGACCGAGGTTTGACCGAGCCGTTTCCAACCCGACTAGGGACCCACCGTGCCCAGAAACCCTTGAAATGTAAGTCCGGGATACATTTCCAAGAGTTTGGAGAGCTTTGACCAAGTTCGACCAAGTTTGACCAAGGTTGACCAAGTTTGACCAAGGTTTGAACCGGACCATTGACCAGACCAAAAACTGGATCGAACTGACCACCCCTTGACCAATGTATAGAGAATATCAAGAGCTTCGATTCCGTACTTTACGGGTCGAAAACGGACGAGAAACGAGAGAGTTGTGGCCAAAACTGCGAAAAAACGGTCCGAACACTTAGCCAAATTTTGGTAAGTGTTGTTGACAAAACAGCCTATTTGGGAGGCAACGTTTGCGCAAAGATTCTCTCCGACCCGCTGCAACTTGGTCCGCGAGCCAAGACCCTTAGGCAAGAGGTTCACTTCAGCTACCACACGCAACTTTCGGATCGTCAAGAGCTCCTCCGGTCAAGCCGGAATCTCAGTCAGAAGATGACCCCTTGGCATAAGGAACATTCCGACGGCCTCCGTTCGCAAGGATCATATCTTGCGAACCCAAGCTCGCCTCTGTGCAAGGCCTGTACCGTTAAAAAGTAGGTAACGCAAGCTTTCCGACGATACCAAGATCGTCGGAATCCGACATCGGGAGCTACGTCTACCACGCGCGTGAAAACAGGCCGACAAAATAAGGTTTTGCTGAAAGTTCCGGGAATTTTCCCACCGACGTTGCCACGCTTGCGCACAGAGTCTTCCTGACTCGCAACAAGTTGATCTGCGAGCCCGGGCACATTGGAAAGAAGACACATTCCATGCACGACGTGGAACTCTCGGATCGCCAAGAATTTATCGGGGCCAGCCGGAATCCTGATCGGAAAACTGCCCTCAAACGGACCAAAAACACCCCGGTGGCCTCTGTTCGCAGGGCCATATCTCACAAGTCCAAGCTCGGATTTCCCGCAAATCCGGAACCTTGCAAAAATAGGCAGCGCAAGCTTTCCGACGGTACCAAGAACGTCAAAATCCGACATCGGGAGCTAGGTCAAATATGCGCGCGAACTGGGACAAGATTTGAGAAAAAACGCGCTGGGAGCAAAACGCATTTTTTCTCCCGGACAGCCGCCTTCGCGCGCAGAGTCTTTCCTGCTCGCAACAAGTTGATCCGCGAGCCCGGGTGCGTTGGAAAGATAATGACTCCGGCTACGACGTGGAACTCTCGGTTCGCCGATAGCATCCCCCGTTTGACCGGAATCTTCATCGGAAGAAGTGCACAAAAACAGCTCCGACACCCCGACTTCCGGGAGCCATAACTCCCTCGTCCGAACTCCGATTCGCGCAAACTTTATATCGTTGGAAAGAGGACGTCGAGAGCTTTCCGACGATATGCCGCATGACCCATTTTGAGTTCCGGAAGACCTCCAAAACTGCCCCCGAAAATCGGATAAAAAAGGATACGCGCACGGAAATCGAGGAGGATTCGAGGAGCTGCTGGCGTGGAAGGATAAGACTGCCACGTGGCAGTACCACAACTCGCGCAGGACCGTCATGCGCCGCGCATGATGGTGCTGCGCGAGGCGTGCACGGTTTTCTATAAAACCGACCCTCCCCCCCTCATTTGCACACAGTTTTTGCTCGGCTCTAGGCCTTCTAGAGCGTTAGTTTAGGCAGAAAATAGGGGTTTAGGGGGTTTTAGGAGGGGTTTTTGGGTAGTTTTAGAGAGAGAGACTCCTCTCTAGGTAATCTCTCTCTCTCTCTAAGCTCTTTCTCTCTCTTCTTTTTCTTTAGGGATTTTGGGGGGTTTTTAGAGTGAGAAGCATCTATTAGGTGCTTCTCTCTCTAACCTCTCCTCATCTTCCCACTCTCTCTCTCTCTCTCTCTCTCTTTCTCTTACATTCTTTAGTTCATTTAGTTCATTTATGCTTTTACTAGTTTATTTATTGCTTTATTTACATTTCCTTGTCTATTTATTGCTTTATTTACATTTCCCTTGTCTATTTATCGCTTTATTTACATTTAGTCATTTATCGCTTTATTTACATTTACATTTATCGCATTTACTTGTGAATATTTGTTGTGATTACCCCCCCCCCGGTGTGTTTTAGTACGGCAATATTGAGTGGCTTTGGCGGCTCGCGTAAGTCCTCTAACGAGGCCGTGACAACCATGTTAGCCCACGAGGTCTTGACCCGAAAAATACACCGGTTTCCTCGTGTTTTAGTACGGCAAATATTGAGTAGCTTTGGCTCAGTTGCGTAAGACCTCTAACGAGGCCGTAACAACCTTGTTAGCCTACGAGGTATTTGACCCGAAAAATACATCCCCATGTGTTAAATATTGTCATTTATCGCTTTATTTACATTTACTACGTTGTAAATATTATATTGTGAATATTGTCATTTTCCCATTTTTTTCCTTTGTGATTTGGGCGTGATAATCCCGATTGGTCGTGGTGGACTATGTAAGACCTCAAAGAGGCATTTAACCACCACGTAATTCCATAGGCATTGGACCCATTAAAAACCCCCATTATTTGCTTTAAATATTTATCGTTTCCGCATGCTTTAAATACATTTATCGCTTTATTTACATTTACTACGTTGTGAATATATTGTGAATATTGTTATTATCCCCGTTTCCCCTTGTGAAAAATGGGCGTGATAATCCCGATTGGTCGTGGTGGACTATGTAAGACCTCAAAGAGGCATTAACCATCCACGTAATTCCATAGGCATTGGACCCACAAAATCCCTCCTTGTAAATTCCATTAATTTATTGCTTCCCGTTATTTAAATTTCTTGCCATTTTTACTACGTTGTTGTAAATATTGATTTATCCGTCATTATTTTGATTTGGGCATGAAAATACCGAAACGGTATTGGTGGTTTTAGGTAAGTCTTTCAATAGCACTAAACCCCATGTAAATCCATGAGGCGTTGGACCCGTAAATTGCAAACATATTTTCAAATAGATTTTCTCATATAAGTCCTATTTGGCGTCGAAGGTTTGGATAAGTCTTTCAATAGCACCAAACCCTTCGTGTAAGCCCGAAAAGGCATTGAAACCCATTTTCAAAATAGATTTTCTCATATTAAGTCCTATTTGGCGTCGAAGGTTTGGATAAGTCTTTCAATAGCACCAAACCCTTCGTGTAAGCCCGAAAAGGCATTGAAACCCATTTTCAAATACAGATTTTCTCATTTAAGTCCTATTTGGCGTCGAAGGTTTGGATAAGTCTTTCAATAGCACCAAACCCTTCGTGTAAGCCCGAAAAGGCATTGAAACCCATTTTCAAAAAGATTTTCTCATTTAAGTCCTATTTGGCGTCGAAGGTTTAGGATAAGTCTTTCAATAGCACCTAAACCCTTCCGTGTAAGCCCGAAAAGGCATTGAAACCCTCTTTTCAAAAATTGCCTTTGTTTTATTCATGTAAATCCTATGGTGGTGTCGAGGATTCCGAGTAAGTCTTTCAATAGCATCGAATCCCGACCCCACGAGGTCTTGACCCTTTCCCTTAAAAATTCTCATGAATTGTACCTTGCCATTTCAAATAAATGTTGCATTTATGTCATTTCATACTTATGATTGATGTACTGCTAACATACCATGATCATCCCATTCATGTCATACTTGTGATTTATGTGCTGCGAACATGCCGTGATTACTTGTTTGAACATTTTATTCGCTTTCATACTCTTTCTTGTAATTTGTGTTGTGAATATGCCGTGATTACTTGTTTGATTGTTTATTGCTTTGATATAAAAATGTGATTAAAATACACTTTGCCATGAAAACTTTAAAAAGAGTAAACATGGTAATGTGGGCGTTAGAAACGAAGGTATGAGTCCTTTACACGGGGGCGTGGCTGGTACGTGCTTTCGTGTAAGGGATTCTACACGTTCTAACTCCCATAGGATCATGGTCTAAAATTCCCCAAAGTGTGAATTAATCATCCAAAACCCCGCCATTTGACGGACCGCTTTACTCTTGGAAATCAAGGGTAAAGAGATCCCGAATATGGCACCAAAAACATTAATTGTTTGTCCCGGCACTAGGTGTTAGGATTTCAAGTATATCCTACCACCGAAATGCCCGGAAATTTAAAAGATACAAAGATAAAAGGGATGGTGAAATAAAGAGTCTAATCAAAACCGAACGAAGTCATATTACGTTTGCCATTTTTGGTATATCGTACGACGGAAATCGGGACATTTGTACATAATTAAAAACCAACAAACTTAGGCTTAGCAAATAAAAGAAAACATTAGGAAGGAGGTAACCGTTTTCTTAAACGGATGTCGTGGGGTGCCTAACACCTTCCCCACGCATAAGCAAACCCCCGAACCTATCTCTGGTTCAAGACCATTTAGTTGTAGATGTCTAAATAAGGGTAAAATCTATTAGACATAGGTGCCCAATCACACCTTAAAATTTCCCATGATTGGTGGCGACTCCAAATTTGTGCTCACACGCACACACGTACACAAGTTCCCACACACACACAACTCGTATCTCGAAACGGAAAAGAGATAGAGGAACACACACAACACTCGCCAAATGGGGGTCGGTATCTAGGAAAATAAAAAAAGAATAAAGAACTTACTGTTAGAGATTTTCCGCCGGTGTCGACAGCTTGGCGACTCCACTGGGGACTTAGAGGGTTTAAGCCTATAGTCTTTCGGTGTTTTCTTTGCTAAGCATGTGTGTATATATTTGTTGGTATTCATTATTTGTATAGTATAGTGTCATGTCTATATTCTTGTATATAAACTGCGAACATAGGATAGAGATTTATTTTATGCAACACATATTGTATATTGTGCCCTGTACAAAAAAGTCTTTTCCCTTTTTACTTTCAAAATCATGACATATACACTCATTGGACTTTTGGGTCGAACCCGGACTCAGGTGGGGCTGGGCTAACAGGCTCCACCACGAACCCTTTTATATCTAGGGAACATGAACACGAGAATCCACCCTCTCCCTTCACACCCGTGGAGATCGAGGGGGGCCAAGTGCTTCCCCGGTATCCAATACCCTTTCGACTTCCTTCGGGAGGATGAAACGGGCATGATCATCGGCCCCTTTAGGAAACAGAATTCCAAGCTGTGTCATACCATGTTGCATATAGTAAGCTATAGAGTAGAAAACTTACCTGTGAGGGCTCTGGTAAAAGCCAACCGAGTGAACATCCAACCTAAGATAGGATACCCAAAAATAGGATGTGTCTTTTCAAAATGAGTCAAGGGAAAAGCGTTGTGCTATTTTCCAGGTGGTGATAAAATAATTGGAGCCGACTCAGGTTCTATCTATCTAAACCTTTGTTTGCATGTCATTGTTTGATAAAGGGATAGGATAACCACGTTGTCCATACCCGTTGCAAACCACTCAAACCCAAAGAGTTCCAAACTCTACATGGGATGTATAGAGTCGTGTCGTATCCAACCAAAAGTACGACCCTCACATTAACCGACATCGGTTCCCAAAAATCTTTCAAAAATGGAACCGAACGCCGAAAGGCTCGTCGAATTTCAGTAATGTGAGAGTCTATCTTTTCGTTGATACGCGTGTACATAGTCTTGTCGTACCCCAACCAAAAGTACGACCCTCACATTAACCGACATCGGTTCCCTCCAAAAATTTTCAAAATGGAACCGAACGCCGAAAGGCTCGTCGAATTTTCAGTAATGTGAGAGTCTAGCTTTTCGTTAGTACGATCATACCCGTCATGTACATAGTCTTGTCATCCAACCAAAAGTACGACCCTCACATTTACCGACATCGGTTTCCAAAAAAAAAAAAAACTTTCAAAATGGAACCGAACGCCGAAAGGCTCGTCAATTTTTGGTAATGCGAGAGCCTATCTTTTCGTTGATACGATTGTAACCATTTTGTATAGAGTCGTGTCGTCCTTAACCAAAAGTACGACCCTCACATTTACCGACATCGGTTCCCTCCAAAAATTTTCAAAAAAAATGGAACCGAACGCCGAAAGGCTCGTCGGATTTTGATAATGCAAGAGTCTATCTTTTCGTTAGCACGCCTGTAAACCCTAAGAGTTTCCAAACTCTATAAGGTCGTGTAGAGTCTCGTCATGTCCAACCAAGAGTATGACCTTCGCACTAACTGACATCGGTTCTCAAAAATCTTTCAAAATAGAACCGAACGCCGAAAGGCTCGTCAAATTTTGATAGTGTGAAAGCCCATCTCTTCGTTGACAAGTCCGTACATGTGTCAACCCTAAAGAGTTCTCAACTCTACATAGGAATCTAGATACTTACCCGTTGTGCTTGTCCGTCAACCAAGAATACGACCTTCACACCTATCGACACTGGTTCCCAAAAATCTTTCAAAATGGAACCAAGCGCCGAAAGGCTCGTCGAATTTCCAATGGTGTGAAAGCCTATTTCTTTGGTTGACAATACCACTATGTACATACATGAGTTCTTAACTCTATAGATGTCTATTTGTGTCATCCCGACCCTCATATTGATTGATGTTGGTCACCCAAAATTTCAAAATAAAGCCATGAGCCGAAAGGCTCGCCAATTTCTGGCAACCCAATGGAAAATCCCATCCATTCATCAATGCATATTGCATTCATGCATACCATGCATACGCATACTTAGCCATGGTTTACCCGCAAAGTAAGCCAAGGTCATGCATTCAATTGTGAATTCAAAGTCTAACTTGAACGTTGTTTACCTCTCTAGGTTGATATTTGCATTCACGAATCAAATGGCGGGAGAGAACAAGTGGACCCGGACCTAGCGAGCAAGAGATTCGGATGGTCGCTCTTGAACGAAAGTTCGATGAACTCCTCAGCTTCGTGCAACTAATAGCAAAGCGAAATACGGATGATGAGAACCAAAGGAAAGGAAGATGACAAGGATACCAATGAAGGAGAACCGGAAGGGCATTCCAACACCAACGTCCACTCCACCAAGGCCGCCGACGCCACCGAAAGCCAGAAGGGAAAGACTCCCAGTTGGACAGCAAGATTGATAGTTTGGAGGAGAAGATCAGGCTCATACAGGGTTTGAACTCTTTCGGAAACACGGACTTCTCGAGCATGTCCTGGTTCCCCAACATGACGGTGCCACCCAAGTTCAAGGCCCCGGAGTTCGAGAAATACAATGGGAGAGGAGACCCCATGATCCATCTGCAAATGTACTGCCGAAAGATGGCACCCTACGCCGACAATGAACCATTGCTGATTCAGACGTTTCAAGATACCCTGACAGGGAATGCAGCAGAATGGTACTCACAGTTGAAGAAGATCTCTCATTGGAAGGAACTGGCAGGATACCTTCCTTGGCTCAATACGGGTTTAACTCCCAGAATAGCTCCGGATCGGTTCGATCCTTCAGAAGGATGGAGAAAGAAGAGCAACGAAACCTTCAGGGAATATGCCCAAAGGTGGAGAGAGAAAGCGGCTCGAGCACGCCCGCCACTAGACGAAAGAGAGATGATCAAGATCTTCGTTGATACACTGAAGAACCCCTACTTCGACCGGATGATAGGATTACAAATGCAGTTCTTTGTAGACCTGATACCGGTGGGTGAAAGGATTGAAGATGCCTTGAAAACAAAGAAAATAGTGGACATGACGGCCCTAATGGCATTAGCCGAACAGGCCGCTAAGAAAGCTCCGACAAAGAAGGAAGGAAGGAGATGTGCAGATGATAGGGAGAAACAACGGAAGACCAAGGCAAGTCCTCCCGACTTTCACCATGCAACCGATACAACCTAGGCCTATTCAGGCGCCGGCTCCGACTCAAGCCCCGGCTCCAGTCCCAACACCCCAGGTGCCGGTAAGGCCGGCGGGGAACCAGCCCAATGACAACAGATGGCCCAAAAGAGAGCCGAGACAATTCACGCCACTACCCATGTCCCTGACAGAGTTATACCCCATCCTGATAGAGAAGGGCCTAATCTCACCTATTGTCCCGAAACCTTACAACGGCGGCCCGCAAAGAAGGGATTTCAACCCAAATTCGGCCTGCGATTTCCACTTTGGAGAAGTGGGACACACTGTTGAAAATTGCGGCCAACTGAGGCATCGGGTTCAAGACCTAATTGATCACGGAGTCCTGAAGTTTGAAGGACTACCTAACATCACCACCAATCCTTTGCCTAAACACCCAGAAGGAGGTGTAAACATGGTTGAGATAGAGGAAGGGAACGAGGAGAGTATCGCGTGGAGGCGTCTCTTCTACACCTTGGAGAAGCAGAAACACATCACCCCGTTAGACGCACCACCGGGGCCATCAACAGGGGACTCATGTGAATATCACTCGGGGGCGAGAGGGCACAGCCTAGATTGTTGCGAAGAGTTCAAGAAGAAAGTCACCGATCTGATGGAGAATGGGATAGTGGGGAGAGAAGAAATACCATCAAAAGGAAGCCGTCAACCAGATGACCCCTCCGATTTCGACTGGTACGCAGAGATCAATCTGGATGACATCGTGGAAGACGAGATGGATCTCGATAACCTACAGGATGAAGAAGCCGATTGGGGATACTTCATGGAGGATGATACTGATGAATGGAGAGATGTTGATTTCACCGAATTCTTCCAATTCCCGTGCTTGATAGTGCCACCTGGGTTTGTGACACCGGAATTTGAGATATTTTACGAGGATGGGGATCCGGAGGTCCATTTGCAAAAGTACGGCGAGAAGATGGCCTTACATTTGGAGAATGAGCTTTTGATGATCTCGGTGTTTCCCGAGAGCCTGTCAAAACAAGCTGCCGCCTGGTTCTATCAGCTGAGGAACCTTACCGGCTGGGATGATTTGGTAAGAGTCTTCTTGGAGCGATATCGCTTCAATCCCCATTCGATTCTAGAATACTTGGGTCTGAAGAAAGATGAAGAGCCCTACATCATCCCCGACCCAGGAGTAAGTAAGGTGATCGTGGAGATCAAAGAAGAATCAGACATGTCATCCCTACCAGCACTGGCTGAGGGAGAGGAAGAAGAGAAAGACAAGCCGCCACCACCAGCCAAAGAACCAGATAGCATCACCACCATTGCCGAAGAAGGAGAAGAGCCAATCAAGACACCACCCCCAAGCAACATCACCACCACCACTGCTGAAGAAGAATATGCTGGCCCCATGGTTGAAGGGTTGAGCATCCATACCATCACCGAGGAGGAGGATTCCACCACCACACCACCGACCTGCCACTGCCAACAGGGAGAAGATGTCAAGACGTGGACTTGCGTACCATTGCTACAGCGTGTCTCAAGTAGCAATGAGTAAGCGGTATCCCAGCTATGGGTAACTCGGTTTTGAGTCTACCAATAGCTCGGGAATTTTTGTATCAAACAATTTCGGGTTTCTATGTTTATTTTATGCTTTCAAGATATCATGCCACAATCATAATCATTTCATCATTGTAATATTTCCATTTCCATATTTCAAATGATATGTCACGTGTTTATTCCATGAATCTTTCTATCTTAAATACTCCAATGTGCATTAAATAAATCCAACACGCCATCACACAAAACGAATGGCTTCCCTTTTTTTTTTTCTTACCGTTTTTCCATCCGCTATCCTTTCCAGGATTACACGCAAAACCTCAAACGATCCCCACGTCTCCAAAATTGACAACAAAACGGATTGCTCACTGGATAACATAGATAATTCCGACGAAGAAATCGAATTACCAAGTGACATCCTCGAGGCATTAGAGAGACAAGATGAGGGGTCCAAACCCAACATAGAGGAACTGGAAATCGTAAATCTGGCCAATGAGGGTGAAGAGTCCGAGAGAAGTCAAGATTGGAACCCGCTGCGCCACCGAGCAAAAGGAAGCACTCATTGCACTGTTGAGAGAGTTCCACGAGATCTTCGCCTGGTCTTACCAAGACATGCCAGGCCTAGACACAGACATAGTGGTTCACAAGATTCCTTTGAAGCCAGAGTGCAAGCCCGTAAAGCAAGCACTGCGCCGAATGAAGCCCGAAGTCATTTTGAAGATCAAGGAAGAGGTGGAAAAGCAATTGAAGGCAGGATTCCTAAGCACAGTAACCTATTCGGACTGGGTAGCCAATATAGTTCCCAGTGCCGAAAAAGGACGGAAAAGTTAGAATGTGCGTGGACTATCGGGATCTGAACCGAGCCAGCCCGAAGGATAATTTTCCTCTACCTCACATTGACACCCTGGTCGACAATACAGCAACGAATGCCGTGTTCTCATTCATGGACGGATTCTCAGGGTACAATCAGATCAAGATGGCCGAAGAAGACAAGTCCAAGACTGCTTTTGTCACACATTGGGGAACCTTTGTGTATGATGTCATGCCTTTCGGTCTGAAGAACGCCGGAGCCACTTATCAGCGAGCCATGGTCACTCTCTTCCACGATATGATTCATCATGAGATAGAGGTTTACGTGGATGACATGATTGCTAAGTCTCGAACCGCACAAGATCATCTCACAGACCTACGCAAGCTGTTCCAGCGATTGAAGAAGTATCAGCTTAGGCTAAACCCGAACAAATGTGCCTTCGGCGTCACATCCGGAAAGTTATTAGGCTTCATCGTCAGCGGCAGAGGGAATCGAGATCGATCCCGCAAAGGTCCAGGCCATACGAAGCATGCCCACGCCAAGGACAGAGAAAGAGATCCGAAGCTTCTTGGGAAGGATTAACTATACGTAGCTCGCTTCATTGCACAGCTTACTGGCGAACCTGCGAGCCTCTGTTCAAACTGTTGAGAAAAGATGTGAAGATAAAGTGGACTGAAGACTGCCAGAAAGCCTTTGACAAGATCAAGGAGTATCTGCTCAACCCACCCATCCTGGTTCCGCCAACTCCAGGTCGTCCCCTCATTCTATACCTCACAGTCCAAGAAGCATCCATGGGCTGCATGTTGGGACAACAAGACGAGACTGGGAAGAAAGGAGCAGGCAATCTACTATCTTAGCAAGAAGTTCACGGAGCCAGGAGACCCGCTACTTGTTGGTTGAGAAGACGTGCTGCGCACTGGCTTGGGCCTCCAAGAAGCTGAGACAGTACATGCTCTACTACACCACTTGGTTGGTATCCCGGATGGACCCGATCAAGTACATTTTTGAAAAGCCTGCTTTGACTGGGAAGATCGCACGGTGGCAAGTGCTCCTATCTGAGTTCGACATCTTTATTTGTGGCCCGGAAAGGCAATCAAGGGACAGGCCATAGCCGATTACTTGGCAGATTACCCGTCTGAGCAGTTAGAGCTAATGGACTCAGAGTTCCCAGACGAAGACGTAATGACAGTCGACGAAGACAATCACGGCAGGTGGAAGCTTTACTTTGATGGAGCAGCGAACGCTGTCGGAAGTGGGATTGGCGCGGTCTTGGTATCACCAAAGGGACAACAAACTCCTATCGCTGTTAAGCTGGGGTTTGATTGCACCAACAACATGACTGAGTACGAAGCATGCATCGTCGGTCTGCAAGCAGCTTTGGAATTCGGTGCTTATGAACTGGAAGTCTTCGGAGACTCTCTGCTAATAGTGTCACAGACTAACGGAGAATGGCAGGCTCCGGGATCCCAAGCTCATCCCGTACCAACGATACATCAGCCGGCTAGTCCCAAAGTTCAAGTATGTCACCTTCACATACACCCCAAGAGCTCACAATCACTTTCGCTGATGCGCTCGCCACACTGGCAAGCCTAATCAAGCTAGGTAGAAGGGGATGATGTGCGACCATTGCGGATCGAGACTCGAGATATTCCAGCATACTGCGTGTGCGTGGGAGGAATGCATGAACGTCGAGGCAGAGATAGACGATAAGCCTTGCCTTATATTACGATATCAAGCGCTTCATCCAAGACAGAGAGTATCCACCACGGGCAACCGAAAATGAGAAGAAGTACATCAGAAGAATGGCCTTCCAGTTTTTCCTGAGCGGAGAGATTCTGTACAAGCGAACTCATGATGCCACTCTCTTGCGATGTGTAGACGCTGAAGAAGCTAATCGGTTGATCCAAGGAGATGCACGCGGGACTAATGGGAGCCCATGCCAACGGACCCTTCCTGGCCCGGAAAATTATGAGAGCTGGTTATTACTTGGTTGACAATGGAGAGGGACTGCATCAGACATGTCCAGACGTGCCACAAATGCCAGATGTATCAGAACAGCAAGAATGCACCTCCCCCCAATATCTTCACACTATGGGCCTCGCCGTGGCCGTTCTCTCAGCTTGGGGAATGGATGTGATCGGTGCGATTACCCCAAAGGCGTCTAACGGGCATGAGTTCATACTGGTAGCCATCGACTATTTTACCAAGTGGGTGGGGCATGTTCCTTCAAGAATGTTACTCAAGTCGCGGTCACCCAAGGTTTGTGAAGAACAACATTATCTGCCGTTACGGAATGCCAGAAATGCCTTCAATCACCGACAATGCTTCCACCTGAACAAGTCCGCATGTCACCCGGATTTCAGTATGCCAAGCAGTTCACATTCAGCACCACAACTCTGAATGCCAGACCGTCCTCATCACCGACAATGAACGGAGCCGTGAAGCTGCCAACATGATGGACCAGTATGCCAAGATTTCTGAAGATTCAGCACCACAACTGACTGAGACATACAAAGATTGAACGGAGCCGTAGAAGCTGCCAACAAAAACGTAAAGAAGATTCTGAGCAAGATGACTGAGACATATAAAGATTGGCACGAGCACCTGCCTTATGCTTTGTGCGCCTTACCGAACGTCAGTGAGGACATCCGTTGGAGCTACCCCCTACTCTCTGGTTATATGGGATGGAAGCGGTACTGCCAGTCGAAGTGGAGATCCCTTCTTTGAGAATCCTGTCACAAACTCAGCTGGAAGAAGCTGAATGGGCCCAAGCACGGTATGAGCAGCTGAACTTCATAGATGAAAAGAGATTGGCGGCACTATGCCACGGACAGCTCTACCAGAGACGGATCGAAAGAGCTTACAACAAGAAGGCTCGACCTCGCACTTTCCAACCCGGAGATCTCGTTCTGAAGAAGAGGAATATGGCCTTATCAGATCCACGAGGGAAGTTCGCACCATCATATGAGGGTCCGTACGTGGTGAAGAAAGCCTTCTCAGGGGGAGCAATCATTCTGGCTGATATGGATGGCGAAGAGTTCCGTTCACCCATTAATTCTGATTCTGTAATCAAGTACCATGTATAACTTTTAAGTCAATTTAATCAAAGAGGAATATTTATCAAAGTTCCAATTTGTTATTTTGATAATTCTGAAGAAGGCCCGGGAAGCAACGAAAATCCGTAAGGACGTTGCCCTCGGATGGAAATTACCACGGGTATGGTGAAAACCTCGGAAGAGGCGCCATAGGCAAAAGTAACGTGGAAAGCTGGACTTGGCGTAAGCTGGGGGTAATATATGGCTAAAAAAAAAAAAAAAAAAAAAAAAAAAAATCGGTATCACAACAAGGCAGGCATCAAATCAGTACAAGACTAGTGATCGGGGTTGTTATGCGGTGAAGAGATTTTAGACGAAAGAACGACCTATGTTATCCTTTGAGCAGTACGGTTCGTTCGATATAAAGAGAATGTTTGGGGATCAAGAGGTGGAGCACAAGTGTATCCTTCCAAACACCAGTTTCAAAGTGACATATCATTAAATTCTCACAAACCATTCATACCATGCTTATCCCTTTCAAATTTGTAAATTCTCATGTTCATTCCACAACAATATCCAATTTGTACCATCAATTCATAAAAAGCTAAACTTTGCTAAGTTCACAGATTCTTATACAAACATAGGTTCTCATATAGATACTCATAGACAAAATACGTGCTTCCATTCATTCATTTGTTCATAAACGCATACATTTGATTTTTCATGATGTCTTGAAAGCATGTCTAAATATATCGACTTAGAAGTTAAAAATGGGAGCCATGCATGATCCGACTCGGATTTATGAATGACCCACCATTTAAATACAAAAACTACTGACTACTCACTGCTACGTGAGGTATGCTATCTAATGACCAAGACGTATGCAGGTCTCTCTGCAGAATCTCCCCAAAGCAGTGGAAAGGGCCGGATCCCCCTCATCGTGCTCCTCCAAGACGGCTCGAGCTCTAGGCACCCAAGGAATCCATCACCTGATTGATCTGATGAAGAGCTGTGACCACGGGGAAACCCTCCTGGTTGAGCCAAGAAGCGTTAGACTCAAGAGCGTCATGCACCAAGTCCAACTCAGTCTGCAAGACTCCATTGTCACCCTGGAGAACGCTGATCTGAACCCTCATGGCCCCCATAGGAAGTACGCGCAGATGTGAGCGCCTCCTCACTCGCATCTAGCGCCCGGCGGAGGGCTACAATGTCCTGAGGACGACCTGTGGCAGGATCAACCAAGGCCTGAGTATATGAACGAAGAGAATCAAGCTCATCCTGGACTCGAGTCCTCTCCGCCTGCTCAGTCTCCAGCTGCTCCCGAGTCTCAGCCAAGGTCTCCGCCAGCTGATCCTTAGCATCCTCAGAAATCTCGAGCTGCTCTCTGATGAATTCATTCATTGTACGAAGAGTAGAGACATTCCCTCTCTGAGCCTCTAAGTCGCGACGAAGATTCGCCACCGCCACACTGTTATGATGCAAGGTACTCCGCAGAGACTCTACACGAGCCGCAGACGCTTCTCTCTCAGCTGCCCTAGCAAGGCGTAATGATAACAGCTCTGTTTGAGCCTCCTCAAGCTCTCGCTCCAAAACAGTAACTCTCTCAGGCTGACCAGTGGAGGCTGACACCCGAAGAGAGCGAGACACCAAAGAATGTGATGTGCCTGGCCGTACAGTAGGCCTGAGAGTAAAAAAGGGAGTCCACCCCTCTCTCCACTCGACGAAATCAGAAGCAACAGAGCTATCTCCGGGCGAACCATCCTCGATGAGGACTACCTCCGAAAGGCGGCCTTCCCAGATAACCTCAACCCTAGGAGAGGAGCCTCCACATATCCTCACTAGGGATGTAGTCGAAAGTCACCGCATCCAAGTCACCAAGACGAGGCGGGTACTGAACACCGCCAAACTGACGAAGAGCAAGGCTGGGATAGTAGCCCGTACAACCCCACACCCCAGGAAGAGGCACTCCATCGAAGAGGGCACAATGAGTCCAGGGCTTCCACACTGCTGGCCCCCAAGTGACCTTCCAAGACCATTCACCCAAGGGCAAGTCAAGGAGGTATGATGCCCAATCACGACTATTGCCAGTGAAGGGAAGTGCTATATTGACGGTCTGGCTCACCGTATGCCTCTCAAAGTGATAAGGAGTCTGGAGGCGGTAGAAATGCCGCAGGTGACTACAGAACCAAAGCTGGAGGAGCTGTGTGCAGAACATCGGAACCCCCTCTCCCTGTCTCCTACAATAAGATAAAGACCGCACGGTCTCGCACAATATGGCAGGGATGATAGACCTGCCCTCGCTGAATACTATGGGAATAACACCCAAATCTATCCTACCAGCAGAAGTAGGAAAGAGAAAAATACCTGCGAAAGCGATCTTGAAGGCATTAATTCGGAATTTCTTCCACCCCTTCTTGCCCGCAATAAAGTCCCTAGCAAGCTTCACAGGAAAGTCACTCCGAGAGAAGTACTTCGTCAGCAAATCTAGAGAAATGTTGGCTTTCCGCCAAGTTTCCTCAGGTCGGGCAATCTCTGGACGTAGAACTGCAGTAGTCAAGCCCAAGTACTTCTCCAAGCATCGGTTGGACCGAGGGCCCTGAATGGGTATGACCGGAGTCTCGCTGAAAGGGCGGTCTAGCTGAAGAAGCTCAGCATACTCCTCCATAGTGGGGACAAGATCCACTTCCCCAATGGAAAAGCAACAATGGGTCGGGTCCCAGAAAGAAGCAAGAGCCTCGAGCAAGCCACGATCAACTTGAAGCCGCATGAAAGGGGGAAACTTACCAAAGAACCCCACGATGTCGGCATGGTCGTCCTCTCCAAGAAGAGTCCACCAATGTCTCATCCGCTCAACGCGGAAATCGTGGAAATGAAGTGTCACCAAGGAGTCGGGATCATTACTAGAGGAGGCCATGGACCCAAGGGACTCAAAAACGGGAAAAATGGAGAGATTTTAGTGAAGAAAGAGGAGAGAAACTCGGAAAATGGTTGCTGGTTCGAAGGAGGAGCGTGGTTTAAATAGACGGAAACTGGCGCGTGATGATCACGCGCCGCGCGTGATGATCACGCGCCAGTCCCGTTGGGAATCCCAACGGCTCTTTTTCCCATACCACGCGGATTTGACCCTTTTCACTCACTCCTAGAGGCCCGTTTTGCGCTGTATGAAGGCCATTTTGCAAAAAGTCGCCTATGAGAAAGTCTTGGGTGATCCGGTAATCGAAGATTTCGGCCCGACAACCGAGGACCGACCCGAAACCCTAAAATCGACCCGGGGGTCAAAAATTGAAACAGAGACAATCTCGTAAGGAGGCGTTTGATATAACGTAATCAGAATCGATCTTCCACCAGCGGGGCAGCCCGAGGGCCGAGAACTAGGCTCAAAATTCAGGAACCAGCCCTGAAACCCTAGCTCGACCCAGAAATCTAGAAGTGCAAAAATGACCCGGGATTGTCACACAGGCAAATCCCATGGAACACTGGGGCAAAATTTTTCAAAAAGGTTTTGAAAAATTTTGAAAGGGGATTAGTCTGGCCCTCAAGAAGCTATCACAGTCCGGTACCAGAAAGACAGAAGGAGAAATCCAGAATTCCGCATCAGCAATCATTGCTCTACACTGGGGCAAAATTTTTCTATCTTCAAGAAGCTAGAAAAATTTATTCGACACTACATACTGGGGCAAATTTTTCCATTTTTGTCGAAGAAAAATTGGAAAAAATTCGGAGAGTCATCCAGATGGGCCTCGTGAAGGAGTAAGTCCCAAAATTTGCTGAAATGGGCCTCGTGAAGGAGTAAGTCCCAAAATTTGCTGAAATGGGCCTCGTGAAGGAGTAAGACCCAAGGATTGTGGAAATGGGCCTCGTGGAAGAGTAAGTCCCTATAATGATGAAAACGGGCCCTAAGGAGAGGTAAGCCCCGATATTGATGAACCAGGCCTCGCGGAGGATCGAGACCCAATATCCATACACATAGCCACAAACACATAGCCATAGCCATAAACACATAGCCAAAAACACATCCATACATCCAGAAACACAGCCATACATCCAAACACACATCCATACAAACCCGTGAATCAACATCCAAACAAATAGCCATAAACACACACCCATACCCGTAGCCATAAATACATAACCATAAACACTGCCCATATATACAATAATCAATGTCTGTACAATCCATGTAAATACAAAATGACCGGCCGGAATACAAGGCCCCAAGAAGAAAAAGAAAGGAAAAATATACATCATAGAGAAGGAGGGTCGTCGAAGAACCAGTCTCGAGAAACAGGATCTGGGGGTGGCGAAGAAGAAGTCTGACCAAGACCAGACGAGCCAGCTCCAGTAACAGGAGTAATGCCCATGCCATGAAGCTGATCCTCTAGTCTCCGAATGGTCTCCACATGAGCAGTCAGCACCGCATCCCGAGAACCCAAATCCCTCCGACTCTGGGTCAAGTCCCCCTGCACCCGGGTCAGCTCCCCCTGTACCTGCGTCAGCTCCGCCTGCACACGGGCCGTCTCCTCCTGTGCTCGGGACATATCAGCGGCATAACGATCCTCACTGACCGATAACTCGAGCTGAAGACGTAGAATCTCAGTCTGAAGCCACTCAAACTCTCCAGAAGACCGGGAAAGATGGCTGTCCATAGCTGATCCGCCCATGACCCGACCACCCTCGACCTCATGGAGGGACATCAGAGACCCCAAGGAGACCTGCTCAAACCACTCCCTATATGGCACATCGGCCAGAATCAGAGCTGGATAAGCCTCAACTCCCGCCACGAAAGAATCACTCGGGGCACGTGGGATGTAATCCTCGATGGTCATCAGCTGAGGAGGATCCACAGGGACGAGGGCATCGCCACCTAGCTGCCGCAAGGTCCTCTCGCCCATCAAAAGCTCCCAGGACCTCGGAGATCGGATCCATATCCGCAGGCGAGATAGCTCCATGGCCCTAAACACCTCAGGACGCTCAAGCAGGAATGTGGAGTAAGGCTGAAAGACAATATCAACATCCCTGATACAGTCCACTGTCGTACGGCACTCCATAAGCGTGCGGGTGGTCAGTCGCTGGATCCAAGCCGAATCCCATCGCCTGGCAAGCGGGAATGCGGAATCAGGAGCCGCTGGAAGCCTGCTGGGAGCGAATACGGCAAAATGCTCAAAAGCCCAGAAAAGCGTGAACTGCCAGAAGCCGAGGAAACTGGCGGTCTCTCGACGAGGAGAAGCGGCGCAGGCCCCGAATGTAAAACCCATACGTCAGTGCTCCCCAGTCGTAGTCCCTCAGATCATCAATATCTCTGAACATACCAACTATGGGTGTGGGAATGGAAGACTTGTCATTCCCAAGGAAGCAGCTGAATATGAAATAGGCCGTCCACTGGCGATATCGCAGCTCTGTAGGAGGCTCCTCTATCTCTCTCACCAAGAGATCCCTCAGATAACTAATCTTCAGATAGAAAAGCTTCTTGCCCACGACAGCGGCCGGATCATCGATGCCTAGGATCTCCAGAGCCTCAAAATCAGACACCGGGTCGCTAGGAGGAATCCTACCCCCAAAGCGGAACGGATGCCCAGAATGGCACTCCAGTCAACAGGGAGAGCACCCCCATCTCGCAGGTACTAAGATGGATGGTCCCCGTGTGATGGAAGAACCTCTCCACACCCAACACCTCACCAAAGGATGCCGTACATGCACATAGCGGATGCTGAGGAAGGGACCAAAGCCCAACTCCACGAGAAAATCTCTGTACTCTGGACGAGCGATATCCAGAAGCTGGCTAAACTCGAGCGATATCCAGAAGCTGGCTAAACTCGGACCACCCACCCCGGCCGATACTCTCAGGGGGATCCTGCACAAAGGAAAGGTGTTTAGTACGAAAGAATGCGAAAGAGCTAAACAAAGAAAGAGTGCTATACAAAAACAAAAAAAAACTACTGACAACGACGGACTGAAGATGATGGATGGTTATGGAGATTCGTCAAGAGTGATGTATCCACCACCGGAGTGGTGACAGGATAGCGCGGTCGAATGCCACCCTGGGGAGGGTATCTGAACCCTGGTACAACATGATCCTCCGGTACAACATGATCCTCCGGTATGGGATCCGCGGAAAGAGGAGCGCGGTCAGATTTCCGCCTCTTCGATCTGGCGGGAGGAGCAGCTGGCGGAGCCGCAGTAGGCTGACGAGGCGCACTGGAGGGTCTAGCGCTACGGCCAATAGTAATACCAGGCCGGGAAGAAGGCCGAGCAGTACTAGAAGACAAACCGGCAGCCTCAGCATCAAACTCAGCCTGCAGATCCCTGGCAAGAGATGCGTCAACACGAGTACGTACGTCCTCCATAGCGTCGTACTCATCGTCCGTATCAGGGGGGCTCTCAGGAGCATAAATCACAGCCTTGCCTTTCGCAAGGCGATCGGACCGACGATGGCCCCCGCTACCGCTACCTCGATCAGACATCTGCAAAGGACACAACAAGACAATCCAAGAGTCAGAAAAACCAGGTATATTTCATTTTCAAAAAGATATAGGAAATACATAGAGGGGTCAAAGTTATGCAAGTCATGCAAATTACGCAAACTATGCAAACAAACAAACAAACAATTTTTCCTTGACCACTTGGATGAATTTCCAAAATAGGTCTAACTGCTAGATTACGACTTTGACAAAATGTCGAATCACAAATTTCGTTTCGAGACCTGGGTGGACCAGGCCGATTCGTTCCCGATTCGTCTCCGTTTCGAGGGCTGGGTGGACCAGACCGATTCGGACCCGAATCACAAATTTCGTTTCGAGGGCTGGGTGGACCAGACCGATTCGGACCTGAATCACAAATTTCGTTTCGAGACCTGGGTGGACCAGGCCGATTCGTTCCCGATTCGTCTCCGTTTCGAGGGCTGGGTGGACCAGACCGATTCGGACCTGAATCACAAATTTCGTTTCGAGACCTGGGTGGACCAGGCCGATTCGTTCCCGATTCGTCTCCGTTTCGAGGGCTGGGTGGACCAGACCGATTCGGACCCGAATCACAAATTTCGTTTCGAGGGCTGGGTGGACCAGACCGATTCGTTCCCGATTCATCTCCGTTTCGAGGGTTGGGTGGACCAGACCGATTCGGACCTGAATCACAAATTTCGTTTCGAGACCTGGGTGGACCAGGCCGATTCGTCTCCGTTTCGAGGGCTGGGTGGACCAGACCGATTCGGACCCGAATCATAAATTTCGTTTCGAGACCTGGATGGACCAGGCCGATTCGTTCCCAATTCTTCTCCGTTTCGAGGGCTGGGTGGACCAGACCGATTCGGACCCGAATCACAAATTTCGTTTCGAGGGCTGGGTGGACCAGACCGATTCGTTCCCGATTCATCTCCGTTTCGAGGGCTGGGTGGACCAGACCGATTCGGACCTGAATCACAAATTTCGTTTCGAGACCTGGTTGGACCAGGCCGATTCGTTCCCGATTCGTCTCCGTTTCGAGGGCTGGGTGGACCAGACCGATTCGGACCCGAATCACAAATTTCGTTTTAAGACCTGGGAGCTCACCCAGGCCAATTCATCCCCAATTCGTCCCCGGTTTGAGACTTGGGTGGTCACTCAAGCCAAACCATCCTTGATTTAAAATGTGAAGCAGATTTCAGTTTTGCACACAAAATTTGGAAGAATTTCCAAGACAAGTTAAAATTCTTCTGCATTGCGGGACCCACTCGAGTCCCAAGTCTAAATAAGGCAGGTCCTAGGCCCAACCCATGATTTTCAAAAAATATATGCCCCATAGAAAAAAAAGAGAGTGTGCGTAGCAACGCAACCCAAAAGCAATAAAGGCACGACATAGTGCCCCCCAAAAAATACACAAGCATCATAATAAACATGGTGTCTTAAAATTTTTTTTTTTTGCGTATCTCTCATCTCATGTGTTTCCAAACACATGTGTATGTATGTGCGTGTCTACAAAGGCTCATTTGTACATGCGCAGACCCCTGGCATAAATGCATTTTTGTGCACTAACATGTTTGCTAAGTATGTAATGCATCCCAAAACATACAATGACATGTTAAACAAAAAGAAATAAAAGCAGAAATGCACAAGGAAGAAGCATAAGACATAAAAGAGGAAGCAAATAATCCGACCGTTCAAAACTGAAAAGAAGGGTGGGGATGGAAAGGTGC
>OU015764.1:18689847-18712130 GCA_907173295.1 Fagus sylvatica
GCCCACTGGCGATATCGTAGCTCAGTAGGAGGCTCCTCCCTATCTCTCCTCAAGACATCCGCCAGATGCCGAATCCTCACGGAAGGACGCCGGACGCCCTCTATAGCATCACGATCAGCAAGACCCAAAATCTCCCTAGCCTCAAAGCCATCTATAGGCTCGCTAGGGGGAGCTCTCCCTCCAAAACGGATGCCCAAGATAGCACTCCAATCTACAGGAAGCACCGCCATCTCGCAGGTACTGAGGTGGAAGGTCCCGGTGTGATGAAAGAATCTCTCTATGAAACACCACACCGCCGGGTGGTACACTGATACATAGGGGATGCTGAGGAAAGGGCCGAAGCCCAGCTCTATCAAAAACTCTCTATACTCCGGACGGGAAGCCTCCAAGAGTCTGCAAAAATCAGACCACCCACCTCGGCCAGCACTATCAGGAGGCTCCTGCACAAAATCCGAAAGAAGAATGTCAATACAGAGATTTGCAAAGACCAAGAACAAAAGAGACATACGAAAGTATGAGAGTACCTGACAGCGACGGACCAGAGAAGACGGATGAGCAAGGAGGTTCGTCAGAAGGGGCGTGTCAGATATCTCAACCGCAACAGGGTAACGCGGTCGAATGCCACCATGGGGAGGATATCTAAATCCTGGCGCAACGTAATCCTCGGGAATGGTGCCCGCAGAATCAGGAATCCCCTCAGTCCTCTGCCTCTTCAATCTCGAAGGGGGAATACCCGTCGACCTGGTATGAGGACGACGAGGTGCGGCAGAAGGAGCATCGCTGGGACCAGTGGTGACACCAGGCTGTGGAGAAGGACGAGTCGTCTCAGAAGGCCTAGCACTACGACCAATGACGACTCCAGGTCGAGGAGGAGGCCGAGCCGCACTAGGAGCTAAACCAGCAGCCTCGGCATCGAGCTCCGCCTGCAGGTTCCGGGCGAGGGAGGCATCAAGGCGAGTACGTACGTCCTCCATAGCACCATACTCATCGTCCGTATCGGGAGAACTCTCAGGAGCATAAGCTACAGCCTTGCCTTTCGCAAGGCGATCGGACCGGCGATGGCCCCCGCTACCGCTACCTCGATCAGACATCTGCAAAGAACACAACAAGACAATCCAAGAGTCAGAAAAACCAGGTATATTTCATTTTCAAAAAATATAGGAAATACATAGAGGGGTCAAAGTTATGCAAGTCATGCAAATTACGCAAATTATGCAAACAAACAAGCAAACAATTTTTCCTTGACCACTTGGATGAATTTCCAAAATAGGTCTAACTGCTAGATTACGACTTTGACAAAATGTCGAATCACAAATTTCGTTTCGAGACCTGGGTGGACCAGGCCGATTCGTTCCCAATTCGTCTCCGTTTCGAGGGCTGGGTGGACCAGACCGATTCGGACCCGAATCACAAATTTCGTTTCGAGACCTGGGTGGACCAGGCCGATTCGTTCCCGATTCGTCTCCGTTTCGAGGGCTGGGTGGACCAGACCGATTCGGACCCGAATCACAAATTCCGTTTCGAGACCTGGATGGACCAGGCCGATTCGTTCCCGATTCGTCTCCGTTTCGAGGGCTGGGTGGACCAGACCGATTCGGACCCGAATCACAAATTTCGTTTCGAGACCTGGGTGGACCAGGCCGATTCGTTCCCAATTCGTCTCCGTTTCGAGGGCTGGGTGGACCAGACCGATTCGGACCCGAATCACAAATTTCGTTTCGAGACCTGGGTGGACCAGGCCGATTCGTTCCCAATTCGTCTCCGTTTCGAGGGCTGGGTGGACCAGACCGATTCGGACCCGAATCACAAATTTCGTTTCGAGACCTGGGTGGACCAGGCCGATTCGTTCCCGATTTGCAGCTTGGGTAGTTCCCAAGTCAGATCACCCCTCAACCTGTTTGGACTGAGATTCCAAACCGTTGAACCACCCGATTTGCAGCCGATTTGTTTGGAGCCAAACCGTTGGATTTGTTGGGTAGTCCCCAAGTCAGATCACTCCTCAACCTGTTTGGACTGAGATTCCAAACCGTTGAACCACCCAATTTGAGACTCGAATAAATTTCAAGTCTCCAACAAAAAAGAACACACATTTCCCAAGTTTGTGCAAATCTCAAACTTGACCCTTAATTTTCGAAATACTGACCTCACAAAAAAAAATGCACGACGTAGTGCCCTAAAATAATAATAATAATAACAAAAAATGTATACGCAGCATTTCAATAAATGTTGTGTTACCAAATTTGTGTTTTTCACCTCATGTGCTTCCAAGCACATGTACGTGCGCATGTGTGCCTACAAAGGTTCATTTGTACATGCACGTGTTTCTATACCCAAATACATTTTTGTGAACAAACATGCTTGCTAAGTGTGTATTACATCCCCAAACATACAAGGGAACTAAAGAAAATAAAAGCAGAAGTACATAAAGCAGAAGCATGGGACATAAAAAAGGAAGCAACCAATCCGACCGTTCAAAACTGAAAAGAAAGGTGGGGATGGAAAGGTGCTTACCTATAGGACGTATAGGCGAAGACTGATCGTCAATCAGAGTCCTGGATCATAAGAAAAAGACCAAAAAGACACAAAAAGAGAATAACCCAATCAGCACATTTCGACCGTTTAAAACTGAAATAAATGGTAGGGATGGAAAGGGGCTTACTCGTGGAGCGCGTAGGCGAAGACGGCGCGTCAATCGGAGTCCCGGATAGCAAGATATGAGCAAAAGAGTGAAGAGGGGCGAAGTGGGGTCCAGAGAGCGAAAAGGGAAAGAAAACGACAAAATGAAGGGGAAAGGCCGCGCGGGGCCTGAAGTAGTGGGACCTCGCGCATGACCGTCATGCGCCGCGCATGATGGTCATGCGCGAGTTCCCAAAACTGCCCCGTTTCACCATTTCAAGCCCCGAATTGTCTTTTCGCATCCCGACCGATCTTCTCCAAGCCCTGGAATACCCATTTGGACTCCGGAAGGACTGGCACGCAAACCGAGACAAACTACGCGACAGCCGTAGGAGAACGCGGAAACCGAGAAAATCCGAGCGGGCAAAAATCGAGTCATTTATTCTTTGTCCAACGTTCCTTGTGCCAAGAAACGCCGAACAAAGAAGG
This sequence comes from Fagus sylvatica, assembly GCA_907173295.1. Classification (NCBI taxonomy): domain Eukaryota; kingdom Viridiplantae; phylum Streptophyta; class Magnoliopsida; order Fagales; family Fagaceae; genus Fagus; species Fagus sylvatica. The sequence goes on from OU015764.1 coordinate 18,692,953, forward strand.
GGCAACTGTCATAACCCCATTTTTACCCCCGGGATTTTCTCGGGTGTCGGCACGCAAAACGAGGCAGCCCGAACCAAGTCCGGCCTGATCCGACGAGGGCTCATCACCATCAAATACTCCCAAAAAGAAGGTCCGAGACACATTTCCCAAGGTTTGACCAAGTTTGACTAGGGTTGACCAAGTTTGACTAGAGTTGACCAAAGTTTGACCGAGGTTTGACCGAGCCGTTTCCAACCCGACTAGGACCCACCGTTGCCCAGAAACCCTTGAAATGTAAGTCCGGGATACATTTCCAAGAGTTTGGAGAGCTTTGACCAAGTTCGACCAAGTTTGACCAAGGTTGACCAAGTTTGACCAAGGTTTGACCGGACCATTGACCAGACCAAAAACTGGATCGAACTGACCACCCCTTGACCAAGGTATAGAGAATATCAAGAGCTTCGATTCCGTACTTTACGGGTCGAAAACGGACGAGAAACGAGAGAGTTGTGGCCAAAACTGCGAAAAAACGGTCCGACACTTAGCCAAATTTTTGGTAGGTGTTGTTGACAAAACAGCCTATTTGGGAGGCAACGTTTGCGCAAAGATTCTCTCCGACCCGCTGCAACTTGGTCCGAGAGCCAAGACCCTTAGGCAAGAGGTTCACTTCAGCTACCACACGCAACTTTCGGATCGTCAAGAGCTCCTCCGGTCAAGCCGGAATCTCAGTCAAAAGATTGACCCCTTGGCATAAGGAACATTCCGACGGCCTCCGTTCGCAAGGATCATATCTTGCGAACCCAAGCTCGCCTCTGTGCAAGGCCTGTACCGTTAAAAAGTAGGTAACGCAAGCTTTCCGACGATACCAAGATCGTCGGAAATCCGACATCGGGAGCTACGTCTACCACGCGCGTGAAAACAGGCCGACAAAATAAGGTTTTGCTGAAAGTTCCGGGAATTTTCCCACCGACGTTGCCACGCTTGCGCACAGAGTCTTCCTGACTCGCAACAAGTTGATCTGCGAGCCCGGGCACATTGGAAAGAAGGACACATCCATGCACGACGTGGAACTCTCGGATCGCCAAGAATTTATCGGGGTCAGCCGGAATCCTGATCGGAAAACTGCCCTCAAACGGACCAAAAACACCCCGGTGGACTCTGCTCGCGGGGCCATATCTCACAAGTCCAAGCTCGGATTTCCCGCGAATCCGGAACCTTGCAAAAATAGGCAGCGCAAGCTTTCCGACGGTACCAAGAACGTCAAAATCCGACATCGGGAGCTAGGTCAAATATGCGCGCGAACTGGGACAAGATTTGAGAAAAAACGCGCTGGGAGCAAAACGCATTTTTTCTCCCGGACAGCCGCCTTCGCGCGCAGAGTCTTTCCTGCTCGCAACAAGTTGATCCGCGAGCCCGGGTGCGTTGGAAAGATAATGACTCCGGCTACGTCGTGGAACTCTCGGTTCGCCGATAGCATCCCCCGTTTGACCGGAATCTTCGCATCGGAAGAGTGCACAAAAACAGCTCCGACACCCCGACTTCCGGGAGCCATAACTCCCTCGTCCGAACTCCGATTCGCGCAAACTTTATATCGTTGGAAAGAGGACGTCGAGAGCTTTCCGACGATATGCCGCATGACCCATTTTGAGTTCCGGAAGACCTCCAAAACTGCCCCCGAAAATCGGATAAAAAAGGGTACGCGCACGGAAATCGAGGAGGATTCGAGGAGGCTGCTGGCGTGGAAGGATAAGACTGCCACGTGGCAGTACCACAACTCGCGCAGGACCGTCATGCGCCGCGCATGATGGTGCTGCGCGAGGCGTGCACGGTTTTCTATAAAACCGACCCTCCCCCCCTCATTTGCACATAGTTTTTGCTCGGGCACTAGGCCTTCTAGAGCTTAGTTTAGGCAGAAAATAGGGGTTTAGGGGGTTTTAGGAGGGGTTTTTGGGTAGTTTTAGAGAGAGAGACTCCTCTCTAGGTAATCTCTCTCTCTCTCTAAGCTCTTTCTCTCTCTTTCTTTAGGGATTTTGGGGGGTTTTTAGAGTGAGAAGCACCTATTAGGTGCTTCTCTCTCTAACCTCTCCTCATCTTCCCACTCCTCTCTCTCTCTCTCTCTTTCTCTTACATTCTTTAGTTCATTTATTTCATTTATGCTTTACTAGTTTCTTATTTGTCCATTTATTGCTTTATTTACATTTCCTTGTCATTTATTGCTTTATTTACATTTCCTTGTCATTTATCGCTTTATTTACATTTCTAGTCATTTATCGCTTTATTTACATTTTATACGCACTTGTGAATATTTGTTGTGATTACCCCCCCCTCCCCCGGTGTGTTTTAGTACGGCAATATTGAGTGGCTTTGGCGGCTCGCGTAAGTCCTCTAACAAAAGGCCGTTGACAACCATGTTAGCCCACGAGGTCTTGACCCGAAAAATACACCGGTTTCCTCGTGTTTTAGTACGGCAAATATTGAGTAGCTTTGGCTCAGTTGCGTAAGACCTCTAACGAGGCCGTAACAACCTTGTTAGCCTACGAGGTATTTGACCCGAAAAATACATCCCCATGTGTTAAATAACGTCATTTATCGCTTTATTTACATTTACTACGTTGTAAATATTATATTGTGAATATTGTCATTTTCCCATTTTTCCCTTTGTGATTTGGGCGTGATAATCCCGATTGGTCGTGGTGGACTATGTAAGACCTCAAAGAGGCATTTAACCACCACGTAATTCCATAGGCATTGGACCCATTAAAAACCCCCATGTTTAAATATTGTCATTTATCGCTTTATTTACATTTACTACGTTGTAAATATTATATTGTGAATATTGTCATTTTCCCATTTTTTCCCTTTGTGATTTGGGCGTGATAATCCCGATTGGTCGTGGTGGACTATGTAAGACCTCAAAGAGGCATTAACCATCCACGTAATTCCATAGGCATTGGACCCACAAAATTCCCTTGTTGAAAGTTCCATTAATTTATTGCTTCCCGTTATGCTCTAAATTTCTTGCCATTTTTACTACGTTGTAAATATGATTTATCCGTCATTATTTTGATTTGGGCATGAAAATACCAAACGGTATTGGTGGTTTTAGGTAAGTCTTTCAATAGCACTAAACCCCATGTAAATCCATAGGCGTTGGACCCACAAAATTTTTTCCAAAGCCGGTTATTTACATTATTTACTACGTTGTTGTAAATATTGTTCATTTTTCATTATTTTGATTTGGGCATGAAAATACCAAACGGTGTTGGCGGTTTTAGGTAAGTCTTTCAATAGCACTAAACCCCATGTAAATCCATGAGGCGTTGGACCCGTAAATTGCAAACCCATTTTCAAATAGATTTTCTCATATTAAGTCCTATTTGGCGTCGAAGGTTTGGATAAGTCTTTCAATAGCACCAACCCTTCGTGTAAGCCCGAAAAGGCATTGAAACCCCATTTTCAAATAGATTTTCACCATATAAGTCCTATTTGGCGTCGAAGGTTTGGATAAGTCTTTCAATAGCACCAACCCTTCGTGTAAGCCCGAAAAGGCATTGAAACCCCATTTTCAAATAGATTTTCTCATTTAAGTCCTATTTGGCGTCGAAGGTTTGGATAAGTCTTTCAATAGCACCAACCCTTCGTGTAAGCCCGAAAAGGCATTGAAACCCCATTTTCAAATAGATTTTCTCATTTAAGTCCTATTTGGCGTCGAAGGTTTGGATAAGTCTTTCAATAGCACCAACCCTTCGTGTAAGCCCGAAAAGGCATTGAAACCCTTTTCAAAAGATTTTCCTCATTTAAGTCCTATTTGGCGTCGAAGGTTTGGATAAGTCTTTCAATAGCACCTAACCCTCCGTGTAAGCCCGAAAAGGCATTGAAACCCTCTTTTTAAATTGTTTTGTTTTATTCATGTAAATCCTATGGTGGTGTCGGGATCCGAGTAAGTCTTTCAATAGCATCGAATCCCGACCCCACGAGGTCTTTGACCCTTTCCTTAAAAATTCTTGTGTTATAATACAATTTCATTAAGTGTTAAGCATTATATTGCCAAATGCCATGCACATACTTGCATTATATTTATGCCTCATGCCGATCTCATTTGATTCATGATTTATGTGCTTGCGATCATATACCATGACTTGTATTTTGTGCTGCGACATGCCGTGATATTTTGCCATTTTACCATCTTGATTTACTTGCTGATACTTGCTTGATTGTTTATTGCTTTGATATAAAAATGTGATTAAAATACACTTTGCCATGAAAACTTTAAAAAGAGTAAACATGGTAATGTGGGCGTTAGAAACGAAGGTATGAGTCCTTTACACGGGGGCGTGGCTGGTACGTGCTTTCGTGTAAGGGATTCTACACGTTCTAACTCCCATAGGATCATGGTCTAAAATTCCCCAAAGTGTGAATTAATCACCCAAAACCCCGCCATTTGACGGACCGCTTTACTCTTGGAAATCAAGGGTAAAGAGATCCCGAATATGGCACAAAAAAAACATTAATTGTTTGTCCCGGCACTAGGTGTTAGGATTTCAAGTATATCCTACCACCGAAATGCCCGGAAATTTAAAAGATACAAAGATAAAAGGGATGGTGAAATAAAGAGTCTAATCAAAACCGAACGAAGTCATATTACGTTTGCCATTTTTGGTATATCGTACGACGGAAATCGGGACATTTGTACATAATAAAAACCAACAAACTTAGGCTTAGCAAATAAAGAAAACATTAGGAAGGAGGTAACCGTTTTCTTAAACGGATGTCGTGGGGTGCCTAACACCTTCCCCACGCATAAGCAAACCCCCGAACCTATCTCTGGTTCAAGACCATTTAGTTGTAGATGTCTAAATAGGGTAAAATCTATTAGACATAGGTGCCCAATCACACCTTAAAATTTCCCATGATTGGTGGCGACTCCAAATTTGTGCTCACACGCACACACGTACACAAGTTCCCACACACACACAACTCGTATCTCGAAACGGAAAAGAGATAGAGGAACACACACAACACTCGCCAAATGGGGGTCGGTATCTAGGAAAATAAAAAGAAAAAAAAGAAACTTAGAATTTTCCGCCGGTGTCGACAGGTGAGGCACCCCAACTTCCGTGTTTCCCCCATGTTTAAATATTGTCATTTATCGCTTTATTTACATTTACTACGTTGCGCGTATTATATTGTGAATATTGTCATTTTCTCCCCTTTTCCCTTTGCGATTTGGGCGTGATAATCCCGATTGGTCGTGGTGGACTATGTAAGACCTCAAAGAAGCTTTAACCACCACGTAATTCCATAAGGCATTGGACCCATGAAAATCCCACGCTTTTAATTCCATTATTTGCTTTAAATATATTTATCGCTTTCCGCAATGCTTTAAATACATTCATCGCTTTATTTACTTTTACGCGCTTGTGAATATATTGTGTTGTTATTATCTCCGTTTCCCATAAAAATGGGCGTGATAATCCCGATTGGTCGTAATGGTTTATGTAAGACCTCAAGGAGGCATTAGCCATTACATAATTCCATAGGGTATTGGACCCACGGAAATCCCTTGTTTAAACCCCATTATTTTCGAACATTGTCCATTTTCTTTTATTTTAATTTGGGCATGAAAATACCGAACGGTATTGGTGGTTTTAGGTAAGTCTTTCAATAGCACTAAACCCCATGTAAATCCATGAGGCATTGGACCCGTAAATTGCAAACCCCATTTCCAAAACAATTTTTCCCATATAAGTCCTATTTGGCTTCGCGGGTTTAGGTAAATCTTTTCAAATAGTACTAAACCCCCGTGTAAGCCCGAAAAGGCATTGAAACTCATTTCCAAAACAATTTTTCTCATTTAAGTCCTATTTGGCTTCGCGGGTTTAGGTAAATCTTTTCAAATAGTACTAAACCCCCGTGTAAGCCCGAAAAGGCGTTGAAACTCATTTCCAAAACAATTTTTCTCATTTAAGTCCTATTTGGCTTCGCGGGTTTAGGTAAATCTTTTCAAATAGTACTAAACCCCCGTGTAAGCCCGAAAAGGCATTGAAACTCATTTCCAAAACAATTTTTCCCATATAAGTCCTATTTGGCTTTGCGGGTTTAGGTAAATCTTTTCAAATAGTACTAAACCCCCGTGTAAGCCCGAAAAGGCATTAAAACTCATTTCCAAAACAATTTTTCCCATATAAGTCCTATTTGGCTTCGCGGGTTTAGGTAAATCTTTTCAAATAGTACTAAACCCCCGTGTAAGCCCGAAAAGGCATTGAAACTCATTTCCAAAACAATTTTTCCCATATAAGTCCTATTTGGCTTCGCGGGTTTAGGTAAATCTTTTCAAATAGTACTAAACCCCCGTGTAAGCCCGAAAAGGCATTGAAAACTCATTTCCAAAACAATTTTTCCCATATAAGTCCTATTTGGCTTCGCGGGTTTAGGTAAATCTTTTCAAATAGTACTAAACCCCCGTGTAAGCCCGAAAAGGCGTTGAAACTCATTTCCAAAACAATTTTTCTCATTTAAGTCCTATTTGGCTTCGCGGGTTTAGGTAAATCTTTTCAAATAGTACTAAACCCCCGTGTAAGCCCGAAAAGGCGTTGAAACTCATTTCCAAAACAATTTTTCTCATTTAAGTCCTATTTGGCTTCGCGGGTTTAGGTAAATCTTTTCAAATAGTACTAAACCCCCGTGTAAGCCGAAAAGGCGTTGAAACTCATTTCCAAAACAATTTTTCTCATTTAAGTCCTATTTGGCTTCGCGGGTTTAGGTAAATCTTTTCAAATAGTACTAAAACCCCGTGTAAGCCCGAAAAGGCATTGAATCCTCTTCTAAAAATTGCCTTGTTTTATTCATGTAAATCCTAAGGTGGTGTCGAGATTTGAATAAGCCTTTCAAATAGCATCAAATCCCGGCCCCACGAGGTCTTGACCCTTTCCCTAAAATTCTCATGAATTGTACCTTGCCATTTCAAATAAATGTTGCATTTATGTCCTTTCATACTTATGATTGATGTACTGCTAACATACCATGATCATCCCATTTTGTCATACTTGTGATTTATGTGCTGCGAACATGCCGTGATTACTTGTTTGAACATTCTATTCGCTTTCATACTCTTTCTTGTAATTATGTGTTGTGAATATACCGTTGTCGACACCGGCGGAAAATCTCTATTCTTTTTCTTTTTATTTTCCTAGATACCGACGCCCATTTGGCGAGTGTGTGTGTGATCTCTATCTCTTTTTCGTTTCGAGATACGAGTTGTGTGTGTGTGGGAACTTGTGTACGTGTGTGCGTGTGAGCACAAATTTGGAGTCGCCACCAACCATGGGAAATTTTAAGGTGTGATTGGGCACCTATGTCTAATAGATTTTACCCTATTTAGACATCTACAACTAAATGGTCTTGAACCAGAGATAGGTTCGGGGGTTTGCTTATGCGTGGGGAAGGTGTTAGGCACCCCACGACATCCGTTTAAGAAAACGGTTACCTCCTTCCTAATGTTTTCTTTTATTTGCTAAGCCTAAGTTTGTTGGTTTTTATTATGTACAAATGTCCCGATTTCCGTCGTACGATATACCAAAAATGGCAAACGTAATATGACTTCGTTCGGTTTTGATTAGACTCTTTATTTCACCATCCCTTTATCTTTGTATCTTTTAAATTTCCGGGCATTTCGGTGGTAGGATATACTTGAAATCCTAACACCTAGTGCCGGGACAAACAATTAATGTTTTTGGTGCCATATTCGGGATCTCTTTACCCTTGATTTCCAAGAGTAAAGCGGTCCGTCAAATGGCGGGGTTTTGGATGATTAATTCACACTTTGGGGAATTTTAGACCATGATCCTATGGGAGTTAGAACGTGTAGAATCCCTCTTACACGAAAGCACGTACCAGCCACGCCCCCGTGTAAAGGACTCATACCATGGTGTCCAAAAGCCAGGGCGAGCCGTAACCCTTGGATTGCACCAACTTCGTTTCTAACGCCCACATTACCATGTTTACTCTTTTTAAAGTTTTCATGGCAAAGTGTATTTTAATCACATTTTTATATCAAAGCAATAAACACTCAAACAAGTAATCACGGCATGTTCGCAGCACATAAATCACAAGAATGAGCATGGCATCAAAGTGGTAAAACATTCAGTCAAATAATCACGGCATGTTCGCAGCACATAAATTACAAGAATGAATGAGTATGGAATGATCACGGCATGTTTGCAGCACATAAATCATAAGAAGTTCAAATGAGTAATCACGGCATGTTCGCAGCGCATAAATTACTAAAATGAATGAGTATTGAATGATCACGGCATGTTTGCAGCACATAAATCATAAGAAGTTCAAATGAGTAATCACGGCATGTTCGCAGCGCATAAATTACTAAAATGAATGAGTATTGAATGATCACGGCATGTTTGCAGCACATAAATCATAAGAAGTTCAAATGAGTAATCACGGCATGTTCGCAGCGCATAAATTACTAAAATGACAAGTATGGGATGATTATGGCATGTTGGCAGCATATCAATGAACACAACACTTAATCGAAATGTATTTCATGAGAATTTTTAGGGAAAGGGTCAAGACCTCGTGGGGTCGGGATTCGATGCTATTGAAAGACTTACTCGAATCTCGACACCACCATAGGATTTACATGAATAAAACAAAGCAATTTAAAGAGGGTTTCAATGCCTTTTCGGGCTTACACGAAGGGTTGGTGCTATTGAAAGACTTATCCAAACCTTCGACGCCAAATAGGACTTAAATGAGAAAATCTATTTGAAAATGGGTTTCAATGCCTTTTCGGGCTTACACGAAGGGTTGGTGCTATTGAAAGACTTATCCAAACCTTCGACGCCAAATAGGACTTATATGGTGAAAATCTATTTTGAAAATGGGTTTTCAATGCCTTTTCGGGCTTACACGAAGGGTTGGTGCTATTGAAAGACTTATCCAAACCTTCGACGCCAAATAGGACTTACGCCAACACCGTTTGGTATTTTCATGCCCAAATCAAAATAATGCAATATGAACAATATTTACAACAACGTAGTAAATAATGTAAATAACCGGCTTTGGAAAAGAGTATTTTTGTGGGTCCAACACCGTATGGATTTACATGGGGTTTAGTGCTATTGAAAGACTTACCTAAAACCACCAATACCGTATGGGATTTTCATGCCCAAAATAATGACGGATAAATCATATTTACAAGGTAGTAAAAATAGCGAGAAATTTAGAGCATAACGGGAAGCAATAAATTAATGGAATTTATAAGGAGGGGATTTTGTGGGTCCAATGCCTATGGGATTACGTGATGGTTAATGCCTCTTTGAGGTCTTACATAGCCCACCACGACCAATCGGGATTATCACGCCCAAATCACAAAGGAAAAAATGGGGAGAATAACAATATTCACAATATAATACAACGTAGTAAATGTAAATAAAGCGATAAATGACAATATTTAACACATGGGGATGTGTTTTTCGGGTCAAATACCTCGTAGGCTAACAAGGTTGTTACGGCCTCGTTAGAGGTCTTACGCAACTGAGCCAAAGCTACTCAATATTTGCCGTACTAAAACACAAGGGACCGGTGTATTTTTCGGGTCAAGACCTCGTGGGCTAACATGGTTGTCACGGCCTCGTTAGAGGTCTTACGCGAGCCGCCAAAGCCACTCAATATTGCCGTACTAAAACACACCGGGGGAAGGGGGGGGAGAATCACAACAATATATATATATTCACAAGTACGTAGTAAAATGTAAATAAAGCGATAAATGACTAGAAATGTATGTAAATAAAGCGATAAATAAATAAATAAAGACTAGGAAAAATAAATAAAGCGATAAAGAGACAAGGAAATGTAAATAAAGCGGTAAATGAACTTAAAGAATGAGAGAGAGAGAGAGAGAGAGAGAGGGGGGAAGATGAGGAGAGGTTAGAGAGAGAAGCACCTAATAGATGCTTCTCACTCTAAAAACCCCCCAAAATCCCTAAAGAAAGAGAGAGAGAGAAAGAGCTTAGAGAGAGAGAGAGATTACCTAGAGAGGAGTCTCTCTCTCTAAAACTACCCAAAAACCCCTTCCTAAAACCCCCTAAAACCCCTATTTCTGCCTATTCTAACGCTCAAGGAGCCTAGAGCCCGAGCAAAATTGTGTGCAAATGAGGGGGGGGGAGGCTTTATTTATAGGGGGGCGTGCACGCGGGGCGCGCCATGATCGCGCGCGGCGCGTGATGGTGGCGCGCCTCGCGTGCACGCCTCCCGCCAGACAGCTGTCTGCACTTCCTCGATTCTCGCGCGCGTACCCTTTTTTGATCCGATTTTCGAGGGCAGTTTTGGAGGTCTTCTGGAACTCAAAATGGGTCATGCAGGCATATCGTCCGGAAAGCTCTCGACGTCCTCTTTCCAACGGTATAAAGTTTGCATGAATCGGAGTTCGGACGAGAGGAGTTATGGCTCCCGGAAGTCGGGGTGTCGGAGCTGTTTTCGTGCACTTTTCCGGTGAAGATTCCGATCAAACGGGGGATGCTATCGGCGAACCGAGAGTTCCACGTCGTAGCTGGAGTCGTTATCTTTCCAACGCACCCGGGCTCGCGGATCAACTTGTTGCGAGCAGGAAAGACTCTGCGCGCGAAGGCGGCTGTCCGGGAGGAAAAATGCGTTTTCCTCCCAGCGCGTTTTTCTTCAAATCTTGTCCCAGTTCGCGCACATATTTGACCTAGCTCCCGATGTCAGATTTCGACGTTCTTGGTACCGTCGGAAAGCTTGCGTTGCCTACTTTTGCAAGGTTCCGGATTTGCGGAAATCCGAGCTTGGACTTGTGAGATATGGTTCCGCGAACAGAGGCCACCGGAGTGTTTTTGGTCCGTTTGAGGGCAGTTTTCCGATCAGGATTCCGGCTTGACCCCGATAAAATCTTGGCGATCCGAGAGTTCCACGTCGTGCATGAATGTGTCTTCTTTCCAACGTGCCCGGGCTCGCGGATCAACTTGTTGCGAGTCAGGAAGACTCTGCGCGCAAGCGTGGCAACGTCGGTGGGAAAATTCCGGAACTTTCAGCACAGCCTTATTTCGTCGGCCTGTTTTCACGCGCGTGGTAGACGTAGCTCCCGATGTCGGATTTCGACGATCTTGGTATCGTCGGAAAGCTGGTGCTACCTACTTTTCCAAAGGTACAGGCCTTGCACAGAGGCGAGCTTGGGTTCGCAAGATATGATCCTGCGAACGGAGGCCGTCGGAATGTTCCTTATGCCAAGGGGTCATCTTCTGACTGAGATTCCGGCTTGACCGGAGGAGCTCTTGACGATCCGAAAGTTGCGTGCGGTAGCTGAAGTGAACCTCTTGCCTAAGGGTCTTTGGCTCGTGGACCAAGTTGCAGCGGGTCGGAGAGAATCTTTGCGCAAACGTTGCCTCCCAAATAGGCTGTTTTGTCAACAATACTTACCAAAATTTGGCTAAGTGTTGGACCGTTTTTTCGCAGTTTTGGCCATAACTCTCTCGTTTCTCGTCCGTTTTCGACCCGTAAAGTACGAAATCGAAGCTCTTGATATTCTCTATACATTGGTCAAGGGGTGGTCAGTTCGATCCAGTTTTTGGTCTGGTCAACGGTCCGGTCAAACCTTGGTCAAACTTGGTCAACCTTGGTCAAACTTGGTCGAACTTGGTCAAAGCTCTCCAAACTCTTGGAAATGTATCCCGGACTACATTTCAAGGGTTTCTGGGCACGGTGGGTCCTAGTCGGGTTGGAAACGGCTCGGTCAAACCTCGGTCAAACTTTGGTCAACTCTAGTCAAACTTGGTCAACCCTAGTCAAACTTGGTCAAACCTTGGGAAATGTGTCTCGGACCTTCTTTTTGGGAGTATTTGATGTGATGAGCCCTCGTCGGAACAGGCCGGCTTGGTTCCGGGCTGTCCTCGTTTTGCGTGCCGACACCCGAGAAAATCCCGGGGGTAAAAATGGGGTTATGACAACTTGTGAATATATTGCGTGTTATTACTTGTAAAAATGGGCGTGATAATCCCGATTGTCGTGGTGGATTTTAAGACCTCAAAGAGGCATTAACCAACGTAATCCCATAGGCATTGGACCCACAAAATTCCCTTGTGATAAACTCCATTAATTTATTGCTCCCCATTACGCTCTAAATTTATTGCCATTATTTCACCATTTTTACTACGTTGTAAATATGATTTATCCGTCATTATTTTGATTTGGGCATGAAAATACCTAACGGTATTGGTGGTTTAGGTAAATCTTTTCCCATAGTACTAAACTCCCATGTAAATCCATGAGGCGTTGGACCCTAAAATTGCAAAGACATTCTAAAACAGTTTTTCTCATTTAAGTCCTATTTGGCTTCGCGGGTTTAGGTAAATCTTTTCAAATAGTACTAAACCCCCATGTAAGCCCGAAAAGGCGTTGAAACCCATTTTCAAAACAATTTTTCTCATTTAAGTCCTATTTGGCTTCGCGGGTTTAGGTAAATCTTTTCAAATAGTACTAAACCCCCGTGTAAGCCCGAAAAGGCCTTGAAACTCATTTCTAAAACAGTTTTTCTCATTTAAGTCCTATTTGGCTTCGCGGGTTTAGGTAAATCTTTTCAAATAGTACTAAACCCCCGTGTAAGCCCGAAAAGGCATTGAATTCTCTTCTAAAAATTGCCTTGTTTATTCATGTAAATCCTAAGGTGGTGTCGAGATTCGAATAAGTCTTTCAAATAGCATCGAATCCCGACCCCACGAGGTCTTGACCCTTTCCCTAAAAATTCTCATGAATTGTACCTTGCCATTTCAAATAAATGTTGCATTTATGTCATTTCATACTTATGATTGATGTGCTGCTAACATACCATGGTCATCCCATATTATGTCATACTTGTGATTTATGTGCTGCGAACATGCCGAGATTACTTGTTTGAACATTCTATTCGCTTTCATACTCTTTCTTGTAATTATGTGTTATGAATATACCGTGATTACTTGTTTGAGTGTTTATCGCTTTCATATAAAAATGTGATTAAAATACACTTTGCCATGAAAACTTTAAAAAGAGTAAACATGGTAATGTGGGCGTTAGAAACGAAGGTATGAGTCCTTTACACGGGGGCGTGGCTGGTACGTGCTTTCGTGTAAGGGATTCTACACGTTCTAACTCTCATAGGATCATGGTCTAAAATTCCCCAAAGTGTGAATTAATCATCCAAAACCCCGCCATTTGACGGACCGCTTTACTCTTGGAAATCAAGGGTAAAGAGATCCCGAATATGGCACCAAAAACATTAATTGTTTGTCCCGGCACTAGGTGTTAGGATTTCAAGTATATCCTACCACCGAAATGCCCGGAAATTTAAAAAATACAAAGATAAAAGGGATGGTGAAATAAAGAGTCTAATCAAAACCAAATGAGGTCAAAATGCATTTGCCATTCTTGGTATATTGCTCGACCGAATTTCGGACATTTGTTCATAATTAAAACCAACAACCTAGGCTTAGCAAATAAAAAAGAACACTAGAAAGGAGGTAACCGTTTTCTTAAACGGATGTCGTGGGGTGCCTAACACCTTCCCCACGCATAAGCAAACCCCCGAACCCATCTCTGGTTCAAGACCATTTTTGTTATAGATGTCTAAATAAGATAAAATCTATTAGACATAGGTGCCCAATCACACCTTAAAATTTCCCATGATTGGTGGCGACTCCAAATTTGTGCTCACACGCACACACGTACACAAGTTCCCACACACACACAACTCATATCTCGAAACCGCCAAATGGGGGTCGGTATCTAGGAAACCACAGGGACCGGTTTCATCAAAAAATTCCATCCGAAAACGTGTTTTTTTGGATGGACGAAACTTCGCTCCGGGACACTTTTGCCCCCAATCGTGCCATCTAGTCCGTTTGGCCAAGAAAATAGGTGAGGTGCGATTTAGTACAAAAATTCAAACCGAAAACGTGTTTTTTGGAAAAACGAATTCGAGAGGGCTTTTGAGGCAAAATTGAGCAAAGTTTTCGTCCGGAACAATTTTGCCCCCGAACGCACCATATAGCCAATTAGGCCCAGAAAAGAGGTATGGGGCCGGTTTCATCAAAAAATTCCAACCGAAAACGTGTTTTTTTGGATGGACGAAACTTCGCTCCGGGACACTTTTGCCCCCAATCGTGCCATCTAGTCCGTTTGGCCAAGAAAATAGGTGAGGTGCGATTTAGTACAAAAATTCAAACCGAAAACGTGTTTTTTGGAAAAACGAATTCGAGAGGGCTTTTGAGGCAAAATTGAGCAAAGTTTTCGTCCGGAACAATTTTGCCCCCGAACGCCACCATATAGCCAATTAGGCCCAGAAAAGAGGTATGGGGCCGGTTTCATCAAAAAATTCCAACCGAAAACGTGTTTTTTTGGATGGACGAAACTTCACTCCGGGACACTTTTGCCCCCAATCGTGCCATCTAGTCCGTTTGGCCAAGAAAATAGGTGAGGTGCGATTTAGTACAAAAATTCAAACCGAAAACGTGTTTTTTGGAAAAACGAATTCGAGAGGGCTTTTGAGGCAAAATTGAGCAAAGTTTTCGTCCGGAACAATTTTGCCCCCGAACCCACCATATAGCCAATTAGGCCCAGAAAAGAGGTATGGGGCCGGTTTCATCAAAAAATTCCAACCGAAAACGTGTTTTTTAGGATGGACGAAACTTCGCTCCGGGACACTTTTGCCCCCAATCGTGCCATCTAGTCCGTTTGGCCAAGAAAATAGGTGAGGTGCGATTTAGTACAAAAATTCAAACCGAAAACGTGTTTTTTGGAAAAACGAATTCGAGAGGGCTTTTGAGGCAAAATTGAGCAAAGTTTTCGTCCGGAACAATTTTGCCCCCGAACCCACCATATAGCCAATTAGGCCCAGAAAAGAGGTATGGGGCCGGTTTCATCAAAAAATTCCAACCGAAAACGTGTTTTTTACGATGGACGAAAGTTCGCCCCGGGACACTTTTGCCCCCAATCGTGCCATCTAGTCCGTTTGGCCAAGAAAATAGGTGAGGTGCGATTTAGTACAAAAATTCAAACCGAAAACGTGTTTTTTGGAAAAACGAATTCGAGAGGGCTTTTGAGGCAAAATTGAGCAAAGTTTTCGTCCGGAACAATTTTGCCCCCGAACCCACCATATAGCCAATTAGGCCCAGAAAAGAGGTATGGGGCCGGTTTCATCAAAAAATTCCAACCGAAAACGTGTTTTTTAGGATGGACGAAACTTCGCTCCGGGACACTTTTGCCCCCAATCGTGCCATCTAGTCCGTTTGGCCAAGAAAATAGGTGAGGTGCGATTTAGTACAAAAATTCAAACCGAAAACGTGTTTTTTGGAAAAACGAATTCGAGAGGGCTTTTGAGGCAAAATTGAGCAAAGTTTTCGTCCGGAACAATTTTGCCCCCGAACGCCACCATATAGCCAATTAGGCCCAGAAAAGAGGTATGGGGCCGGTTTCATCAAAAAATTCCAACCGAAAACGTGTTTTTTAGGATGGACGAAACTTCACTCCCGGGACACTTTTGCCCCCAATCGTGCCATCTAGTCCGTTTGGCCAAGAAAATAGGTGAGGTGCGATTTAGTACAAAAATTCAAACCGAAAACGTGTTTTTTGGAAAAACGAATTCGAGAGGGCTTTTGAGGCAAAATTGAGCAAAGTTTTCGTCCGGAACAATTTTGCCCCCGAACCCACCATATAGCCAATTAGGCCCAGAAAAGAGGTATGGGGCCGGTTTCATCAAAAAATTCCAACCGAAAACGTGTTTTTTAGGATGGACGAAACTTCACTCCGGGACACTTTTGCCCCCAATCGTGCCATCTAGTCCGTTTGGCCAAGAAAATAGGTGAGGTGCGATTTAGTACAAAAATTCAAACCGAAAACGTGTTTTTTGGAAAAACGAATTCGAGAGGGCTTTTGAGGCAAAATTGAGCAAAGTTTTCGTCCGGAACAATTTTGCCCCCGAACCCACCATATAGCCAATTAGGCCCAGAAAAGAGGTATGGGGCCGGTTTCATCAAAAAATTCCAACCGAAAACGTGTTTTTTAGGATGGACGAAACTTCACTCCGGGACACTTTTGCCCCCAATCGTGCCATCTAGTCCGTTTGGCCAAGAAAATAGGTGAGGTGCGATTTAGTACAAAAATTCAAACCGAAAACGTGTTTTTTGGAAAAACGAATTCGAGAGGGCTTTTGAGGCAAAATTGAGCAAAGTTTTCGTCCGGAACAATTTTGCCCCCGAACCCACCATATAGCCAATTAGGCCCAGAAAAGAGGTATGGGGCCGGTTTCATCAAAAAATTCCAACCGAAAACGTGTTTTTTAGGATGGACGAAACTTCACCCCGGGACACTTTTGCCCCCAATCGTGCCATCTAGTCCGTTTGGCCAAGAAAATAGGTGAGGTGCGATTTAGTACAAAAATTCAAACCGAAAACGTGTTTTTTGGAAAAACGAATTCGAGAGGGCTTTTGAGGCAAAATTGAGCAAAGTTTTCGTCCGGAACAATTTTGCCCCCGAACCCACCATATAGCCAATTAGGCCCAGAAAAGAGGTATGGGGCCGGTTTCATCAAAAAATTCCAACCGAAAACGTGTTTTTTAGGATGGACGAAACTTCACTCCGGGACACTTTTGCCCCCAATCGTGCCATCTAGTCCGTTTGGCCAAGAAAATAGGTGAGGTGCGATTTAGTACAAAAATTCAAACCGAAAACGTGTTTTTTGGAAAAACGAATTCGAGAGGGCTTTTGAGGCAAAATTGAGCAAAGTTTTCGTCCGGAACAATTTTGCCCCCGAACCCACCATATAGCCAATTAGGCCCAGAAAAGAGGTATGGGGCCGGTTTCATCAAAAAATTCCAACCGAAAACGTGTTTTTTAGGATGGACGAAACTTCACTCCGGGACACTTTTGCCCCCAATCGTGCCATCTAGTCCGTTTGGCCAAGAAAATAGGTGAGGTGCGATTTAGTACAAAAATTCAAACCGAAAACGTGTTTTTTGGAAAAACGAATTCGAGAGGGCTTTTGAGGCAAAATTGAGCAAAGTTTTCGTCCGGAACAATTTTGCCCCCGAACCCACCATATAGCCAATTAGGCCCAGAAAAGAGGTATGGGGCCGGTTTCATCAAAAAATTCCAACCGAAAACGTGTGTTTTTTAGGATGGACGAAACTTCACTCCCGGGACACTTTTGCCCCCAATCGTGCCATCTAGTCCGTTTGGCCAAGAAAATAGGTGAGGTGCGATTTAGTACAAAAATTCAAACCGAAAACGTGTTTTTTGGAAAAACGAATTCGAGAGGGCTTTTGAGGCAAAATTGAGCAAAGTTTTCGTCCGGAACAATTTTGCCCCCGAACCCACCATATAGCCAATTAGGCCCAGAAAAGAGGTATGGGGCCGGTTTCATCAAAAAATTCCAACCGAAAACGTGTTTTTTAGGATGGACGAAACTTCACTCCGGGACACTTTTGCCCCCAATCGTGCCATCTAGTCCGTTTGGCCAAGAAAATAGGTGAGGTGCGATTTAGTACAAAAATTCAAACCGAAAACGTGTTTTTTGGAAAAACGAATTCGAGAGGGCTTTTGAGGCAAAATTGAGCAAAGTTTTCGTCCGGAACAATTTTGCCCCCGAACCCACCATATAGCCAATTAGGCCCAGAAAAGAGGTATGGGGCCGGTTTCATCAAAAAATTCCAACCGAAAACGTGTTTTTTAGGATGGACGAAACTTCACTCCGGGACACTTTTGCCCCCAATCGTGCCATCTAGTCCGTTTGGCCAAGAAAATAGGTGAGGTGCGATTTAGTACAAAAATTCAAACCGAAAACGTGTTTTTTGGAAAAACGAATTCGAGAGGGCTTTTGAGGCAAAATTGAGCAAAGTTTTCGTCCGGAACAATTTTGCCCCCGAACCCACCATATAGCCAATTAGGCCCAGAAAAGAGGTATGGGGCCGGTTTCATCAAAAAATTCCAACCGAAAACGTGTTTTTTAGGATGGACGAAACTTCACCCCGGGACACTTTTGCCCCCAATCGTGCCATCTAGTCCGTTTGGCCAAGAAAATAGGTGAGGTGCGATTTAGTACAAAAATTCAAACCGAAAACGTGTTTTTTGGAAAAACGAATTCGAGAGGGCTTTTGAGGCAAAATTGAGCAAAGTTTTCGTCCGGAACAATTTTGCCCCCGAACCCACCATATAGCCAATTAGGCCCAGAAAAGAGGTATGGGGCCGGTTTCATCAAAAAATTCCAACCGAAAACGTGTTTTTTAGGATGGACGAAACTTCACTCCGGGACACTTTTGCCCCCAATCGTGCCATCTAGTCCGTTTGGCCAAGAAAATAGGTGAGGTGCGATTTAGTACAAAAATTCAAACCGAAAACGTGTTTTTTGGAAAAACGAATTCGAGAGGGCTTTTGAGGCAAAATTGAGCAAAGTTTTCGTCCGGAACAATTTTGCCCCCGAACGCCACCATATAGCCAATTAGGCCCAGAAAAGAGGTATGGGGCCGGTTTCATCAAAAAATTCCAACCGAAAACGTGTTTTTTAGGATGGACGAAACTTCACTCCGGGACACTTTTGCCCCCAATCGTGCCATCTAGTCCGTTTGGCCAAGAAAATAGGTGAGGTGCGATTTAGTACAAAAATTCAAACCGAAAACGTGTTTTTTGGAAAAACGAATTCGAGAGGGCTTTTGAGGCAAAATTGAGCAAAGTTTTCGTCCGGAACAATTTTGCCCCCGAACGCACCATATAGCCAATTAGGCCCAGAAAAGAGGTATGGGGCCGGTTTCATCCAAAAAATTCCAACCGAAAACGTGTTTTTTGGGATGGACGAAACTTCGCTCCGGGACACTTTTGCCCCCAATCGTGCCATCTAGTCCGTTTGGCCAAGAAAATAGGTGAGGTGCGATTTAGTACAAAAATTCAAACCGAAAACGTGTTTTTTGGAAAAACGAATTCGAGAGGGCTTTTGAGGCAAAATTGAGCAAAGTTTTCGTCCGGAACAATTTTGCCCCCGAACGCACCATATAGCCAATTAGGCCCAGAAAAGAGGTATGGGACCGGTTTCATCAAAAAATTCCATCCGAAAACGTGTTTTTTTGGATGGACGAAACTTCGCTCCGGGACACTTTTGCCCCCAATCGTGCCATCTAGTCCGTTTGGCCAAGAAAATAGGTGAG
>OU015764.1:18712230-18742362 GCA_907173295.1 Fagus sylvatica
CAAGGTCTCTGCCAGCTGATCCTTAGTATCCTCAGAAATCTCGAGCTGCTCTCTGATGAATTCATTCATTGTACGAAGAGTAGAGACATTCCCTCTCTGAGCCTCTAAGTCGCGACGAAGATTCGCCACCGCCACACTGTTATGATGCAAGGTACTCCGCAGAGACTCTACACGAGCCGCAGACGCTTCTCTCTCAGCTGCCCTAGCAAGGCGTAATGATAACAGCTCTGTTTGAACCTCCTCAAGCTCTCGCTCCAAAACAGTAACTCTCTCAGGCTGACCAGTGGAGGCTGACACCCGAAGAGAGCGAGACACCAAAGAATGTGATGTGCCTGGCCGTACAGTAGGCCTGAGAGTAAAAAAGGGAGTCCACCCCTCTCTCCACTCGACAAAGTCAGAGGCGACAGAGCTATCTCCAGGCGAACCATCCTCGATGAGGACTACCTCCGAAAGGCGGCCTTCCCAGATAACCTCAACCCTAGAGAGGAGCCTCCACATATCCTCACTAGGGATGTAGTCGAAAGTCACCGCATCCAAGTCACCAAGACGAGGCGGGTACTGAACACCGCCAAACTGACGAAGAGCAAGGCTGGGATAGTAGCCCGTACAACCCCATACCCCAGGAAGAGGCACTCCATCGAAGAGGGCACAATGAGTCCAGGGCTTCCACACTGCTGGCCCCCAAGTGACCTTCCAAGACCATTCACCTAAGGGCAAGTCAAGGAGGTATGATGCCCAATCACGACTATTGCCAGTGAAGGGAAGTGCTATATTGACGGTCTGGCTCACCGTATGCCTCTCAAAGTGATAAGGAGTCTGGAGGCGATAGAAATGCCACAGGTGACTACAGAACCAAAGCTGGAGGAGCTGTGTGCAGAACGTCGGAACCCCCTCTCCCTGTCTCCTACAATAAGATAAAGACCGCACGGTCTCGCACAATATGGCAGGGATGATAGACCTGCCCTCGCTGAATACTATGGGAATAACACCCAAATCTATCCTACCAGCAGAAGTAGGAAAGAGAAAAATACCTGCGAAAGCGATCTTGAAGGCATTAATTCGGAATTTCTTCCACCCCTTCTTGCCCGCAATAAAGTCCCTAGCAAGCTTCACAGGAAAGCCACTCCGAGAGAAGTACTTCGTCAGCAAATCTAGAGAAATGTTGGCTTTCCGCCAAGTTTCCTCAGGTCGGGCAATCTCTGGACGTAGAACTGCAGTAGTCAAGCCCAAGTACTTCTCCAAACATCGGTTGGACCGAGGGCCCTGAATGGGTATGACCGGAGTCTCGCTGAAAGGGCGGTCTAGCTGAAGAAGCTCAGCATACTCCTCCATAGTGGGGACAAGATCCACTTCCCCAATGGAAAAGCAACAATGGGTCGGGTCCCAGAAAGAAGCAAGAGCCTCGAGCAAGCCACGATCAACTTGAAGCCGCATGAAAGGGGGAAACTTACCAAAGAACCCCACGATGTCGGCATGGTCGTCCTCTCCAAGAAGAGTCCACCAATGTCTCATCCGCTCAACGCGGAAATCGTGGAAATGAAGTGTCACCAAGGAGTCGGGATCATTACTAGAGGAGGCCATGGACCCAAGGGACTCAAAAAGGGGAAAAATGGAGAGATTTTAGTGAAGAAAGAGGAGAGAAACTCGGAAAATGGTTGCTGGTTCGAAGGAGGAGCGTGGTTTAAATAGACGGAAACTGGCGCGTGATGATCACGCGCCAGTCCCGTTGGGAATCCCAACGGCTCTTTTTCCCATACCACGCGGATTTGACCCTTTTCACTCACTCCTAGAGGCCCGTTT
This sequence comes from Fagus sylvatica, assembly GCA_907173295.1. Classification (NCBI taxonomy): domain Eukaryota; kingdom Viridiplantae; phylum Streptophyta; class Magnoliopsida; order Fagales; family Fagaceae; genus Fagus; species Fagus sylvatica. Next base: position 18,714,031 of record OU015764.1, read on the forward strand.
TGCGCTGTATGAAGGCCATTTTGCAAAAAGTCGCCTATGAGAAAGTCTTGGGCGATCCGGTAATCGAAGATTTCGGCCCGACAACCGAGGACCGACCCGAAACCCTAAAATCGACCCGGGGGTCAAAAATTGAAACAGAGACAATCTCGTAAGGAGGCGTTCGATGCAACGTAATCAGAATCGATCTTCCACCAGCGGGGCAGCCCGAGGGCCGAGAACTAGGCTCAAAATTCAGGAACCAGCCCTGAAACCCTAGCTCGACCCAGAAATCTAGAAGTGCAAAAATGACCCGGGATTGTCACACAGGCAAATCCTATGGAACACTGGGGCAAAATTTTTCAAAAAGGTTTTGAAAAATTTTGAAAGGGGATAGTCTGGCCCTCAAGAAGCTATCACAGTCCGGTACCAGAAAGACAGAAGGAGAAATCCAGAATTCCGCATCAGCAATCATTGCCCTACACTGGGGCAAAATTTTTCTATCTTCAAGAAGCTAGAAAAATTTATTCGACACTACATACTGGGGCAAATTTTTCCATTTTTGTCAAGAAAAATTGGAAAAATTCGGAAAGTCATCCAGATGGGCCTCGTGAAGGAGTAAGACCCAAGGATTGTGGAAATGGGCCTCGTGGGGGAGTAAGTCCCAAAATTTGCTGAACTGGGCCTCGTGGAGGAGTAAGTCCCAAAATTTGCTGAAATGGGCCTCGTGGAAGAGTAAGTCCCTATAATGATGAAAACGGGCCCTAAGGAGAGGTAAGCCCCGATATTGATGAACCAGGCCTCGCGGAGGATCGAGACCCAATATCCATACACATAGCCACAAACACATAGCCATAGCCATAAACACATAGCCAAAAACACATCCATACATCCAGAAACACAGCCATACATCCAAACACACATCCATACAAACCCGTGAATCAACATCCAAACAAATAGCCATAGCCATAAATACATAACCATAAACACTGCCCATATATACAATAATCAATGTCTGTACAATCCATGTAAATACAAAATGACCGGCCGGAATACAAGGCCCCAAGAAGAAAAAGAAAGGAAAAATATACATCATAGAGAAGGAGGGTCGTCGAAGAACCACTCTCGAGAAACAGGATCTGGGGGCGGCGAAGAAGAAGTCTGACCAAGACCAGACGAGCCAGCTCCAGTAACAGGAGTAATGCCCATGCCATGAAGCTGATCCTCTAGTCTCCGAATGGTCTCCACATGAGCAGTCAGCACCGCATCCCGAGAACCCAAATCCCTCCGACTCTGGGTCAAGTCCCCCTGCGCCCGGGTCAGCTCCCCCTGTACCTGCGTCAGCTCCGCCTGCACACGGGCCGTCTCCTCCTGTGCTCGGGCCATATCAGCTGTATAACGATCCTCACTGACCGATAAGCTCGAGCTGGAGACGTAGAATCTCAGTCTGAAGCCACTCAAACTCTCCAGAAGACCGGGAAAGATGGCTGTCCATAGCTGATCCGCCCATGACCCGACCGCCCTCGACCTCATGGAGGGACATCAGAGACCCCAAGGAGACCTGCTCAAACCACTCCCTATATGGCACATCGGCCAGAATCAGAGCTGGATAAGCCTCAACTCCCGCCACGAAAGAATCACTCGGGGCGCGTGGGATGTAATCCTCGATGGTCATCAGCTGAGGAGGATCCACAGGGACGAGGGCATCGCCACCTAGCTGCCGCAAGGTCCTCTCGCCCATCAAAAGCTCCCAGGACCTCGGAGATCGGATCCATATCCGCAGGCGAGATAGCTCCATGGCCCTAAACACCTCAGGACGCTCAAGCAGGAATGTGGAGTAAGGCTGAAAGACAATATCAACATCCCTGATACAGTCCACTGTCGTACGGCACTCCATAAGCGTGCGGGTGGTCAGTCGCTGGATCCAAGCCGAATCCCATCGCCTGGCAAGCGGGAATGCGGAATCAGGAGCCGCTGGAAGCCTGCTGGGAGCGAATACGGCAAAATGCTCAAAAGCCCAGAAAAGCGTGAACTGCCAGAAGCCGAGGAAACTGGCGGTCTCTCGACGGGAGAAGCGGCGCAAGCCCCGAATGTAAAACCCATACGTCAGTGCTCCCCAGTCATAATCCCTCAGGTCGTCAATGTCTCGGAACATACCGACTATGGGTGTGGGAATGGAAGACTTGTCATTCCCAAGGAAGCAGCTAAATATGAAATAGGCAGTCCACTGGCGATATCGCAGCTCTGTAGGAGGCTCCTCTATCTCCCTCACCAAGGAGATCCTTCAGATAACTGATCTTCAGATAGAAAAGCTTCTTGCCCACGATGGCAGCCGGATCATCGATGCCTAGGATCTCCAGGGCCTCAAAATCAGACACAGGGTCGCTAGGAGGAATCCTACCCCCAAAACGGATGCCTAGAATGGCACTCCAGTCAACGGGGAGCACCCCCACCTCGCAGGTACTAAGATGGATGGTCCCCGTGTGATGGAAGAACCTCTCCACCCAACACCTCACCAAAGGATGCCGTACATGCACGTAGCGGATGCTGAGGAAGGGACCAAAGCCCAACTCCACGAGAAAATCTCTGTACTCTGGACGAGCGATATCCAGAAGCTGGCTAAACTCGGACCACCCACCCCGGCCGATACTCTCAGGGGGATCCTGCACAAAGGAAAGGTGTTAGTACGAAAGAATGCGAAAGAGCTAAACAAAGAAGAGTGCCAATACAAAAAATACCTGACAACGACGGACTGAAGATGATGGATGGTTATGGAGATTCGTCAAGAGTGGATGTATCCACCACCGGAGTGGTGACAGGATAGCGCGGTCGAATGCCACCCTGGGGAGGGTATCTGAACCCTGGTACAACATGATCCTCCGGTATGGGATCCGCAGAAAGAGGAGCGCGGTCAGATTTCCGCCTCTTCGATCTGGCGGGAGGAGCAGCTGGCGGAGCCGCAGTAGGCTGACGAGGCGCACTGGAGGGTCTAGCGCTACGGCCAATAGTAATACCAGGCCGGGAAGAAGGCCGAGCAGTACTAGAAGACAAACCGGCAGCCTCAGCATCAAACTCAGCCTGCAGATCCCTGGCAAGAGATGCGTCAACACGAGTACGTACGTCCTCCATAGCATCGTACTCATCGTCCGTATCAGGGGGGCTCTCAGGAGCATAAATCACAGCCTTGCCTTTCGCAAGGCGATCGGACCGGCGATGGCCCCCGCTACCGCTACCTCGATCAGACATCTGCAAAGGACACAACAAGACAATCCAAGAGTCAGAAAAGCCAGGTAAACTTCATACTCGAAACCCAATGATAGGAAAAGACAATCAAACAATCCAAATTTTTCCCCGACCGTTTGGATAAATTTCCGAACCGGGTCTGATTACCCAATTGCGATTTGACAAGTCTCAAATCCCAATTTTCCCCGACCGTTTGGATGAATTTCCAAACCGGGTCTGACCACCCAATTGCGATTCGACTAAGTGTCAAATCCCAATTTTTCCCCGACCGTTTGGATGAATTTCCGAACCGGGTCTGATTACCCAATTGCGATTTGACAAGTCTCAAATCCCAATTTTCCCCGACCGTTTGGATGAATTTCCAAACCGGGTCTGACCACCCAATTGCGATTCGACTAAGTGTCAAATCCCAATTTTTCCCTGACTGTTTGGATGAATTTCCAAACCAGGTCTGATTATCCAATTGAGGTTTGACAAGTTTCAAACCCCAATTTTCCCCGACCATTTGGATGAATTTCCAAAACCGGGTTTGATTACCCAATTGCGATTTGACAAGTCTCAAATCCCAATTTTTCCCCGACCGTTTGGATAAATTTCCGAACCGGGTCTGATTACCCAATTGCGATTTGACAAGTCTCAAATCCCAATTTTTCCCCGACCGTTTGGATAAATTTCCGAACCGGGTCTGATTACCCAATTGCGATTTGACAAGTCTCAAATCCCAATTTTCCCCGACCGTTTGGATGAATTTCCAAACCGGGTCTGACCACCCAATTGCGATTCGACTAAGTGTCAAATCCCAATTTTTCCCTGACTGTTTGGATGAATTTCCAAACCGGGTCTGACCACCCAATTGCGATTCGACTAAGTGTCAAATCCCAATTTTTCCCTGACTGTTTGGATGAATTTCCAAACCAGGTCTGATTATCCAATTGAGGTTTGACAAGTTTCAAACCCCAATTTTCCCCGACCATTTGGATGAATTTCCAAAACCGGGTTTGATTACCCAATTGCGATTTGACAAGTCTCAAATCCCAATTTTTCCCCGACCGTTTGGATGAATTTCCAAACCGGGTCTGATTACCCAATTGCGATTTGACAAGTCTCAAATCCCAATTTTTCCCCGACCGTTTGGATGAATTTCCAAACCGGGTCTGATTACCCAATTGCGATTTGACAAGTTTCAAATCCCAATTTTCCTTGACCACTTGGATGAATTTCCAAAATAGATCTAACTGCTAGATTACGACTTTGACAAAATGTCGAACCACAAATTTCGTTTCGAGACCTGGGTGGACCAGGCCGATTCGTTCCCGATTCGTCTCCGTTTCGAGGGCTGGGTGGACCAGACCGATTCGGACCCAAATCACAAATTTCGTTTTAAGACCTGGGAGCTCACCCAGGCCAATTCATCCCCAATTCGTCCCCGGTTTGAGACTTGGGTGGTCACTCAAGCCAAACCATCCTTGATTTAAAATGTGAAGCAGATTTCAGTTTTGCACACAAAATTTGGAAGAATTTCCAAGACAAGTTAAAATTCTTCTGCATTGCGGGACTCACTCGAGTCCCAAGTCTAAATAAGGCAGGTCCTAGGCCCAACCCATGATTTTCAAAAAAATATGCCCCATAGGAAAAAAAGAGAGTGTGCGTAGCAACGCAACCCAAAAGCAATAAAGGCACGACATAGTGCCCCCCCCCAAAAAAAATACACAAGCATCATAATAAACATGGTGTCTCAAAATTTTTTTTTTTTGCGTATCTCTCATCTCATGTGTTTCCAAACACATGTGTATGTATGTGCGTGTCTACAAAGGCTCATTTGTACATGCGCAGACCCCTGGCATAAATGCATTTTCGTGCACTAACATGTTTGCTAAGTATGTAATGCATCCCAAAACATACAATGACATGTTAAACAAAAAGAAATAAAAGCAGAAGTGCACAAGGAAGAAGCATAAGACATAAAAGAGGAAGCAAATAATCCGACCGTTCAAAACTGAAAAGAAGGGTGGGGATGGAAAGGTGCTTACCTGTGGGACGTATAGGCGAAAACTGATCGTCGATCGGAGTCCTGGATCATGAGAAAAAGACCAAAAGACACAAAAAAGAGAATGACCATGTCAGCACATTTCGACCGTTTAAAACTGAAATAAATGGTAGGGATGGAAAGGTGCTTACTCGTGGAGCGCGTAGGCGAAAACGGCGCGTCGATCGGAGTCCCGGATAGCAAGATATGAGCAAAAGAGCAGAGAAGGCGAAGTGGGGTCCAGAGAGGAAAAAGGGAGAAAAAGCGACGGAATGAGAGCGAAAGGGCGCGCGGCGTGTTTTAAGGTGGGGCCGCGCGCGCCATCATCACGCGCGGCGCGTGATGATCACGCGCCTGTCTCCACCTCCGCGCCAAACGGCCCTTTCGAGCCACGAATCACCTCCCCACACCTCGTTCGATCATTCTCAACCCTTGGAATGTCCATTTGGACCCCAGAAGTGACCAACACGCAAACCGAGACGAACTGCGCGGCAACCGTAAGAGAACACGGAAACCGAGAAAATCCGAGCGGGCAAAAATCGAGTCATTTATTCTTTGTCCGACGTTCCTTGTGCCAAGAAACGCCAAACAAAGAAGGGGCAACTGTCATAACCCCATTTTTTACCCACGGGATTTTCTCAGATGTCGGCACACAAGACGGGACAACCCGGACCGAGCCAGCATGGTCCGACGAAGCCTCGCCACATCAAACACACCTACTAAGAAGAAGGTCCGAGACACATTTCCCAAGGTTTGACCAAGTTTGACCAGGGTTGACCAAGTTTGACTAGGGTTGACCGAAGTTTGACCAAGGTTTGACCAAGCCGTTCCCGGCCCTACTAGGGTCCAACTTGCCCAGAAACCCTCAAAATGTATTCCGGGATACATTTCCCAGAGTCTGGAAGACTTCGACCAAGTTCGACCAAGTTTGACCGAGGTTGACCAAGTTTGACCAAGGTTTGACTGGACCGTTGACCAGACCAAAAGCTGAATCGGACTGACCGCTCATGGACCATTCTGAAGAACATGATGAAAGCTTCGATTCGACACCTTACGGGCCAAAAACGGACGAGAAACGAGAGAGTTATGGCCAAAACTGCGAAAAAACGGTCCAACACTTAGCCAAATTTTACTAAGTATTGTTGACAAAACAGCCTACTTGGGAGGCAACGTTTGCGCAAAAACTCTTTCCGATCCGCTGTAACTTGGTCCACGAGCCAAGACCCTTAGGCAAGAGGTTCACTTCAGCTACCGCACGCAACTTTCGGATCGTCAAGAGCTCCTCCGGTTAAACCGGAATCTCAGTCAGAAGATGACCCCTTGGCATAAGGAACATTCCGGCGGCCTCCGTTCGCAGGATCATATCTTGCGAACCCAAGCTCGCCTCTGTGCAAGGCCTGTACCTTTGGAAAATAGGTAGCACCAGCTTTCCAACGATACCAAGATCGTCGAAATCCGACATCGGGAGCTACATCTACCATGCGCGTGAAAACAGGCCGACGAAATAAGGCTTTGCTGAAAGTTCCAGAATTTTCCCACCGACGTTACCACACTTGCGCGCAGAGTCTTCCTGACTCGCAACAAGTTGATCCGCGAGCCCGGGCACGTTAGAAAGAAGACACATTCATGCATGACGTGGAACTCTCGGATCGCCAAGATTTTATCAGGTCAAGCCGGAATCCTGATCGGAAAACCGCCCTCAAACGGACCAAAAACACTCCGGTGGCCTCTGTTCGCGGAGTCATATCTCACAAGTCCAAGCTCGGATTTCCGCAAACCCGGAACCTTGCAAAAGTAGGCAACGCAAGCTTTCCGACGATACCAAGAACGTCGAAATCTGACATCGGGAGCTAGGTCAAATATGTGCGCGAACTGGGACAAGATTTGAAGAAAAACGCGCTGGGAGGAAAACGCGTTTTTCCTCCCGGACAGCCGCCTTCGCGCGCAGAGTCTTTCCTGCTCGCAGCAAGTTGATCCGCGAGCCCGGGTGCGTTGGGAACTCTCCCAGCACCCGTGGAACCACCGGAAAAGTGCACGAAAACAGCTCCGACACCCCGACTTCCGGGAGCCATAACTCCCCCGTCCGAACTCCGATTTGCGCAAACTTTATACCGTTGGAAAGAGGACGTCGAGAGCTTTCCGGAGATATGCCACATGACCCATTTTGGGTACCAGAAGGCCTCCAAAACTGCCCTTGAAAATCGGATCAAAAAAGGATACGCGCGCGAGAATCGAGGAAGTGCAGACAACTGTCTTGGGAGGCGTGCACGCGAGGCGCGCCATCATCACACGCCGCGCACGATCATGGTGCGCCCCGCGTGCACGCCCCCAAACTATAAATACGAGCTCCGAGAATCTCATTTGCACATAATTTTGCTCGGGCTCTAGGCTCCTTGAGCGTTAGAATAGGCAGAAATAGGGGTTTTAGGGGGCTTAGGAAGGGGTTTTTGGGTAGTTTTAGAGAGAGAGACTCCTCTCTAGATCATCACGCGCTCTCTCTAATGTTTCATATTTTTGTTTCTCTCTCTAAACTCTTTTTCTTCTAGGGATACAAATTTGGGGGGTTTTTAGAGTGAGAAGCATCTATAGGTGCTTCTCTCTCATATATATCTTTCTCTTTCTCTTTCTTTTCTTTTTCTATTCATTGATCTGTACCACTTTAAATTCTGATTTTTTTCTATTTTTATTTTTCTTTTAACAATGCTCAAAAATTTAGATCTTCGTTTCTATATTTTTTTTCACCACCTTTTCAAGTTCTTTACTAATAGGAGGTTTTTTTCTTTTTTTTTCCCTCCACCTATAATGAAAATGAATGTCTCTAGGTGGACATTCATTTCTCCGCTATGTATTTTTTTCCTCATATTGATCAATTAGGGATGGTAGTGAAAATTATATTTGAATCGGAATATGGATTTGCATTTTTAAAAATCTCTTAAATAAAACATGTGGGTTGTAAAATACTAGTTAGACGATATTGACCAATATCAAAATATTGTTTTTTCGTAATCCAAATTGGGCATGTAAATTCGTTTACCTCGGGCATGGTGGTAAAGACCTCCTTGAGAAAATACGTTAGAATAGTACTTGTCATGTTAAATAGGGGTTAGCCCAAAAAAACTTAGGATTTTGTTGTAAATATTGCATATTGAGAATTTTAGTAAATACCAAATTTCGGGTGTCTTTCAATTTCTTGGATTTAAATTGTAGCTTCTATAGACTCATTTAGAGAGAGTAACAAAAGATTCGTGTTGCATTTATAGATTTTCATTTAAGTCCTATTTGGCGTGAAGGTTAAGTCTTTCAATGAATCCCTCATAAGCCCGAAAAGGCGTTGAAACCCCATTTTCAAATAGATTTTGTCATATAAGTCCTATTTGGCGTCGAAGGTTCTCTAAGTAGTCTTAAACTCTCTCTAAATTTTCGTATCATGTTAAGCTATCTTGTTGGATTTAGGGTTTATTTTGGGGGTAACCTCTTTTTAGAGTGACCCTCGAATGTTCATTCATTTATCTACTAGGTCCTATGTTTTGAATATCTCTTTGTAACTCTCTCTAAACTCATCTTTTCTCTCTCTCTCTTCTCTCATAAATTTAATTTCATTTACCGCTTGTATTTACATTTCCTTGTCTCTAATATCGCTTTATTTATTTTCCTAGTCTATTTTGCTTTTTTACATTTTCTAGTCATTTATGCGCATTTATTTATTTGATTAGTCTATTTATTGCTTTATTTACAATAGTCATTTATCGCTTTATTACATTACACGTACTTGTGAATATTATAATGTTGTGATTCTCCCCCCCTTCCCCCGGTGTGTTTTAGTACGGTTATTAGTGGCCCTCGCGTAAGACCTTAACGAGGCCGTGACAACCATGTTTTAGCCCACGAGGTCTTATGAAAACTTAACCGGTCCCTTGTGTTTTAGTACGCCCGTATTAATAGAAATGGCTCATGTAAACCCATAACGAGGCCGTAACAACCTTGTTAGCCTACGAGGTATTTTGAAAAATAACCCCATGTGTATTGTCATTTATCGCTTTATTTGATTTATTACGTTGCGCGTATTATATTCGAAATAGCTCCCCATTTTTTCCTTTGTATTTGGGCGTGTAAGCCCGATTGGTTAAATATGTAAGATAAAGAGGCATTAACCATCACGTAATCCCATAGGCATTGGATCAAAATTCCCTTATTGTAAATTTCATAATTTATTGTCCCGTTAATCTAAATTTTCGCCATTTTTACACCTTGTAAATATGATTTATCCGTCATTATTTTGGGCATGAAAATCCCATGTATTGGTGGTTTTAGGTAAGTCTTTCAATGCACTATGTAAATTACGGTGTTGGACCCACTTTTCTTTTATTCCCTTCGGTTATTTACTGGTTTGTGTAAATATTTTCATTTGCATTATTTTGATTTGGGCATGAAAATACCAAACGGTGTTGGCGTTGGTAAGTCTTTCAATGCATAAACCCTTATGTATTGCATTTAAACCAAATCAGTGCATTTATTCCCGAAGGTTTGGATAAGTCTTTCAATAACCACCCTTCGTGTCCGAAAAGGCATTGAAACCCTCTTTAAATTGCTTTGTTTTATTCATGTAAAATCCTATGGGCGTGTCGAGATTCGAGTAGTCTTTTAGCATCTTCGATTCATGTCCTTACCCTAAAAATTCTATGAAATCACGATTAAGTGTTTGTTCATTGATATGTGCCAACATGCCATAATATCCCATACTTTCATTAGTAATTTATGCGCTGCGAACATGCCGTGATTACTATGAACTTCTTTGATTTATGTGTGCAAACATGCCGTGATCATTCCATACTCATTCATTCTTGTAATTTTGTTGCGAACATGCCGTGACTTATTTGATTGAATTACCACTTTGATGCCATGCTCAATCTTGTAAAATGTGCTGCGATAATGCCGTGATTACTTGTCTGAATGTTTATTGCTTTGATATAAAAAAATTAAAAACATTTGCCATGAAAACTTAAAAAAGTAAACGGGGGCATGGTAATGTGGGCGTTAGAAACGAATTCGTGAAGGGTTATTCGCTACACGTGGACACCATGGTATGAGTCCTTTACATCGTGGCTGGTACGTGCTTTCGTTAAAATTCTACCGTTCTAACTCCCATAGGATCATGGTCTAAAATTCCCCAAAGTGTGAATAATAAAACATTAAACGGACCGCTTTACTCTTGGAAATCAAGGGTAAAGAGATCCCGAATATGGCACCAAAAACATTAATTGTTTGTCCCGGCACTAGGTGTTAGGATTTCAAGTATATCCTACCACCGAAATGCCCGGAAATTTAAAAGATACAAAGATAAAGGATGGTGAAATAAAGAGTCTAATCAAAACCGAACGAAGTCATATTACGTTTGCCATTTTTGGTATATCGTACGACGGAAATCGGGACATTTGTACATAATAAAAACCAACAAACTTAGGCTTAGCAAATAAAAGAAAACATTAGGAAGGAGGTAACCGTTTCTTAACGGATGTCGTGGGGTGCCTAACACCTTCCCCACGCATAAGCAAACCCCCGAACCTATCTCTGGTTCAAGACCATTTAGTTGTAGATGTCTAAATAGGATAAAATCTATTAGACATAGGTGCCCAATCACACCTTAAAATTTCCCATGATTGGTGGCGACTCCAAATTTGTGCTCACACGCACACACGTACACAAGTTCCCACACACACACAACTCGTATCTCGAAACGGAAAAGAGATAGAGGAACACACACAACACTCGCCAAACGGGGGTCGGTATCTAGGAAAATAAAAAGAAAAAGGAAAATAAAAAGAAAAAGAATAAGAATCTTCCGCCGGTGTCAACACCCCTTCCATAAGGAGTAAACATGACTCTAGTCGAGAAGTTTTTATCTACAAAAGTATGGGTCACACTCCTTCCAGAAGGAGTAAACATGACCCCAGTCAGTACAGCGTTGTTCACCAAAAACCAACATAGCAGTGTTTGCAAACGGAAGAGTATCCACAAAAAAAAGGAGAAAATACTTAAACTAAGACATGGAGCCTACTGCGCTTCATCACCAGCTGGCGGAGGATCGGTCTGATCGTCCACGGAAACAGCCTGGCCACCAACAGCACCAACCGCCGAGTCATCTCCTTGAAAACCATCTGGGGTATTGGAAGGGACGTCAGACGGGGTAGCCACGCGCTCCTTCGACTACCCTCCTCATCCTCGCTGTCTTCCTCCACGGCCGTTGTCTCCTCATCATCAAAAATCTTTACTATAGACCAATCCTGAACACCCCTAAAGGCAAGAGCGGCCCTCTTCCTGAAGTGTTCAAAACCGGCAACATAGTAGCGACGGGTAGCCTCTTGGAAGTCTTCAGAAGCCTTGAAATCTATGATGGCCGTCTCCTTTGCATCTGAGATCTCTCCTTGAAGAGCCTCAGTCTTGTGCAACAACTCGTCACGGCCCGTCTCCAAAGCAGAAATGAGCTCGTCCTTCCTCTTGACATCGGCTTCCAGCTGCTTTATCTGGCTCCTCAAACTCCCCATCTCGGTCTTGAGACCCTCTGCCGCCTTCTTGTGAGCTTGAGCCTGAGCCGTAGCCTCTTCTAAATTCGCTTTAAGCTTTTTCAGTTCGCTCCCTGATGAACGGAGCCTATTACCCACTACAAACATCTATCCTGCAGCCTGGATGTTAAGAAAAAGGTCAAAAGAAAGTAATATTCTCACAAGTAATCGAAAAGAGAAATCATAGAGGAAGAGCCGACCTTCAATGAATCTTGAATTGACATACGGAGAAGGTCCATGTTGTCAATCTGGTCGTATACCTCCAGGTCGACCTTCTCATACATCTTAGCCACCTTGTCCATTGTCCTGGATGAGCTACTGTAAATGGTAGGGACGATATCGCTAGAAGCCGCCCCCTGTCCTTTTGATACAACCGGGGAAGGGGGGACTTCACGATAAACATGAACATTTTCAAGTGTCTTGACCTTGGTAGGGATGAGAGGCTTATCTTGATGACCACCCTTCTTGGAGCTTTGTCCTTTCTCAATAACGACCTTCTTCCCAGACTTCGCCTTTTTGAAAAAAAGTGCACTGGCGTCAGGTAGGTCTTCCAGATTTTGTGCCACCTCCCTCAAGCGTTTACGCTCCGCCCTGGTCGTCATTCCTGCAAACATGGAAGGGTATCAAATAAGAACCAGGCAAAGGAAAACACAAATAATTTGGAAGGGAGTCACTCACTTTGCTGGTAAGATTTGATCGCTTTCTTCACTTCAGGACTGGGCTCGGGACCCAAGGACCACTCCGCCAAAGTAAATGGTGAGAGAAGGTCAACTAGTGTCACTAGCCTTTCCTTCTGATACTCTACAACTCTCAAAAGACGCTCTTTTAAATGGGTGGACAGAGACGGGCGGAGGAAAGCTGCAAAAAGAGTATAGACGAAATAAGTACCTGGACGACCGTCAAAATCAAAATGAAAACAAATAAGACGTAAGGCGTCAAGATTGCACCAGCTGCTAAAGGAGTCCCCCATGTACGACGAAGGCCACAGGGGTCTTCACCCACCGCCTCATCAGGAGAAAACTCCCAGCTATCTCCACATAAAAAGAAAAACTTGGGTTTCCAGCTTCGGTTAGAGTTAGGAAGATCAGGAATAAGTCTCGGGGATCCCTTGTGACACATAAATGCCCAAATTCCGGGTGAAGCAGGTATATATGCCAATTTATAAAGAAAGAGGAACTCGTCGACCGTTAACTCATATTCCCCGTCACTGGCCATCTTCCAAAGAACTTGAAGGCCTATAGTAATACGCCAGACATTCGAATTTAACTGACTAGGGGCTAATCCTAGACGATGAAGAAGTTCCCTCTCAAAAGGTCTGAAAGGTAATCTAAACCCAGCCGCTAGGTTATCTTCATAAAGGACGACGTCCTCTCCGTTAGACGAGCACGCCCACTCACCTTTATCAGGCTACCGAAGCACTATGTCCTCCGGAATCTGGTAACGTGTCCTTAACCTTTTGATATCCTTATCTACAAACTTGGAAGACACCCCCTCAGCAACAAGAGACTTGTTTGGGTCCAGACCCGAAACGGGTAAAATAGTCTCCTGGGACGAAGAATCTTACGTGGATAACTCTGAGGCCTCGGAAGACCGTCCATGACTACCAGAATATTCAGATCCAGACACCGACCCACTCTCACCCGAAGGCAATGACTCCGAGGAGTCGTTCACACTCAAGGACATCAGAAACTCAACACGAGGGTTCTACAAGCAATGCAGCACTCAACCTCGTCGCAAAACCTACCGGAATAAAAATGAAGAAAACCCATTTTTTCTTACTCCCCAACTACACGAAAGAAGAACTAAAATGCTGGAAAAACAGAAAAGAAAGAAAACGAGAAAGAAAGAAACAGACTTACCAAAGAAAGAAAAGGTCGCCGATACGGGAGCTCCCGAGGAAAACCACCGGAATCGAGCACTCTCAAGACGGTGGAACCTCCAGCAAGCGCAAGAAAGAAAAGAAAGCAAAAAAAGAGCCAACTTTTTTCAAAGGGAGGGAAAATGACGAAATAAATGGGCAGATTTGGCATTAAAAGGGACGGTTGGCATTGATACGTGCGTCCAGCCCCAGGTCGACACGTGTCGAAGAAATTGGAAACCCTCCCTCATCTTTATGACCACTACGCCCGAAACAAAAGGAGCGAGAAAATTACGTCCGTGACCCTGACCTTTCATATTCCGAAGGTCGTCTATCTAGACAACCACGGAATAGGGGGGCAACTGATGTGGATATTTTACATCATTTTTTCTAAGTATAAGAAGACGACCTTCCAGACCCCAAAAGGGACGACCGTCCAAGTACCAAGATGAATGACGACCTTCTCTGATGTATAACCAGCAGCTCCAGCAGTCCAAAACTCAATCCTTATCCGTTACGGGAATCCCGTAAGACAGCTCACCGAGTTGACTCACCACCTGCAACAGGTGTCTTCCACGAATCTAGGGGACCAAGCCCATGCACGTCGCACAACACTACAAACCAGACGAGTACCGGCCTTCCAGGTGAAGGGCTGTTAATGCACCACGTGTCCTCAGATCCAATGATCCCTGGAAGGCCACGTGCCATAAACAGAAGATACAAAAAGGCCATTCTCTCTCCTCTCCTCAGGTATGAACAGTACAATTTTAATACAAAATTAAGCTCTCGAGTTTTCTCTGAAAAACTGGTACTGACAAAGGCATCGGAGCCCCCTAGGCCGGCCCCAAACCGGTGCCATTTCCGATCAGCTTCTTTGTCTTGCAGGTCTTCCATCCCCAAGCTCGACTAACTGCAGTCCACTGATTTCACAGCAACATCATCTATAATTATATTTTCATTTTAAGTATGGCGGTTTATTTCCATGTTCACGTTCTATACATTTCAAGAGGTGAATTGTTTCTGATGTTGTTGTGAAATCAGTGGACTGCAGTCAGTCGAGCCAGGGGATGGAAGACCTGCAAGACAAAGAAGCTGATCGGAAATGGCACCAGTTTGGGGCCGGCCTAGGGGGCTCCGATGCCTTTGTCAGTACCAGTTTTGCAGAGAAAACTCGAGAGCTTAATTCTGTATTAAAAATGTACTGTTCATACCTGAGGAGATGAGAGAGAAAAGGCTTTATATACCTTCTGGTCGCGGCACGTGGCCTTCTAGGCTCCGTAGGATCTGAAGACACGTGGTGCGTTAATAACCCTTCACCTGGAAGGTCGGTACTCGTCGAGATTGTAGTGCTGTGCGACATGCATGGGCTTGGTTCCCTAGATTCGTGGAGGACACCTGTTGTAGGTGGTGAGTCGACTCGGTGAGCTGTCTCACTGGAATCCCGTAACAGATAAGGAGTGACTCATGGACAGCTGGAGCTACTGGTTATGCGCTAGAGACGGTCGTCATTTATCTTCGGAAATTGGAAGGTCGTCCCTCTTGGAGTCTGGAAGGTCGTCTTCTCATACTTAGAAAAAATGATGTAAAATATCCACATCAGTTGCCCCCCTATTCCGTGGTTGTCTAGATAGACGACCTTCGGAATTTGAAAGGTCAGGGTCATGGACGTAATTTTCTTGCTCCTTTTGTTTCGGGCATAGTGGTCATAAAGATAGGGGAGGGTTTCCAATTACTCCGACACATGTCGACTTGGGCTGAACGCACGTATCAAGGCCCAACCGTCCCTTTTAATGCCAAATCTGCCCATTTATTTCGTCATTTTCCCTCTCTTTCAAAAAAAAAGTTGGCTTCTTTTTTACACTCTTTCACCGTACTTGCTGGAGGTTTTGCCGTTTTGGCCGTGCTCGGTTCCGGTGGCTTTCTTCGGGGGCTTCTACATCGGCAACTTTTTCCTTCTTTGGTAAGTCGGCTTCTTCCTTTTTTCGTTTTCTTTTTCTTTCTTTTTTCCGTATTTCGGTTGTTCTTTCGTGTAGTTGGGGAGTAAGAAAAAGGGGTTTCTTTTATCTTTATTCCGGTAGGTTTTGCGGCGAGGTTGAGTTTCTGATGTCCTCGAGTGTGAATGACTCCTCGGAGTCATCGTCTTCGGGTGAGAGGGGGTCGGTGTCTGGATCTGAGTATTCTGGTAGTCATGGACGGTCTTCCGAGACCCCAAAGTTGTCCACGTCAGATTCCTCATCTCAGGAGGCCATTTTACCCGTTTCGGGTCTGGACCCAAACAAGTCCCTTGATGCCGAGGGGGTGTCTTCCAAGTTTATAGACAAGGATATCAAAAGGTTAAGGACACGCTACCAAATTCCGGAAGACATAGTGCTTCGGTTACCTGATAAGGGCGAGTGGGTGTGCTCGTCTAACCGGGAGGACGTCGTCCTTTATGAAGATAACTTAGCGGCTGGGTTGAGATTGCCTTTCAGACCGTTTGAAAGGGAACTTCTTCATCAGCTAGGGTTAGCTCCTACTCAGTTAAATCCGAATGCTTGGCGTCTTGCTATAGGCCTTCAAGTTCTTTGAAAAATGGCTAGCAACGGGGAGTATGAGTTAACGGTCGACGAGTTCATCTTTCTCTATAAGTTGGCATATATACCAGCCTCACCTGGAATTTGGGGCTTCATGTGTCACAAGGGATCCCCGAGACTTATTCCAGATCTTCTTAATTCCAATCGAAGTTGGAAACCCAAGTTTTTCTTTTTATGTGGGGATAGTTGGGAGTTTTCCCCTGACGAGGCGGTAAGTGAAGACCCCTGCGGCCTTCGTCGTACATGGGGGACTCCTTCAGTAGATGGTGCAATCTTGACGCCTTACGTCTTGTTTGCTTTTGTTTTAATTTTGATGGTCGTCCAAGTACTTATTTCATCTTCTTTCTTTTTGCAGCTTTTTGCCGCCCATCTTTGTCCACCCTTTTCAAGGAGCGTCTTTTGAGAGTTGTAGAGTATCAAAAGGAAAGGCTAGTGAGACTAGTTGACCTTCTCTCACCATTTACTTTGGCGGAGTGGTCCTTGGGTCCCGAGCCCAGTCCTAAAGTGAAGAAAGCGATCAAATCTTACCAGCAAAGTGAGTGACTTCCTTCTAAATTATTTGTGTTTTTCTTTGCCTGGTTCTTGTTTGACACCCTTCCATGTTGCAGGAATGACGACCAGGGCGGAGCGTAAGCGTTTGAGGGAGGTGGCACAAAATCTGGAAGACCTTCCTGACGCCAGTGCACTTTTTTCTAAAAAGGCGAAGTCTGGGAAGAAGGTCGTTATTGAGAAAGGAACCAGTTCCAAGAAAGGTGGTCATCAAGATAAGCCGCTCCTTCCTACCAAGGTCAAGACACCTGAAAAGGTTCATGTTTTTTGTGAAGTCCCCCCTTCCATGGTTGCATCAAAAGGACAGGGGGTGGCTTCTGGCGATATTGTCCCTACCATTTATAGTAGCTCGTCCAGGGCAATGGACAAGGTGGCCAAGATGTATGAGAAGGTCGACCTGGAGGTATACGACCTGATTGACAACATGGACCCACTCCGTATGTCAATTCAAGATTCATTGAAGGTCGGCTCTTCCTTTATGATTTCTCTTTTTGATTACTTATGAGAATATTACTTTCTTTTGACCTTTTTCTCAACATCCAGGCTGCAGGACAAATGTTTGTAGTGGGTAATAGGCTCCGTTCATCAGGGAGCGAACTGGTAAAGCTTAAAGCAAATCTAGAAGAGGCTACGACTCAGGCTCAAGCTCACAAGAAGGTGGCAGAGGGCCTCAAGGCCGAGAAGGGGAGTTTGAGGAGCCAGATAAAGCAGCTGGAAGCCGACGTTAAGAGGAAGGACGAGCTCATTTCTGCTTTGGAGACGGACCGTGACGAGTTGTTGCACAAGACTGAGGCTCTTCAAGGAGAGATCTCAGATGCAAAGGAGACGGCCGTCATAGATTTCAAGGCTTCTGAAGATTTCCAAGAGGCTACCCGTCGCTATTATGTTGCAGGTTTTGAACACTTCAGGAAGAGGGCCGCTCTTGCCTTTAGAGGTGTTCAGGATTGGTCTATGGTAAAGATTTTTGATGATGAGGAGACAACGACCGTGGAGGAAAACAGTGAGGATGAGGAGGGAGAAGACGTGGTTCAATCGAAGGAGCGCGTGGCTACCCCGTCTGACATCCCTTCCAGTACCCCAGATGGTCCTCAAGGAGATGACTCGGCGGTTGGTCCTGTTGGTGGCCAGGCTGTTTCCATGGACGATCAGACCAATCCTCCGCCAGCTGGTGATGAAGCGCAGTAGGCTTCATGTCTTAGTTTAAGTGTTTCTGTTTTTTATGAATACTCTTCCGTTTGTAAACACTGTTATGTTGGTTTTTCTTTTGGTAAACAATACTGTACTGACTGGGGTCATGTTTACTCCTTCTGGAAGGGGTGTGACCCGTACTTTTGTAGGTAAAAACCTCTCGACTAGAGTCATGTTTACTCCTTATGGAAGGGGTGTGACTCATGCTTTTGTAGACAAAAAAAAACTTCGTGACGTGAGTCATGTTTACTCCTTGGGGAAGGGGTGTGGCTCGACGATCACTTATATGTTAGTTGTCTTCGTGGTCTTTCCTTGAATTAGTTTTCTTGCATTGTTCAATCTTGATAATTTTGGAAGGGGTCTTCTTGACGACCTTCAGCCATAAACCGCACCATGCGGGTGTCTAAATCGGTAATTCCAGAAGGAGTCTTCTTGACGACCTTCTTTCACAAAATGTACAACGTGGGTGTTTAACTCGATATTTTCAGAAGGAGTCTTCTTGACGACCTTCTTTCATAAAATACACCACGTGGGTGTCTAACTTGATAATTTCAGAAGGAGTCTTCTTGACGACCTTCTTTCATAAAATGCACCACGTGGGTGTCTAAGTTGATAATTTCAGAAGGAGTCTTCTAGACGACCTTCTTTCATAGCATGCACCATGTAGGTGTCTAACTTAGTAAGATTCAGAAGGAGTCTTCTTGACGACCTTCTTTCATAGTATGCACCATGTGGGTGTCTGACTTGATAAAATTCAAAAGGAATCTTCTAGACGACCTTCTTTCATAGCATGCACCACGTAGGTGTCTAACTTGATAAAATTCAAAAGGAATCTTCTAGACGACCTTCTTTCATAGCATGCACCACGTAGGTGTCTAACTGTCCTCCGAGGGGCATCTGTTTCGATGATTCCCTTCTGGACATATCCTCCGAGGGACATGTTATTTAATGACACCCTACTGGATATTGCACATCATGGGTGTCTGACTGTCCTCCGAGGGGTATCTGTTTCGATGACTCCCTTCTAGACATATCCTCCGAGGGGCATGTTATTTAATGACACCCTACTGGATATTGCACCTCATGGGTGTCTGACTGTCCTCTGAGGGGTATCTGGTTCGATGACTCCCTTCTGGACATATCCTCCGAGAGGCATGTTATTTAATGACACCCTACTGGATATTGCACCTCATGGGTGTCTGACTGTCCTCCGAGGGGTATCTGTTTCGATGACTCCCTTCTGGACATATCCTCCGAGGGGCATGTTATTTAATGACATCCTACTGGATATTGCACCTCATGGGTGTCTGACTGTCCTCCGAGGGGTATCTGTTTCGATGACTCCCTTCTGGACATTTGAATCATATCGTTTGGATAGATAAACGTGTTTAGACAATTAGGCATAGATGGACGACCTTCGTATTATTGATAAAGATAATGTTTGGATAGTACAAACTTCTTTAATGCAAAAGTAACTAGGGGTGTGTACCTCAAGGATAATATTTTTTGAGGTGCTCAGCATTCCAGGGATGGGGAAGCTTTTTTCCATGACAGTCTTCTAGATGGTAAGTCCCCCTTCTGTAATATTGGATGACCTTGTAAGGCCCTTCCCAGTTGGGACCCAGCTTGCCCTGTGACAGGTCTTTAGTCGCTTGGGTAACTTTCCTTAGGACCCAGTCACCAATTTCAAAGCGTCGAAGCTTTACCTTGGTGTTGTAGTATTTGGCCATTTTCTCCTAGTAAAGTGTAATTCTACGTTCTGCTTTGTCCCTAGTTTCATCCAAGAGGTCGAGGTTTAGCCGAAGCTGTCCCTTATTTTCCTCTTCTTTGTGGAAGGTCGTCCTTAGGGTAGTTAGCCCTATCTCGACTGGAATGATGGCCTCGGTGCCAAAGGTCAGTTTGAAAGGAGTTTCTCTTGTTGGAGTTCTGACAGTGGTTCTGTATGCCCAAAGTATACTTGGAAACTTTTCTACCCATATACCCTTTGCCCCCTCGAGCCGGGTCTTAATCTGTCTAAGTAAGGTCCGGTTCGTAACTTCAACTTAACCGTTGGCTTGGGGGTGCCTGGGGGATGAGTAATGATTTTTTATATTCAGTTGACCACATAATTCTCTGAAAGGTCCGTTGTCAAATTGTCTTTCGTTGTCCGAGACCAAGACTCTCGGAATTCCGAATCGACAAATGACGCCCTTCCAGACGAAGTTCTTGACATTTTTCTCAGTGATCGTCGCCAAAGGTTCTGCTTCCACCCATTTGGTAAAGTAATCAATGGCGACCACTAAGAACTTGGCTTGCTTCGTTCCGACCGGGAACGGGCCCATGATGTCCAGTCCCCATTGTGCGAAGGGCCAAGGGGAGGTCATAGGTGTAATCTCTTCTGGTGGTGCTCTTGTGATGTTAGCAAAGTGCTGGCATTTGTCACATGTCTTCATGTATTGTGTGGCATCGTGTAGAAGGGACGGCCAATAATAACCCGCCCTTGTGAGTTTGTGTGCCACAGCTCGGGCTCCCGAATGATTTCCGCAAATGCCTTCGTGGACCTCCCTGATGACGTAATTCGCTTCTTCTGGCGATAAACATCTGAGGTGTGGTCGAGAAAAGCCCATTTTGTAGAGAATGCCGTCCAAAAGTTGGAAGTGGGAAGCTCTTATCCTCAGCTTGCGTGCCTCCATCTTATCCATGGGCAACTTCCCTTCCTTTAAGTAACTGACTATGGGTGACATCCACGAGACATTGTCCTCAATGGAATTTACTGTTTCTTCTTCAGTGGACGGTCGTCCTTATATTTCGAGGAAGCCGTCGAACTCTTCTCCTGATGATGCCAATCTGGCCAGACGGTCAGCATCTACATTTTCTTCCTTTGGAATCTGGACGAACTCCACTTTCTCAAAATGTGGGAGCAAGGTCTGGACGACAGTCAAGTATCTTTTCATCCTGTCTTCCCTAGCTTCGTATTCTCCTTTTATTTGTCCTATGACCAACTGGGAATCGCTTTTGACGGTCAGATTCTTGACTCCCATCTTCTTTGATAGTTTCAGCCCGACTAGAAGGGCTTCATATTCTGCCTCGTTATTCGTGACACAGAAGCGTAGTTGAATGGCATACTCGAATTTATCCTTCTCAGGTGAGACGAGGATGATTCCTGCTCCACCCATTTCCTTGGTGGACGAGACATCAATATTTACCGTCCAGATCTCGAATTGCTTTGGTTCACCTTCTTCTTCCCATGGGTGTGTGAATTCCGCGATGAAGTCTGCCGAGGCTTGTGCTTTTATCGCAGTACAAGGTCGGTAGTCAATGTCAAACTCGCTCATTTCAATGGACCATTGAATCAGTCTTCCAGCCGCATCAGGTTTGTTCATGGCCTTCCGGAGGGGGTAATCGGTCAACACCACTATTGAGTGGGCCTGGAAATATGGCATGAGTTTCCTTGATGCGATCAGCAAGGCAAAAGCCAGTTTCTCCATATTGGAATACCTTTCCTCGGCTCCCTTCAAAGCTCTACTAGTGTAGTATACAGGCTTCTGAACACGCTCTTCTTCGCTGATAAGTGTCGAACTGACTGTAGATGATGAGACGGCCAGGTATAGATATAACTCTTCGCCCGTTTTTGAAGGGCTGAGAAATGGTGGAGAAGACAAATACACCTTCAGTTCCTCAAAAGCATGTTGGCATTCCTCTGTCCACTGGAAGGCCTTCCGGAGGATCTTAAAGAAGGGGAGGCATTTATCCGTGGATCTGGAAACAAACCTGTTCAGGGCGGCAGCTTTTCCTGTCAGGCTTTGAACCTCCTTGACGGTCGTCGGGGGCTCATTTCCAGGATGGCCTTGATTTTGTCTGGGTTAGCCTCTATCCCGCGTTGAGATACCATGAATCCGAGGAATTTACCCGAGGATACACCAAAGGCACACTTTTCTGGGTTCAACTTCATGTTGTAGGTCCTCAGGGCCTGGAAGGTCTCTTTCAAATCTGTGAGGTGGTCTTCATTTTCCTTGCTTTTGACTAGCATGTCGTCTACATAAACCTCCACATTTCTTCCTATTTGATCGTGGAACATTTTGTTCACCAGTCGCTGGTAAATGGCCCCGGCATTTTTAAGGCCGAAAGGCATTACCTTGTAGCAAAAAAGACCGCGACTTGTGATGAAGGCCGTCTTCTCTTGATCTTCCTCTTCCATTTGAATCTGGTTATAGCCGGAGAAGGCATCCATAAAACTAAGTAGCTTATGTCCAGTCGTGGAGTCTACTAGTTGATCGATTCTTGGAAGGGGATAACTATCCTTGGGACAACCCCTGTTCAAGTCTGTGAAGTCGACACACATCCACCACTTTCCGTTGGGCTTCTTGACCATGACGACGTTAGCCAGCCATTCAGGGTAATAGACCTCTCTTATGAAGCCTGCGTCAACAACTTATCTACCTCCACCATGACGGCTGCATTCCTTTCAGGGGCGAAGACTCGTCTCTTTTGTTTGACGGGGTGCATGGAAGGGTTGACATTTAGCTTGTGGACCATCACTTCGGTGCTAATACCCGGCATGTCTTCATGACTCCAGGCGAAGACATCCGCATTTTCCCTCAAGAATTGCACTATCGAGCCTCGTATTTCTGCCTGGCATTGTGGTCCCTATTCTGGTCCTTCTTTTCTCATTGCCTTCCGTCAGTGTGATTTCTTCCAATTTTTCTGTTGGTTCAGCGAAGTTCCGTCGCTCTTCTACAATCAAAGTCTGGTGGACTTGGTCTGCACTTACAGAAGTTAAGTAGCACTCCCTTGCCATGGCTTGGTCTCCCTTCATTTCGCCTATACCATTCTCTGTTGGAAAACGAACCAAAAGGTGGTAAGTTGAGGTGACGGCTCGGAGGCGGTTCAGAGTAGGGCGTCCAATTATCACATTATAGGCTGATGGGCAGTCCACCACGAGGAACTCAACCCTTTTCGTTGCTTGTTTTGGGTAGGTGCCGGCTATGATTTGAAGAGAAATTATTCCTAGTGGGTAAACACTGGTTCCTGCGAAACCAACCAGTGGAGTTTCAATGGGTCGTAATTGATCCTTGCCGATTCTCATTTGTTGGAAGGCCATCAAATAAATGATATCCGCCGAACTGCCATTATCGATCAAGACGCGTCTTGTCGAATAACCTGCGATTTCCAGAGTGACGACCAAGGCGTCATCATGAGGGTGAACGACCTTCCTAGCATCTTCTTCAGTGAAAGTAATTGGAAAATCTTCTAGTCTAGGAGTCTTGTTGGCCTTCTGCGTTACCAACACGTTATGTATCTGGCGAGCGTAAGCCTTTCTTGAGGAACGGGAGGTCCCTCCTGCTGCCATTCCACCATTTATCATGTGGATCTCTCCCATTGGGGGCCTGGGACGGTCTTCCACTGGAGGTCTTTGGGGTCGTGCTTATGGTGGACGACCTTCTCTTTGATCCCTCTCAACGAATCACTGCAGTTTTTCTTGTTTAATCAATTCTTCGATCTGTCGTTTTAGGTCGTAACAATCTTCCGTATTATGACCATGATCCCTATGAAAACAGCAATATTTGTCTTTTGCCCTTCTATCGGGGTTCGTGAGCAGTTTTCCGGGCCATCTCAAGGCTGGGTTGTCTTTGATCTGCATGAATATGCGATCCACAAGGGCATTTAGTGGGGTGAAATGGTTGAACCTCTCATTTGATCCCCTTCGACTCCTGTCTTCTCGTTTCTTGCCTTGATTCCTTTGCATTTTTGGTTTCGATTCGAGAGTCTCATTTGGACGGTCGGCGTAGTCATTTCTTCTTTTCTTTCCTGTATCTCGGGCTTGAAGGGCTTCTTCTCCATTCATATATCGTTGGGCCTCGTACATCATTTCTGACATAGAGGTCGGGGGATCCTTGTAAATTGAGAACAAAAAATCTCCTGATTGGAGGCCGGAAATGAATGCTTGTACCACTTTGTCATCTGCCCCATCCACCAATAAAGTCTCTTTGTTGAACTGGTGAGATAAGACCTCAAGGTTTCGCCCTCTCTCTCCTGACATTTAAAAGGTGCGTGGTAGGTCTTCCACAGTTGTCCACCAATAAAGTGATTGAAGAATGAATGGCTTAGCTGAGCGAAGGTCAGACCCGGGTATCACCACTTTGTCATCTGCCCCATCCACCAATAAAGTCTCTTTGTTGAACCTGGTAAGATAAGACCTCAAGGTTTCACCCTCTCTCTGCCTGACATTTAAAAGGTGCGTGGTAGGTCTTCCATATCGTTGTCCACCAATAAAGTGATTGAAGAATGAGCGGCTTAGCTGAGCGAAGGATCCCACAGACCTGGTGTCATAACCCCATTTTTACCCCCGGGATTTTCTCGGGTGTCGGCACACAAAACGAGACAGCCCGAACCAAGTCGGCCTGTTCCAACGAGGGCTCATCACCTCAAATACTCCCAAAAAGAAGGTCCAAGACACATTTCCCAAGGTTTGACCAAGTTTGACTAGGGTTGACCAAGTTTGACTAGAGCTGACCAAAGTTTGACCGAGGTTTGACCGAGCCGTTTCCAACCCGACTAGGGACCCACCGTGCCCAGAAACCCTTGAAATGTAGTCCGGGATACATTCTCCAAGAGTTTGGAGAGCTTTGACCAAGTTCGACCAAGTTTGACCAAGGTTGACCAAGTTTGACCAAGGTTTGACCGGACCATTGACCAGACCAAAAACTGGATCGAACTGACCACCCCTTGACCAATGTATAGAGAATATCAAGAGCTTCGATTCCGTACTTTACGGGTCGAAAACGGACGAGAAACGAGAGAGTTGTGGCCAAAACTGCGAAAAAACGGTCCGACACTTAGCCAAATTTTTGGTAAGTATTGTTGACAAAACAGCCTATTTGGGAGGCAACGTTTGCGCAAAGATTCTCTCCGACCCGCTGCAACTTGGTCCAAGAGCCAAGACCCTTAGGCAAGAGGTTCACTTCAGCTACCGCATGCAACTTTCGGATCGTCAAGAGCTCCTCCGGTCAAGCCGGAATCTCAGTCAAGAAGATGACCCCTTGGCATAAGGAACATTCCGACGGCCTCCTGTTCGCAAGATCATATCTTGCGAACCCAAAGCTCGCCTCTGTGCAAGGCCTGTACCGTTAAAAAGTAGGTAACGCAAGCTTTCCGACGATACCAAGATCGTCGGAATCCGACATCGGGAGCTACGTCTACCACGCGCGTGAAAACAGGCCGACAAAATAAGGTTTTGCTGAAAGTTCCGGGATTTTCCCACCGACGTTGCCACGCTTGCGCACAGAGTCTTCCTGACTCGCAACAAGTTGATCTGCGAGCCCGGGCACATTGGAAAGAAGACACATCCATGCACGACGTGGAACTCTCGGATCGCCAAGAATTTATCGGGGCCAGCCGGAATCCCGATCGGAAAACTGCCCTCAAACGGACCAAAAACACCCCGGTGGACTCTGCTCGCGGGGCCATATCTCACAAGTCCAAGCTCGGATTCCCGCGAATCCGGAACCTTGCAAAAATAGGCAGCGCAAGCTTTCCGACGGTACCAAGAACGTCAAAATCCGACATCGGGAGCTAGGTCAAATATGCGCGCGAACTGGGACAAGATTTGAGAAAAAACGCGCTGGGAGCAAAACGCATTTTTTCTCCCGGACAGCCGCCTTCGCGCGCAGAGTCTTTCCTGCTCGCAACAAGTTGATCCGCGAGCCCGGGTGCGTTGGAAAGATAATGACTCCGGCTACGACGTGGAACTCTCGGTTCGCCGATAGCATTCCCCCGTTTGACCGGAATCTGCATCGGAAGAGTGCACAAAAACAGCTCCGACACCCCGACTTCCGGGAGCCATAACTCCCTCGTCCGAACTCCGATTCGTGCAAACTTTATATCGTTGGAAAGAGGACGTCGAGAGCTTTCCGACGATATGCCGCATGACCCATTTTGAGTTCCGGAAGACCTCCAAAACTGCCCCCGAAAATCGGATAAAAAAGGGTACGCGCACGGAAATCGAGGAGGATTCGAGGGGCTGCTGGCGTGGAAGATAAGACTGCCACGTGGCAGTACCACAACTCGCGCAGGACCGTCATGCGCCGCGCATGATGGTGCTGCGCGAGGCGTGCACGGTTTTCTATAAAACCGACCCTCCCCCCCTCACTTCAGCACAGTTTTTGCTCGGGCACTAGGCCTTCTAGAGCTTAGTTTAGGCAGAAAATAGGGGTTTAGGGGGTTTTAGGAGGGGATTTTTGGGTAGTTTTAGAGAGAGAGACTCCTCTCTAGGTAATCTCTCTCTCT
Source organism: Fagus sylvatica (assembly GCA_907173295.1). Classification (NCBI taxonomy): domain Eukaryota; kingdom Viridiplantae; phylum Streptophyta; class Magnoliopsida; order Fagales; family Fagaceae; genus Fagus; species Fagus sylvatica. The sequence goes on from OU015764.1 coordinate 18,740,269, forward strand.
CTCTAAGCTCTTTCTCCCTCTTCTTTTTCTTCTTTAGGGATTTTGGGGGGTTTTTAGAGTGAGAAGCACCTATTAGGTGCTTCTCTCTCTAACCTCTCCTCATCTTCCCACTCTCTCTCTCTCTCTCTCTCTTTCTCTTACATTCTTTAGTTCATTTTAGTTCATTTATGTTTTACTAGTTCATTTATTGCTTTATTTACATTTCCTTGTCTATTTATTGCTTTATTTACATTTCCCTTGTCTATTTATTGCTTTATTTACATTTCCTTGTCATTTATCGCTTTATTTACATTTCTAGTCATTTATCGCTTTATTTACATTTTATACGCACTTGTGAATATTTGTTGTGATTACCCCCCCTCCCCCGGTGTGTTTTAGTACGGCAATATTGAGTGGCTTTGGCGGCTCGCGTAAGTCCTCTAACAAAGGCCGTGACAACCATGTTAGCCCACGAGGTCTTGACCCGAAAAATACACCGGTTTCCTCGTGTTTTAGTACGGCAAATATTGAGTAGCTTTGGCTCAGTTGCGTAAGACCTCTAACGAGGCCGTAACAACCTTGTTAGCCTACGAGGTATTTGACCCGAAAAATACATCCCCATGTGTTAAATATTGTCATTTATCGCTTTATTTACATTTACTACGTTGTAAATATTATATTGTGAATATTGTCATTTTCCCATTTTTCCCTTTGATTTGGGCGTTGTGATTTGGGCGTGATATCCGATTGGTCCATATTCCATTATACCTTGCATTTATAATTCCATAGGCATTTATCGTCATGTTTAAATCATTTATCGCTTTATTTACATTTTTACGCCTTGTGAATATATTGCGTTGTTATTATCCCCGTTTCCCCGTAAAAATGGGCGTGATAATCCCGATTGGTCGTGGTGGGACTATGTAAGACCTCAAAGAGGCATTAACCATCACATGTAATTCCCATAGGCATTGGACCCACAAAATCCTCCTTGTAAATTCCATTAATTTATTGCTTCCCGTTATGCTCTAAATTTCTTGCCATTTTTACGTATGTTGTAAATATTGTTCATATTGTCATTATTTTGATTTGGGCATGAAAATACCAAACGGTATTGGCGGTTTTAGGTAAGTCTTTCAATAGCACTAAACCCCATGTAAATCCATGAGGCGTTGGACCCGTAAATTGCAAACATTTTCAAAATAGATTTTCCCATATAAGTCCTATTTGGCGTCGAAGGTTTGGATAAGTCTTTCAATAGCACCAACCCTTCGTGTAAGCCCGAAAAGGCATTGAAACCCCGTTTTCAAATAGATTTTCACTCATATAAGTCCTATTTGGCGTCGAAGGTTTGGATAAGTCTTTCAATAGCACCAACCCTTCGTGTAAGCCCGAAAAGGCATTGAAACCCCATTTTCAAATAGATTTTCTCATTTAAGTCCTATTTGGCGTCGAAGGTTTGGATAAGTCTTTCAATAGCACCAACCCTTCGTGTAAGCCCGAAAAGGCATTGAAACCCCGTTTTCAAATAGATTTTCTCATTTAAGTCCTATTTGGCGTCGAAGGTTTGGATAAGTCTTTCAATAGCACCAACCCTTCGTGTAAGCCCGAAAAGGCATTGAAACCCCATTTTCAAATAGATTTTCTCATATAAGTCCTATTTGGCGTCGAAGGTTTGGATAAGTCTTTCAATAGCACCAACCCTTCGTGTAAGCCCGAAAAGGCATTGAAACCCCATTTTCAAAATAGATTTTATTCATTAAGTCCTATTTGGTGTCGAAGGTTTGGATAAGTCTTTCAATAGCACCAACCCTTCGTGTAAGCCCGAAAAGGCATTGAAACCCCGTTTTCAAATAGATTTTCTCATTTAAGTCCTATTTGGCGTCGAAGGTTTGGATAAGTCTTTCAATAGCACCAACCCTTCGTGTAAGCCCGAAAAGGCATTGAAACCCCGTTTTCAAATAGATTTTCTCATTTAAGTCCTATTTGGCATCGAAGGTTTGGATAAGTCTTTCAATAGCACCTACCCTTCCGTGTAAGCCCGAAAAGGCATTGAAACCCTCTTTTTAGATTGTTTTGTTTATTCATGTAAATCCTATGGTGGTGTCGGGATCC
>OU015764.1:18742462-18766012 GCA_907173295.1 Fagus sylvatica
GCTGCCAACAAGAACGTGAAGAAGATTCTGAGCAAGATGACGGAGACTTATAAGGATTGGCACGAGCACCTGCCTTATGCCTTGTGTGCCTACCGAACGTCAGTGAGGACATCCGTTGGAGCCACCCCCTACTCTCTGGTTTATGGGATGGAAGCAGTACTACCAGTCGAAGTGGAGATCCCTTCTTTGAGAATCCTGTCACAAACTCAGCTAGAAGAAGCCGAATGGGCCCAAGCCCGGTATGAACAGCTGAACTTCATAGATGAAAAGAGATTGGCGGCACTATGCCACGGACAGCTCTACCAGAGACGGATCGAAAGAGCTTACAACAAGAAGGCTCGACCTCGCACTTTCCAACCCGGAGATCTCGTTCTGAAGAAGAGGAATATGGCCCTATCAGATCCACGAGGGAAAGTTCGCACCATCATATGAGGGTCCGTACGTGGTGAAGAAAGCCTTCTCAGGGGGAGCAATCATTCTGGCTGATATGGATGGCGAAGAGTTCCGTTCACCCATTAATTCTGATTCTGTAATCAAGTACCATGTATAACTTTAAGTCAATTTAATCAAAGAGGAATATTTATCAAAGTTCCAATTTGTTATTTTGATAATTTGAAGAAGGCCCGGGAAGCAACGAAAATCCGTAAGGACGTTGCCCTCGGATGGAAATTACCACGGGTATGGTGAAAACCTCGGAAGAGGCGCCATAGGCAAAAGTAACGTGGAAAGCTGGACTTGGCGTAAGCTGAGGGTAATATATGGCTAAAAAAAAAAAAAAAAAAAAAAAAAAAAAAAAAACCGGTATCACAACAAGGCGAGCATCAAATCAGTGCAAGACTAGTGATCGGGGTTGTTAGGCGGTGAAGAGGTTTTCGACGAAAGAACGACCTATGTTATCCTTTGAGCAGTACGGTTCGTTCGATATAAAGAGAATGTTTGGGGATCAAGAGGTGGAGCACAAGTGTATCCTTCCAAACACCCAGTTTCAAAGTGACATATCATTAAATTCTCACAAACCATTCATACCATACTTATCTCTTTCAAATTTGTAAATTCTCATATTCATTTCCACAATAACATTCAATCCTTGCCATTGATTCATAAAAAGTCAAATTCATAGGATTTCATATAGATATTCACAGACAAAATACGTGCTTTCATTCATTCATAGTTCATAAATTCATACATTTGATTTTTCATGATGTCTTGAAAGCATGTCTAAATATATCGACTTAGAAGTTAAAAATGGGAGCCATGCATAATCCGACTCGGATTTATGAATGACTCACCATCTAAATACAAAAACTACTGACTACTCACTGCTACCTTGAAATATGCTATCTAATGACCAAGACGTATGCAGGTCTCTCTGCAGAATCTCCCCAAGGCAGTGGAAAGGGCCGGATCCCCCTCATCATGCTCCTCCCAGACGGCGCGAGCTCTGGTACCCAAAGAATCCATCACCTGGTTAATCTGGTGGAAGAGAAGTGACCACAGGGAAACCCTCCTGATTGAGCCAAGAAGCATTGGACTCAAGAGCATCATGCACCAGAGATCCAACTCGGACTGCAAAACCCCGTTGTCACCCTGGAGAACGCTGATCTGAACCCTCATGACCCCCATGGAAGTACGCGCAGACGTGAGAGCCTCCTCACTCGCATCTAGCGCCCGTCGGAGAGCCACAATGTCCTGAGGACGACCGGTGGCAGGATCAACCAAGGCCTGGGTATATGAACGAAGAGAATCAAGCTCATCCTGGACCCGAGTCCTCTCCGCCTGCTCAGTCTCCAGCTGCTCCCGAGCCTCGGCCAAGTTCTCCTCCAGCTGTTCCTTAGCATCCTCAGAAATCTCGAGCTGCTCTCTGATGAATTCATTCATCGTGCGAAGAGTAGAGACGTTCCCCCTCTGAGCCACCAAGTCGCGGCGAACGTTCGCCACCGCCACACTATTGTGATGCAAGGTACTCCGCAGAGACTCTACACGAGCCGCAGACGCTTCTCTCTCAGCTGCCCTAGCAAGGCGTAGCGATAACAGCTCTGTTTGAGCCTCCTCGAGCTCTCGCTCCAAAACAGTAACTCTCTCAGGCTGACCAGTGGAGGCTGACACCCGAAGAGAGCGAGACACCAAAGAATGTGATGTGCCTGGCCGTACAGTAGGCCTGAGAGTAAAAAAGGGAGTCCACCCCTCTCTCCACTCGACGAAAGTCAGAAGGCAACAGAGCTATCTCCGGGAGAACCATCCTCGATGAGAACTACCTCCGAAAGGCGGCCTTCCCAGATAACCTCAACCCTGGAGAGGAGCCTCCACATATCCTCACTAGGGATGTAGTCGAAAGTCACCGCATCCAAGTCACCAAGACGAGGCGGGTACTGAACACCACCAAACTGACGAAGAGCAAGGCTGGGATAGTAGCCCGTACAACCCCACACCCCAGGAAGAGGCACTCCATCGAAGAGGGCACAATGAGTCCAGGGCTTCCACACTGCTGGCCCCCAAGTGACCTTCCAAGACCATTCACCCAAGGGCAAGTCGAGGAGGTATGATGCCCAATCACGACTATTGCCAGTGAAGGGAAGTGCTATATCGACGGTCTGGCTCACCGTATGCCTCTCAAAGTGATAAGGAGTCTGGAGGCGGTAGAAGTGCCGCAGGTGACTGCAGAACCAGAGCTGAAGAAGCTGTGTGCAGAACATCGGAACCCCCTCTCCCTGTCTCCTACAATAAGATAAAGACCGCACGGTCTCGCACAATATGGCAGGGATGATAGACCTGCCCTCGCTGAATACTATGGGAATAACACCCAAATCTATCCTACCAGCAGAAGTAGGAAAGAGAAAAATACCTGCGAAAGGCGATCTTGAAGGCATTGATTCGGAATTTCTTCCACCCCTTCTTGCCCGCAATGAAGTCTCTAGCAAGCTTCGCCGGGAAAGGCACTCCGAGAGAAGTACTTCGTCAACAGGTCTAGGAGAAATGTTGGCTTTCCGCCAAGTTTCCTCAGGTCGAGCAATCTCTGGACGAAGAACTGCAGTGGTCAAACCCAAATACTTCTCCAAGCATCGATTGGACCGAGGGCCCCGAATGGGTATGACCGGAGTCTCGCTGAAAGCACGGTCTAGCTGAAGAAGCTCAGCATACTCCTCCATAGTAGGGACAAGATCCACTTCCCCAATGGAAAAGCAACAATGGGTCGGGTCCCAGAAAGAAGCAAGAGCCTCGAGCAAGCCACGATCAACTGGAAGCCGCATGAAAGGGGGAAACTTACCAAAGAACCCCACGATGTCGGCATGGTCGTCCTCTCCAAGAAGAGTCCACCAATGTCTCATCCGCTCAACGCGGAAATCATGGAAATGAAGTGTCACCAAGGAGTCGGGATCATTACTAGAGGAGGCCATGGACCCAAGGGACTCAAAAAGGGAAAAATGGAGAGATTTTAGTGAAGAAAGAGGAGAGAAATTCGGAAAATGGTTGCTGGTTCGAAGGAGGAGCGTGGTTATAAATAGACGGAAACTGGCGCGTGATCATCACGCGCCGCGCGTGATGATCACGCGCCAGTCCCGTTGGGAATCCCAACGGCTCTTTTTCCCATACCACGCGGATTTGACCCTTTTCACTCACTCCTAGAGACCCGTTTCGCGCCGTATGAAGGTCTTTTTGCAAAAAGTCGCCTGTGAGAAAGTCTTGGGCGACCCGGTAATCGAAGGTTTCGGCCCGACAACCGAGGACCGACCCGAAACCCTAAAATCGACCCGGGGTCAAAAATCGAAACAGAGACAGCATCGTAAGGAGGCGTTTGATATAACGTGGTCAGAATCAATCTTCCACCAGCGGGGCAGCCCGAGGGCCGAGAACTAGGCTCAAAGTTCAGGAACCAGCCCTGAAACCCTAGCTCGACCCAGAAATCTAGAAGTGCAGAACGACCCGGGATTGTCACACAGGCAAATCCTATGGAACACTGGGGCAAAATTTTTCAAAAAAAGGTTTTTGAAAAATTTCGAAAGGGGATAGTCTGGCCCTCAAGAAGCCTATCGTAGTCCGGTACACAAGGAAAGACGGAGAAGGAGAAATCCAGAATTCCGCATCAGCAATCATTGCCCTACACTGGGGCAAAATTTTTCTATCTTCAAGAAGCTAGAAAAATTTATTCGACACTACATACTGGGGCAAATTTTTCCATTTTTGTCGAGAAAAATTGGAAAAATCCCGGAGAAATGGGCCTCGTGAAGGAGTAAGTCCCAAGAAATGGGCCTCGTGAAGGAGTAAGACCCAAGGATTGCTGAAATGGGCCTCGTGGAAAGAGTAAGTCCCTATAATGATGAAAACGGGCCCCTAAGGAGAGGTAAGCCCCGATATTTGATTGAACCAGGCCTCGCGGAGGATCGAGACCCAATATCCATACACATAGCCACAAACACATAGCCATAGCCATACACATCCAACACACATAGCCATAAACACATCCATACATCCAGAAACACAGCCATACATCCAAACATACATCCATACAAACCCGTGAATCAACATCCAAACAAATATCCATAGCCATAAATACATAACCATAAACACTGCCCGTATATACAATAACCAATGTCTGTACAATCCATGTAAATACAAAATGACCGGCCGGAATACAAGGCCCCAAGAAGAAAAAGAAAGGAAAAATATACATCATGGAGGAGAAGGGTCGTCAAAGAACCACTCTCGAGAAACAGGATCTGGGGGCGGCGAAGAAGAAGTCTGACCAAGACCAGATGAGCCAGCTCCAGTAACAGGAGTAATGCCCATGCCATGAAGCTGATCCTCTAGTCTCCGAATGGTCTCCACATGGAGCAGTCAGCACCGCATCCCGAGAACCCAAATCCCTCCTGACTCTGGGTCAAAGTCCCCCTGCGTCCGGGTCAGCTCCCCCTGTACCTGCGTCAGCTCCGCCTGTACACGGGCCGTCTCCTCCTGTGCTCGGGCCATGTCAGCGGCATAACGATCCTCACTGACTGATAACTCGAGCTGAAGACGTAGAATCTCAGTCTGAAGCCACTCAAACTCTCCAGAAGACCGGTAAAGATGGCTGTCCATAGCCTGATCCGCCCATGACTCGACCACCCTCGACCTCATGGAGGGACATCAGAGACCCCAAGGAGACCTGCTCAAACCACTCCCCATACGGCACATCGGCCAGAATCAGAGCTGGATAAGCCTCAACTCCCGCCACGAAAGAATCACTCGGGGCGCGTGGGATGTAGTCCTCGATAGTCATCAGCCGAGGAGGATCCACAGGGACAAGGGCATCGCCACCTAGCTGCCGCAAGGTCCTCTCGCCCATCAAAAGCTCCCAGGACCTCGGAGATCGGATCCATATCCGCAGGCGAGATAGCTCCATGGCTCTAAACACCTCAGGACGCTCAAGCAGGAGTGTGGAGTAAGGCTGAAAGACAATATCAACATCCCTGATACAGTCCACGGTCGTACGGCACTCCATAAGCGTGCGGGTGGTCAGTCGCTGGATCCAAGCCGAATCCCATCGCCTGGCAAGCGGGAATGCGGAATCAGGAGCCGCTGGAAGCCTGCTGGGAGCGAATACGGCAAAATGCTCAAAAGCCCAGAAAAGCGTGAACTGCCAAAAGCCGAGGAAACTGGCGGTCTCTCGACGGGAGAAGCGGCGCAAGCCCCGAATGTAAAACCCATACGTCAGTGCTCCCCAGTCATAATCCCTCAGGTCGTCAATGTCTCGGAACATACCGACTATGGGCGTGGGAATGGTAGACTTGTCATTCCCAAGGAAGCAGCTAAATATGAAATAGGCAGTCCACTGGCGATATCGCAGCTCCGTGGGAGGCTCCTCTATCTCCCTCACCAAGAGATCCTTCAGAAAACTGATCTTCAGATGGAAAAGCTTCTTGCCCACGATGGCAGCCGGATCATCGATGCCTAGGATCTCCAAGGCCTCAAAATCAGACACAGGGTCGCTAGGAGGAATCCTACCCCCAAAACGGATGCCTAGAATGGCACTCCAGTCAACGGGGAGCACCCCCACCTCGCAGGTACTAAGATGGATGGTCCCCGTGTGATGGAAGAACCTCTCCACCCAACACCTCACCAAAGGATGCCGTACATGCACGTAGCGGATGCTGAGGAAGGGACCAAAGCCCAGCTCCACGAGAAAATCTCTGTACTCTGGACGAGCGATATCCAGAAGCTGGCTAAACTCGGACCACCCGCCCCGGCCGATACTCTCAGGGGGATCCTGCACAAAGGAAAGGTGTTAGTACGAAAGAAGGCGAAAGAGCTAAACAAAGAAGAGTGCCAATACAAAAATACCTGACAACGACGGAACTGAAGATGATGGATGGTTATGGAGATCCGTCAAGAGTAGTGTATCCGCCACCGGAGTGGTGACAGGATAGCGCGGTCGAATGCCACCCTGGGGAGGGTATCTGAACCCTGGTACAACATGATCCTCCGGTATGGGATCCGCAGAAAGAGGATCGCGGTCAGACTTCCGCCTCTTCGATCTGGCGGGAGGAGCAGCTGGCGGAGCCGCAGTAGGCTGACGAGGCGCACTAGAGGGTCTAGCGCTACGGCCAATAGTAATACCAGGCCGGGAAGAAGGCCGAGCAGTACTAGAAGATAAACCGGCAGCCTCAGCATCAAACTCAGCCTGCAGATCCCTGGCAAGAGATGCGTCAACACGAGTACGTACGTCCTCCATAGCATCGTACTCATCGTCTGTATCAGGAGGGCTCTCAGGAAGCATAAATCACAGACTTGCCTTTCGCAAGGCGATCGGACCGGCGATGGCCCCCGCTACCGCTACCTCGATCAGACATCTGCAAAAAGAGCAATGAACAGTCAAAGAGTCAGAAAAGTCAGGTACATCTCATTCTTGAAAAGCATAGGAAGTACACAATGATCAAAATTATACAAAACAAGAAAATAGGAAAAGACAATCAAACAATCCAAATTTGTCCCTGATCGTTTGGATGAATTTCCAAGCCAGGTCTGATTACCCAATTGCGATTCGACTAAGTGTCAAATCCCAATTTGTCCCTGATCGTTTGGATGAATTCCCAAGCCAGGTCTGATTACCCAATTGCGATTCGACTAAGTGTCAAATCCCAATTTGTCCCTGATCGTTTGGATGGATTCCCAAGCCAGGTCTGATTACCCAATTGCGATTCGACTAAGTGTCAAATCCCAATTTGTCCCTGATCGTTTGGATAGGAATTCCCAAGCCAGGTCTGATTACCCAATTGCGATTCGACTAAGTGTCAAATCCCAATTTGTCCCTGATCGTTTGGATGAATTCCCAAGCCAGGTCTGATTACCCAATTGCGATTCGACTAAGTGTCAAATCCCAATTTGTCCCTGATCGTTTGGATGGATTCCCAAGCCAGGTCTGATTACCCAATTGCGATTCGACTAAGTGTCAAATCCCAATTTGTCCCTGATCGTTTGGATGGATTCCCAAGCCAGGTCTGATTACCCAATTGCGATTCGACTAAGTGTCAAATCCCAATTTGTCCCTGATCGTTTGGATGGATTCCCAAGCCAGGTCTGATTACCCAATTGCGATTCGACTAAGTGTCAAATCCCAATTTGTCCCTGATCGTTTGGATGGATTCCCAAGCCAGGTCTGATTACCCAATTGCGATTCGACTAAGTGTCAAATCCCAATTTGTCCCTGATCGTTTGGATGGAATTCCCAAGCCAGGTCTGATTACCCAATTGCGATTCGACTAAGTGTCAAATCCCAATTTGTCCCTGATCGTTTGGATGGAATTCCCAAGCCAGGTCTGATTACCCAATTGCGATTCGACTAAGTGTCAAATCCCAATTTGTCCCTGATCGTTTGGATGGATTCCCAAGCCAGGTCTGATTACCCAATTGCGATTCGACTAAGTGTCAAATCCCAATTTGTCCCTGATCGTTTGGATGAATTCCCAAGCCAGGTCTGATTACCCAATTGCGATTCGACTAAGTGTCAAATCCCAATTTGTCCCTGATCGTTTGGATGGATTCCCAAGCCAGGTCTGATTACCCAATTGCGATTCGACTAAGTGTCAAATCCCAATTTGTCCCTGATCGTTTGGATGATTTCCAAGCCAGGTCTGATTACCCAATTGCGATTCGACTAAGTGTCAAATCCCAATTTGTCCCTGATCGTTTGGATGAATTCCCAAGCCAGGTCTGATTACCCAATTGCGATTCGACTAAGTGTCAAATCCCAATTTGTCCCTGATCGTTTGGATGAATTTCCAAACCAGGTCTGATTACCCAATTGCGATTCGACTAAGTGTCAAATCCCAATTTTTCCCCGATCGTTTGGATGAATTTCCAAACCGGGTCTGATTATCCAATTGAGGTTTGACAAGTTTCAAACCCCAATTTTCCCACGACTATTTGGAAGAATTTCCAAGGCAAATTAAAGTGCTTCTGCATTGCGGGACTCACTCGAGTCCCAAGTCTAAATAAGGCAGGTCCTAGGCCCGACCCATGATTTTCAAAAAAAAATATGCCCCATAGAAAAAAAGAGAGTGTGCGTAGCAACGCAACCCAAGAGCAATAAAGGCACGACATAGTACCCCCCAAAAAAAAAAAATAAAATATACACAAGCATCATAATAAACATGGCGTCTCAAAATATTTTACGTATCTCTCATCTCATGTGTTTCCAAACACATGTGTATATATATGCGTGTCTACAAAGGCTCATTTGTACATGCGCAGATGTCGACACCGGCGGAAAATCTTCTAAGTATTTCTTTTTATTTTCCTAGATACCGACCCCCATTTGGCGAGTGTTGTGTGTGTTCCTCTATCTCTTTTCCGTTTCGAGATACGAGTTGTGTGTGTGTGGGAACTTGTGTACGTGTGTGCGTGTGAGCACAAATTTGGAGTCGCCACCAATCATGGGAAATTTTAAGGTGTGATTGGGCACCTATGTCTAATAGATTTTACCCTATTTAGACATCTACAACTAAATGGTCTGAACCAGAGATAGGTTCGGGGGTTTGCTTATGCGTGGGGAAGGTGTTAGGCACCCCACGACATCCGTTTAAGAAAACGGTTACCTCCTTCCTAATGTTTTCTTTATTTGCTAAGCCTAAGTTTGTTGGTTTTTATTATGTACAAATGTCCCAAATTCGGTCGACAATATACCAAAATGGCAAATGCATTTGACCTCATTTGGTTTTGATTAGACTCTTTATTTCACCATCCCTTTATCTTTGTATCTTTTAAATTTCCGGGCATTTCGGTGGTAGGATATACTTGAAATCCTAACACCTAGTGCCGGGACAAACAATTAATGTTTTTGGTGCCATATTCGGGATCTCTTTACCCTTGATTTCCAAGAGTAAAGCGGTCCGTCAAATGGCGGGGTTTTGGATGATTAATTCACACTTTGGGGAATTTTAGACCATGATCCTATGGGAGTTAGAACGTGTAGAATCCCTTACACGAAAGCACGTACCAGCCACGCCCCCGTGTAAAGGACTCATACCTTCGTTTCTAACGCCCACATTACCATGTTTACTCTTTTTAAAGTTTTCATGGCAAAGTGTATTTTAATCACATTTTTATATCAAAGCAATAAACAATCAAGCAAGTAATCAAGATGGTAAGATGGCAAAATATCCAAGCAAAATAGTCATGGCATGGTCGCAACACATATATCATGAAGTGACAAATATGGATCGGCATGAATATAATACTTAATGCAAAGTGCAATTTATTATAACACAAGAGTTTTTAAGGAAAGGGTCAAAACCTCGTGGGGTCGGGATTCGATGCTATTGAAAGACTTACTCGGATCCCGACACCACCATAGGATTTACATGAATAAACAAAACAATCTAAAAAAGGGTTTCAATGCCTTTTCGGGCTTACACGGAGGGTAGGTGCTATTGAAAGACTTATCCAAACCTCCGACGCCAAATAGGACTTAAATGAGAAAATCATTTGAAAACGGGGTTTCAATGCCTTTTCGGGCTTACACGAAGGGTTGGTGCTATTGAAAGACTTATCCAAACCTTCGACGCCAAATAGGACTTAAATGAGAAAATCATTTGAAAACGGGGTTTCAATGCCTTTTCGGGCTTACACGAAGGGTTGGTGCTATTGAAAGACTTATCCAAACCTTCGACGCCAAATAGGACTTAAATGAGAAAATCTATTTGAAAACGGGGTTTCAATGCCTTTTCGGGCTTACACGAAGGGTTGGTGCTATTGAAAGACTTATCCAAACCTTCGACGCCAAATAGGACTTAATGAGAAAATCATTTGAAAACGGGTTTCAATGCCTTTTCGGGCTTACACGAAGGGTTGGTGCTATTGAAAGACTTATCCAAACCTTCGACGCCAAATAGGACTTAATGAGGAAAATCATTTGAAAACGGGTTTTTCAATTTACGGGTCCAACGCCTCATGGATTTACATGGGGTTTAGTGCTATTGAAAGACTTACCTAAAACCGCCAATACCGTTCGGTATTTTCATGCCCAAATCAAAATAATGAAAAATGGACAATATTTACAACAACGTAGTAAATAATGAAAATAACGGGGTTTAAACAAAGGATTTTCGTGGGTCCAATTCCTATGGAATTACATGGTGGATAATGCCTCTTTGAGGTCTTAAATAGTCCACCACGACCAATCGGGATTATCACGCCCATTTTTACGGGGAACGGGGATAATAACAACGCAATATATTCACAAGCGCGTAAAAGTAAATAAAGCGATTTAAAGCATTGCGGAAAGCGATAAAATATTTAAAGCAAATAATGGACTTAAAAGGGGATTTTCATGGGTCCAATGCCTTATGGAATTACGTGGTGGTTAAAGCCTCTTTGAGGTCTTACATAATCCACCACGACCAATCGGGATTATCACGCCCAAATCACACAAAGGAAAAAATGGGAAAATGACAATATTCACAATATAATATTTACAACGTAGTAAATGTAAATAAAGCGATAAATGACGTTATTTAACACATGGGGATGTATTTTTCGGGTCAAATACCTCGTAGGCTAACAAGGTTGTTACGGCCTCGTTAGAGGTCTTACGCAACTGAGCCAAAGCTACTCAATATTTGCCGTACTAAAACACGAGGAAACCGGTGTATTTTTCGGGTCAAGACCTCGTGGGCTAACATGGTTGTCACGGCCTTTGTTAGAGGACTTACGCGAGCCGCCAAAGCCACTCAATATTGCCGTACTAAAACACACCGGGGGAGGGGGGTAATCACAACAAATATTCACAAGTGCGTATAAAATGTAAATAAAGCGATAAATGACTAGAAATGTAAATAAAGCGATAAATGACTAGAAATGTAAATAAAGCGATAAATGACTAGGAAATGTAAATAAAGCAATAAATGAGCTAGTAAAGCATAAATGAAACTAAATGAACTAAAGAATGTAAGAGAAAGAGAGAGAGAGAGAGAGAGGAGTGGGAAGATGAGGAGAGGTTAGAGAGAGAAGCACCTAATAGGTGCTTCTCACTCTAAAAACCCCCCAAAATCCCTAAAGAAAAAGAAGAGGGAGAAAGAGCTTAGAGAGAGAGAGAGATTACCTAGAGAGGAGTCTCTCTCTCTAAAACTACCCAAAATCCCCTCCTAAAACCCCCTAAACCCCTATTTTCTGCCTAAACTAAGCTCTAGAAGGCCTAGTGCCCGAGCAAAAACTGTGCTGCAAAGTGAGGGGGGGAGGGTCGGTTTTATAGAAAACCGTGCACGCCTCGCGCAGCACCATCATGCGCGGCGCATGACGGTCCTGCGCGAGTTGTAGTACTGCCACGTGGCAGTCTTATCTTCCACGCCAGCAGCCTCGAATCCTCCTCGATTTCCGTGCGCGTACCCTTTTTTATCCGATTTTCGGGGGCAGTTTTGGAGGTCTTCCGGAACTCAAAATGGGTCATGCGGCATATCGCGGAAAGCTCTCGACGTCCTCTTTCCAACGATATAAAGTTTGCGCGAATCGGAGTTCGGACGAGGGAGTTATGGCTCCCGGAAGTCGGGGTATCGGAGCTGTTTTCGTGCACTTTTCCGTGCGAAGATTCCGATCAAACGGGGGATGCTTTCGGCGAACCGAGAGTTCCACGACGTAGCCGGAGTCATTATCTTTCCAACGCACCCGGGCTCGCGGATCAACTTGTTGCGAGCCAGGAAAGACTCTGCGCGCGAAGGCGGCTGTCCGGGAGAAAAATGCGTTTTGCTCCCAGCGCGTTTTTTCTCAAATCTTGTCCCAGTTCGCGCGCATATTTGACCTAGCTCCCGATGTCGATTTTGACGTTCTTGGTACCGTCGGAAAGCTTGCGCTGCCTATTTTTGCAAGGTTCCGGATTCGCGGGAATCCGAGCTTGGACTTCGTGAGATATGGCCCCGCGAGCAGAGTCCACCGGGGTGTTTTTGGTCCGTTTGAGGGCAGTTTTCCGATCAGGATTCCGGCTGACCCCGATAAATTCTTGGCGATCCGAGAGTTCCACGTCGTGCATGGATGTGTCCTCTTTCCAAGTGCCCGGGCTCGCAGATCAACTTGTTGCGAGTCAGGAAGACTCTGTGCGCAAGCGTGGCAACGTCGGTGGGAAATTCCGGAATTTCAGCACAACCTTATTTTGTCGGCCTGTTTTCACGCGCGTGGTAGACGTAGCTCCCGATGTCGGATTTCGACGATCTTGGTATCGTCGGAAAGCTTGGTTACCTACTTTTTAACGGTACAGGCCTTGCACAGAGGCGAGTTTGGGTTCGCAAGATATGATCCTGCGAACGGAGGCCGTCGGAATGTTCCTTATGCCAAGGGGTCATCTTTTGACTGAGATTCCGGCTTGACCGGAGGAGCTCTTGGTGATCCGAAAGTTGCAAGTGGTAGCTGAAGTGAACCTCTTGCCTAAGGGTCTTGGCTCTTGGACCAAGTTGCACGGTCGGAGAGAATCTTTGCGCAAACGCTGCCTCCCAAATAGGCTGTTTTGTCAACAACACTTACCAAAATTTGGCTAAGTGTTGGACCGTTTTTTCGCAGTTTTGGCCACAACTCTCTCGTTTCTCGTCCGTTTTCAAGACCCTTAAAGTACACTTCAGCTACCACACGCAACTTTCGGATCATCAAGAGCTCCTCCGGTCAAGCCGGAATCTCAGTCAGAAGATGACCCCTTGGCATAAGGAACATTCCGACGGCCTCCGTTCGCAGGATCATATCTTGCGAACCCAAGCTCGCCTCTGTGCAAGGCCTGTACCGTTGGAAAAGTAGGTAGCACCAAGCTTTCCGACGATACCAAGATTCGCCGAAATCCGACATCGGGAGCTACGTCTACCACGCGCGTGAAAACAGGCCGACGAAATAAGGCTGTGCTGAAATTTCCGGAATTTTCCCACCGACGTTGCCACGCTTGCGCGCAGAGTCTTCCTGACTCGCAACAAGTTGATCCACAAGCCCGGGTGCGTTGGAAAGAAGACACACTCATGCACGACGTGGAACTCTCGGATCGCCAAGATTTATCGGGTCGAGCCGGAATCCTGATCGGAAAACTGCCCTCAAACGGACCAAAAACACTCCGGTGGCCTCTGGTCGCGGAACCATATCTCACAAGTCCAAGCTCGGATTTCCGCGAATCCGGAACCTTGCAAGAGTAGGCAACGCAAGCTTTCCGACGGTACCAAGAACGTCGAAATCTGACATCGGGAGCTAGGTCAAATATGTGCGCGAACTGGGACAAGATTTGAAGAAAAACGCGCTGGGAGGAAAACGCATTTTTCCTCCCGGACAGCCGCCTTCGCGCGCAGAGTCTTTCCGGCTCGCAACAAGTTGATCTACGAGCCCGGGTGCGTTGGAAAGATAACGACTCCAGCTACGTCGTGGAACTCTCGGTTCGCCGAAAGCATCCCCCGTTTGATCGGAATCTTCACCGGAAAAGTGCACGAAAACAGCTCCGATACCCCGACTTCCGGGAGCCATAACTCTCTCATCCGAACTCCGATTCATGCAAACTTTCGTACCGTTGGAAAGAGGACGTCGAGAGCTTTCCGGCGATATGCTGCATGACCCATTTTGAGTTCCAGAAGACTTCCAAAACTGCCCTCGAAAATCGGGATCAAAAAGAGAATACGCGCGCGAGAATCGAGGAGGTGCAGACAGCTGTCTCGGGAGGCGTGCACGCGAGGCGCGCCACCATCACGCGCCGCGCGCGATCATGGCGCGCCCCGCGTGCACGCCCCCCTATAAATAAAGCCTCCCCCCCCTCATTTGCACACAGTTTTGCTCGGGCTCTAGGCCTCTTTGAGCATTAGTTTAGGCAGAAATAGGGGTTTTTAGGGGGTTTTAGGAAGGGGTTTTTGGGTAGTTTTAGAGAGAGAGACTCCTCTCTAGGTAATCTCTCTCTCTCTCTAAGCTTTCTCTCTCTTTCTTTAGGGATTTTGGGGGGTTTTTAGAGTGAGAAGCACCTATTAGGTGCTTCTCTCTCTAACCTCCTCCTCATCTTCCCACTCCTCTCTCTCTCTCTCTCTCTCTCTCTTTCTCTTACATTCTTTAGTTCATTTATTTCATTTATGCTTTACTAGTTTCTTATTTGTCCATTTATTGCTTTATTTACATTTCTAGTCATTTATCGCTTTATTTACATTTCTAGTCATTTATCGCTTTCTTTACATTTCTAGTCATTTATCGCTTTATTTACATTTTATACGCACTTGTGAATATTTGTTGTGATTACCCCCCCTCCCCCGGTGTGTTTTAGTACGGCAATATTGAGTGGCTTTGGCGGCTCGCGTAAGTCCTCTAACAAAGGCCGTTGACAACCATGTTAGCCCACGAGGTCTTGACCCGAAAAATACACCGGTTTCCTCGTGTTTTAGTACGGCAAATATTGAGTAGCTTTGGCTCAGTTGCGTAAGACCTCTAACGAGGCCGTAACAACCTTGTTAGCCTACGAGGTATTTGACCCGAAAAATACATCCCCATGTGTTAAATAATTGTCATTTATCGCTTTATTTACATTTACTACGTTGTAAATATTATATTGTGAATATTGTCATTTTCCCATTTTTTCCCTTTGTGATTTGGGCGTGATAATCCCGATTGGTCGTGGTGGACTATGTAAGACCTCAAAGAGGCTTTATCCACCATGTAATTCCATAGGCATTGGACCCATTAAAAACCCCCATGTTTAAATATTGTCATTTATCGCTTTATTTACATTTACTACGTTGTAAATATTATATTGTGAATATTGTCATTTTCCCCTTTTTTCCCTTTGTGATTTGGGCGTGATAATCCCGATTGGTCGTGGTGGACTATGTAAGACCTCAAAGAGGCATTAATCCACCATGTAATTCCATAGGCATTGGACCCATTAAAAACCCCCATGTTTAAATATTGTCATTTATCGCTTTATTTACATTTACTACGTTGTAAATATTATATTGTGAATATTGTCATTTCTCCCCTTTTCCCTTTGTGATTTGGGCGTGATAATCCCGATTGGTCGTGGTGGACTATGTAAGACCTCAAAGAGGCATTAACCACCACGTAATTCCATAGGCATTGGACCCACAAAAATCCTCCTTGTAAATTCCATTAATTTATTGCTTCCCGTTATTTTCATTATTTACTACGTTGTTGTAAATATTGTTCCATTTTCATTATTTTGATTTGGGCATGAAAATACCAAACGGTATTGGCGGTTTTAGGTAAGTCTTTCAATAGCACTAAACCCCATGTAAATCCATGAGGCGTTGGACCCGTAAATTGTTTTCAAATAGATTTTCTCATTTAAGTCCTATTTGGCGTCGAAGGTTTGGATAAGTCTTTCAATAGCACCAACCCTTCGTGTAAGCCCGAAAAGGCATTGAAACCCCATTTTCAAATAGATTTTCTCATATAAGTCCTATTTGGCGTCGAAGGTTTGGATAAGTCTTTCAATAGCACCAACCCTTCGTGTAAGCCCGAAAAGGCATTGAAACCCCATTTTCAAATAGATTTTCTCATTTAAGTCCTATTTGGCGTCGAAGGTTTGGATAAGTCTTTCAATAGCACCAACCCTTCGTGTAAGCCCGAAAAGGCATTGAAACCCCATTTTCAAATAGATTTTCTCATTATAAGTCCTATTTGGCGTCGAAGGTTTGGATAAGTCTTTCAATAGCACCAACCCTTCGTGTAAGCCCGAAAAGGCATTGAAACCCCATTTTCAAATAGATTTTCTCATTTAAGTCCTATTTGGCGTCGGAGGTTTGGATAAGTCTTTCAATAGCACCTACCCTCCGTGTAAGCCCGAAAAGGCATTGAAACCCTCTTTTTAGATTGCTTTGTTTTATTCATGTAAATCCTATGGTGGTGTCGGGATCCGAGTAAGTCTTTCAATAGCATCGAATCCCGACCCCACGAGGTCTTGACCCTTTCCTTAAAAACTCTTGTGTTATAATAAATTGCACTTTGCATTAAGCATTATATTCATGCCGATCCATATTTGTCATCTTCATGATACATGTGTTGCGACTATGCCATGACTATTTTGCTTGGATATTTTGCCATCTTACCATCTTGATACTTGCTTGATTGTTTATTGCTTTGATATAAAAATGTGATTAAAATACACTTTGCCATGAAAACTTTAAAAAGAGTAAACATGGTAATGTGGGCGTTAGAAACGAAGGTATGAGTCCTTTACACGGGGGCGTGGCTGGTACGTGCTTTCGTGTAAGGGATTCTACACGTTCTAACTCCCATAGGATCATGGTCTAAAATTCCCCAAAGTGTGAATTAATCACCCAAAACCCCGCCATTTGACGGACCGCTTTACTCTTGGAAATCAAGGGTAAAGAGATCCCGAATATGGCACCAAAAACATTAATTGTTTGTCCCGGCACTAGGTGTTAGGATTTCAAGTATATCCTACCACCGAAATGCCCGGAAATTTAAAAGATACAAAGATAAAAGGGATGGTGAAATAAAGAGTCTAATCAAAACCGAACGAAGTCATATTACGTTTGCCATTTTTGGTATATCGTACGACGGAAATCGGGACATTTGTACATAATAAAAACCAACAAACTTAGGCTTAGCAAATAAAGAAAACATTAGGAAGGAGGTAACCGTTTTCTTAAACGGATGTCGTGGGGTGCCTAACACCTTCCCCACGCATAAGCAAACCCCCGAACCTATCTCTGGTTCAAGACCATTTAGTTGTAGATGTCTAAATAGGGTAAAATCTATTAGACATAGGTGCCCAATCACACCTTAAAATTTCCCATGATTGGTGGCGACTCCAAATTTGTGCTCACACGCACACACGTACACAAGTTCCCACACACACACAACTCGTATCTCGAAACGGAAAAGAGATAGAGGAACACACACAACACTCGCCAAATGGGGGTCGGTATCTAGGAAAATAAAAAGAATTACTTAAATTTAGAAGAAGATTTTCCGCCGGTGTCGACAGCTTGGCGACTCCACTGGGGACTTAGAGGGTTTAAGCCTATAGTCTTTCGGTGTTTTCTTTGCTAAGCATGTGTGTATATATTTGTTGGTATTCATTATTTGATTCATTCTTTATTTCATCTTGTATAGTGTTTTGATTTTAGCATGTCTATATTCTTGTATATAAACTGCGAACATAGGATAGAGATTTATTTTATGCAACACATATTGTATATTGTGCCTTGTACAAAAAAGTCTTTTCCCTTTTTACTTTCAAAATCATGACATATACACTCATTGGACTTTTGGGTCGAACCCGGACTCAGGTGGGGCTGGGCTAGTACAGGCTCCACCACGAACCCTTTTATATCTAGGACATGGAACACGAGAATCCACCCTTCTCCCTTCACACCCGTGGAGATCGAGGGGGGCGTGCAAGTGCTTCCCCGGTGATCCAATACCCTTTCGACTTCCTTCGGGAGGATGAAACGGGCATGATCATCGGCCCCTTTAGGAAACAGAATTCCAAGCTGTGTCATACCATGTTGCATATAGTAAGCTATAGCAGTAGAAAAACTACCTGTGAGGGCTCTGGTAAAAGCCAACCGAGTGAACATCCAACCTAAGATAGGATACCCAAAAAATAGGATGTGTCTTTTCAAAATGAGTCAAGGGAAAAGCGTTGTGCTATTTTCCAGGTGGTGATAAAATAATTGGAGCCGACTCAGGTTCTATCTATCTAAACCTTTGTTTGCATGTCATTGTTTGATAAAGGGATAGGATAACCACGTTGTCCATACCCGTTGCAAACCACTCAAACCCAAAGAGTTCCAAACTCTACATGGGATGTATAGAGTCGTGTCGTATCCAACCAAAAGTACGACCCTCACATTAACCGACATCGGTTCCCAAAAATTTTCAAAAATGGAACCGAACGCCGAAAGGCTCGTCGAATTTCAGTAATGTGAGAGTCTATCTTTTCGTTGATACGCGTGTACATAGTCTTGTCGTACCCCAACCAAAAGTACGACCCTCACATTAACCGACATCGGTTCCCTCCAAAAATTTTCAAAAATGGAACCGAACGCCGAAAGGCTCGTCGAATTTTCAGTAATGTGAGAGTCTAACTTTTCGTTGATACATCGTGTATAGAGTCATGTCGTCCTCAACCAAAAGTACGACCCTCGCATTAACCGACATCGGTTCCCTCCAAAAATTTTCAAAATGGAACCGAACGCCGAAAGGCTCGTCAAATTTTCAGTAATGTGAGAGTCTATCTTTTCGTTGATACATCGTGTATAGAGTCATGTCATCCCTCAACCAAAAGTACGACCCTCGCATTAACCGACATCGGTTCCCTCCAAAAACTTTCAAAATGGAACCGAACGCCGAAAGGCTCGTCAATTTTTGGTAATGCGAGAGCCTATCTTTTCGTTGGTACGATTGTAACCATTTTGTATAGAGTCGTGTCGTCCTTAACCAAAAGTACGACCCTTGCATTTATCGACATCGGTTCCCTCCAAAATTTTCAAAAAAAAATGGAACCGCACGCCGAAAGGCTCGTCGGATTTTGATAATGCAAGAGTCTATCTTTTCGTTAGCACGCCTGTAAACCCTAAGAGTTTCCAAACTTTATAAGGTCGTGTAGAGTCTCGTCATGTCCAACCAAGAATACGACCTTCACACCTATCGACACTGGTTTCCAAAAAAAAAATCTTTCAAAATGGAACCAAGCGCCGAAAGGCTCGTCGAATTTCCAATGGTGTGAAAGCCTATTTCTTTGTTGACAATACCACTATGTACATACATGAGTTCTTAACTCTATAGATGTCTACTTGTGTCATCCCTGACCCTCATATTGATTGATGTTGGTCACCAAATTTCAAAATAAAGCCATGAGCCGAAAGGCTCGCCAATTTCTGGCAACCCAATAGAAAAACCCATCCGTTCATCAATGCATATTGCATTCATGCATACCATGCATACGCATACATACTTAGCCATGGTTTACCCGCAAAGTAAGCCAAGGTCATGCATTCAACTGTGAATTCAAAGTCTAACTTGACGTTGTTTACCTCTCTAGGTTATATTTGCATTCGCAATCAAATGGCGGGAGAAACAAGTGGACCCGGACCTAGCGAGCAAGAAATCCGGATGGTCGCTCTTGAGCGAAAATTCGACGAACTCCTCAGCTTCGTGCAACTAATAGCAAAGCGAAATACGGAGGATGAGAACCAAAGGAAGGAAGACGACAAAGATACCAGTGAAGCAGAACCGGAAGGGCATTCCAACACCAACGCCACTCCACCAAGGCCGCCGACGCCACCGAAGCCAGAGGGGAAAGGACTCCCAAGCTGGACAGCAAGATTGATAGCTTGGAGGAGAAGATCAGGCTCATACAGGGTTTGAACTCTTTCGGAAACACGGACTTTTCGAGCATGTCCTGGTTCCCCAATATGACGGTGCCACCCAAGTTCAAGGCCCCGGAGTTCGAGAAATACAATGGGAGAGGAGACCCCATGATCCATCTGCAAATGTACTGCCGAAAGATGGCACCCTATGCCGACAATGAGCCGTTGCTGATCCAGACATTTCAAGATACCCTGACAGGGAATGCAGCAGAGTGGTACTCACAGTTGAAGAAGATCTCTCATTGGAAGGAACTGGCGGATACCTTCTTGGCTCAATACGGGTTTAACTCCCAAATAGCTCCGGATCGGTTCGACCTTCAAAGGATGGAAAAGAAGAGCAACGAGACCTTCAGGGAATATGCCCAAAGGTGGAGAGAGAAAGCGGCTCGAGCACGCCCGCCACTAGACGAAAGAGAGATGATCAAGATCTTCGTTGATACACTGAAGAACCCCTACTTCGACCGGATGATGGGATTACAAATGCAGTTCTTTGTAGACCTGATACCGGTGGGTGACAGGATTGAAGATGCCTTGAAAACAAAGAAAATAGTGGACATGACGGCCCTAATGGCATTAGCCGAACAGGCCGCCAAGAAAGCTCCGACAAAGAGGAAGGAAGGAGATGTGCAAATGATAGGGAGAAACAACGGAAGACCAAGGCAAGTCCTCCCGACTTTCACCATGCAACCGATACAACCTAGGCCTATTCAAGGCCCCGGCTCCGACTCAGGCTCCAGCCCCGGCCCCGGCACCTCAGATGCCGGCAAGGCCGGAAGGAAACCAACCCAATGACAACAGGTGGCTCAGAAAAGAGCCAAGGCAATTCACGCCTTTACCTATGCCTATGACAGAGTTATACCCCATCCTGATAGAGAAGAGCCTAATCTCACCTATTGTCCCGAAACCTTACAAGCGGCCCGCAAAGAAGGGATTTCAACCCAAATTCGGCCTGCGATTTCCACTTTGGAGAAGTGGGACACACTGTTGAAAATTGCGGCCAACTGAGGCATCGGGTTCAAGACCTAATTGATCACGGAGTCCTGAAGTTTGAAGGACTACCTAACATCACCACCAATCCTTTGCCTAAACACCCAGAAGGAGGTGTGAACATGGTTGAGGTAGAGGAAGGGAACGAGGAGAGTATCGCGTGGAGGCGTCTCTTCTATACCTTGGAGAAGCAGAAACACATCACCCCGTTAGACGCACCACCGGGGCCATCAACAGGGGACTCATGTGAATATCACTCGGGGGCGAGAGGGCACAGCCTAGATTGTTGCGAAGAGTTCAAGAAGAAAGTCACCGATCTGATGGAAAATGGGATAGTGGGGAGAGAAGAAATACCATCAAAAGGAAGTCGTCAACCAGATGACCCCTCCGAGTTCGACTGGTACGCGGAGATCAATCTGGATGACATCGTGGAAGACGAGATGGATCTCGATAACCTACAAGGATGAAGAAGCCGATTGGGGATACTTCATGGAGGATGATACTGATGAATGGAGAGATGTTGATCTCACCGAATTCTTCCAATTCCCGTACTTGATAGTGCCACCTGGGTTTGTGACACCGGAATTTGAGATATTCTACGAGGATGGGGATCCGGAGGTCCATTTGCAAAAGTACGGCGAGAAGATGGCCTTGCATTTGGAGAATGAGCTTTTGATGATCTCGGTGTTTCCCGAGAGCCTGTCGAAACAAACTGCCGCCTGGTTCTATCAGCTGAGGAACCTTACCGGCTGGGATGATTTGGTAAGAGTCTTCTTGGAGCGATATCGCTTCAATCCCCATTCGATTCTAGAATACTTGGGTCTGAAGAAAGATGAAGAGCCCTACATCATCCCCGACCCGGGAGTGGGTGAAGTGCAATTCGTGGAAGATCAAAGAAGAACCAAGACGTGTCATCCCTACCAGCACTGACTGAAGAAGGAAGAAGAGCCAAGTCAAGACCACCACCTACCAAGCGGTATCATCATCACCACCACTGTTGCTGAAGAAGAAGACGCTGGCCCTATGGTTGAAGGTTTGAGCATCCACACCATTGCCGAGGAGGAGGATTCCACCACCACACCACCGACCCGCCACTGCCAACAGGGAGAAGAAGTCAAGACGTGGACTTGCGTACCATTGCTACAGCGTGTCTCGAGTAGTAATGAGTAAGCGGTATCCCAGCTAGGGGTAACTCGGTTTTGAGTCTACCAATAGCTCGGGAAATTTTGTATCAAACAATTTCGGGTTTATATGTTTAGTTTATGTTTTCAAGATATCATGCTACAATCATAATCATTTCATCACTGTAATATTTCCATCTCCATATTTCAAATGATATGTCACGTGTTTATTCCATGAATCTTTCTATCTTAAATACTCCAATGTGCATTAAATAAATCCAACACGCCATCGCACAAAACGAATGGTTCCTCTTTTTTAGTTTTCTTACCGTTTTTCCATCCGCTATCCTTTCCAGGATTACACGCAAAACCTCAAACGATCCCCACGTCTCCAAAATTGACAACAAAACGGATTGCTCACTGGATAACATAGATAATTCCGACGAAGAAATCGAATTACCAAGTGACATCCTCGAGGCATTAGAGAGACAAGATGAGGGGTCCAAACCCAACATAGAGGAGTTGGAAATTGTAAATCTGGCCAACGAGGGTGAAGAGCCGAGAGAAGTCAAGATTGGAACCCGCTGCGCCGCAGAGCAAAAGGAAGCACTCATCGCACTGTTGAGAGAGTTCCATGAAATCTTCGCCTGGTCTTACCAAGACATGCCAGGCCTAGACACAGACATAGTGGTCCACAAGATTCCCGCTAAAGCCAGAATGCAAGCCCGTCAAACAAGCACTGCGACGGATGAAGCCCGAAGTCATTTTGAAGATCAAGGAAGAGGTGGAAAAGCAATTGAAGGCAGGTTTCCTAAGCACAGTAACCTATTCGGACTGGGTAGCCAATATAGTCCCGGTGCCGAAGAAGGACGGAAAAGTCAGAATGTGCGTGGACTATCGGGATCTGAACCGAGCCAGCCCGAAGGATAACTTTCCTCTACCTCACATTGATACCCTGGTCGATAACACAGCAACGAACGTCGTATTCTCATTCATGGACGGATTCTCAGGGTACAATCAGATCAAGATGGCCGAGGAAGACAAGTCCAAGACCGCTTTTGTCACACATTGGGGAACCTTTGTGTATGATGTCATGCCTTTCGGTCTGAAGAACGCCGGAGCCACTTATCAGCGAGCCATGGTCACCCTCTTCCATGACATGATTCATCATGAGATAGAGGTTTACGTGGATGACATGATTGCCTAAGTCTCGTACCGCACAAGATCATCTCACAGACCTACGCAAATTGTTCCAACGACTGAAGAAGTATCAGCTCCGATTGAACCCGAACAAAGTGTGCCTTCGGCGTCACATCCGGAAAGTTATTAGGCTTCATCGTCAGCGGCCGGGGAATTGAGATTGATCCTGCAAAGGTTCAAGCCATACGAAGCATGCCCGCGCCAAGGACAGAGAAAGAGATCCGAAGCTTCTTGGGAAGGATTAACTATATAGCTCGCTTCATCGCACAGCTTACGGCAACCTGCGAGCCTCTGTTCAAGTTGCTAAGAAAAGATGTGAAGATAAAGTGGACTGAAGACTGCCAGAAAGCTTTTGACAAGATCAAGGAGTATCTGCTCAACCCACCCATCCTGGTTCCACCAACTCCAGGACGTCCCCTCAT
>OU015764.1:18766112-18790620 GCA_907173295.1 Fagus sylvatica
CGGGTGTCGGCACGCAAAACGAGGCAGCCCGAACCAAGTCGGCCTGTTCCGAACGAGGGCACCACCAAGTGCCCAGAAACCCTTGAAATGAAGTCCGGGATACATTTCCAAGAGTTTGGAGAGCTTTGACCAAATTCGACCAAGTTTGACCAAGGTTGACCAAGTTTGACCAAGGTTTGACCGGACCATTGACCAGACCAAAAACTGGATCGAACTGACCACCCCTTGACCAATGGTATAGAGAATATCAAGAGCTTCGATTCCGTACTTTACGGGTCGAAAACGGACGAGAAACGAGAGAGTTGTGGCCAAAACTGCGAAAAAACGGTCCGACACTTAGCCAAATTTTGGTAAGTGTTGTTGACAAAACAGCCTATTTGGGAGGCAACGTTTGCGCAAAGATTCTCTCCGACCCGCTGCAACTTGGTCCGCGAGCCAAGACCCTTAGGCAAGAGGTTCACTTCAGCTACCACACGCAACTTTCGGATCGTCAAGAGCTCCTCCGGTCAAGCCGGAATCTCAGTCCAAAAGTTGACCCCTTGGCATAAGGAACATTCCGACGGCCTCCGTTCGCAGGATCATATCTTGCGAACCCAAGCTCGCCTCTGTGCAAGGCCTGTACCGTTAAAAAATAGGTAACGCAAGCTTTCCGACGATACCAAGATCGTCGGAAATCCGACATCGGGAGCTACGTCTACCACGCGCGTGAAAACAGGCCGACGAAAATAAGGTTTTGCTGAAAGTTTCCGGAATTTTCCCACCGACGTTGCCACGCTTGCGCACAGAGTCTTCCTGACTCGCAACAAGTTGATCTGCGAGCCCGGGCACATTGGAAAGAGGACACATCCATGCACGACGTGGAACTCTCGGATCGCCAAGAATTTATCGGGGTCAGCCGGAATCCTGATCGGAAAACTGCCCTCAAACGGACCAAAAACACCCCGGTGGACTCTGCTCGCGGGGCCATATCTCACGAGTCCAAGCTCGGATTCCCGCGAATCCGGAACCTTGCAAAAATAGGCAGCGCAAGCTTTCCGACGGTACCAAGAACGTCAAAATCCGACATCGGGAGCTAGGTCAAATATGCGCGCGA
Organism: Fagus sylvatica; assembly: GCA_907173295.1. Lineage (NCBI taxonomy): Eukaryota > Viridiplantae > Streptophyta > Magnoliopsida > Fagales > Fagaceae > Fagus > Fagus sylvatica. Next base: position 18,767,206 of record OU015764.1, read on the forward strand.
ACTGGGACAAGATTTGAGAAAAAACGCGCTGGGAGCAAAACGCATTTTTTCTCCCGGACAGCCGCCTTCGCGCGCAGAGTCTTTCCTGCTCGCAACAAGTTGATCCGCGAGCCCGGGTGCGTTGGAAAGATAATGACTCCGGCTACGTCGTGGAACTCTCGGTTCGCCGATAAGCATCCCCCGTTTGACCGGAATCTTCGCATCGGAAAAGTGCACAAAAACAGCTCCGACACCCCGACTTCCGGGAGCCATAACTCCCTCGTCCGAACTCCGATTCGCGCAAACTTTATATCGTTGGAAAGAGGACGTCGAGAGCTTTCCGACGATATGCCGCATGACCCATTTTGAGTTCCAGAAGACCTCCAAAACTGCCCCCGAAAATCGGATAAAAAAGGGTACGCGCACGGAAATCGAGGAGGATTCGAGGGGCTGCTGGCGTGGAAGGATAAGACTGCCACGTGGCAGTACCACAACTCGCGCAGGACCGTCATGCGCCGCGCATGATGGTGCTGCGCGAGGCGTGCACGGTTTTCTATAAAACCGACCCTCCCCCCCCTCATTTGCACATAGTTTTTGCTCGGGCACTAGGCCTTCTAGAGCTTAGTTTAGGCAGAAAATAGGGGTTTAGGGGGTTTTAGGAGGGGATTTTTGGGTAGTTTTAGAGAGAGAGACTCCTCTCTAGGTAATCTCTCTCTCTCTCTAGGCTCTTTCTCCCTCTTCTTTTTCTTTAGGGATTTTGGGGGGTTTTTAGAGTGAGAAGCACCTATTAGGTGCTTCTCTCTCTAACCTCTCCCTCATCTTCCCACTCCTCTCTCTCTCTCTCTCTCCCTTTCTCTTACATTCTTTTGTTCATTTATTTCATTTATGCTTTACATTTCTTTGTCATTTATTGCTTTATTTACATTTCCTTGTCATTTATTGCTTTATTTACATTTCTAGTCATTTATCGCTTTATTTACATTTCTAGTCATTTATCGCTTTCTTTACATTTCTAGTCATTTATCGCTTTATTTACATTTTATACGCACTTGTGAATATTTGTTGTGATTATCCCCCCCCTCCCCCGGTGTGTTTTAGTACGGCAATATTGAGTGGCTTTGGCGGCTCGCGTAAGTCCTCTAACAAAGGCCGTTGACAACCATGTTAGCCCACGAGGTCTTGACCCGAAAAATACACCGGTTTCCTCGTGTTTTAGTACGGCAAATATTGAGTAGCTTTGGCTCAGTTGCGTAAGACCTCTAACGAGGCCGTAACAACCTTGTTAGCCTACGAGGTATTTGACCCGAAAAATACATCCCCATGTGTTAAATAACGTCATTTATCGCTTTATTTACATTTACTACGTTGTAAATATTATATTGTGAATATTGTCATTTTCCCCCATTTTTCTTCCTTTGTGATTTGGGCGTGATAATCCCGATTGGTCGTGGTGGACTATGTAAGACCTCAAAGAGGCATTAACCACCACGTAATTCCATAGGCATTGGACCCATTAAAAACCCCCATGTTTAAATATTGTCATTTATCGCTTTATTTACATTTACTACGTTGTAAATATTATATTGTGAATATTGTCGTTTTCCCCTTTTTCCCTTTGTGATTTGGGCGTGATAATCCCGATTGGTCGTGGTGGACTATGTAAGACCTCAAAGAGGCATTATCCACCATGTAATTCCATAGGAATTGGACCCACGAAAATCCTTTGTTTAAACCCCGTTATTTTCATTATTTACTACGTTGTTGTAAATATTGTCCATTTTTCATTATTTTGATTTGGGCATGAAAATACCAAACGGTATTGGCGGTTTTAGGTAAGTCTTTCAATAGCACTAAACCCCATGTAAATCCATGAGGCGTTGGACCCGTAAATTGAAAAACCCATTTTCAAATAGATTTTCACTCATATAAGTCCTATTTGGCGTCGAAGGTTTGGATAAGTCTTTCAATAGCACCAACCCTTCGTGTAAGCCCGAAAAGGCATTGAAACCCCATTTTCAAAATAGATTTTCTCATTTAAGTCCTATTTGGCGTCGAAGGTTTGGATAAGTCTTTCAATAGCACCAACCCTTCGTGTAAGCCCGAAAAGGCATTGAAACCCCATTTTCAAAATAGATTTTCTCATTTAAGTCCTATTTGGCGTCGAAGGTTTGGATAAGTCTTTCAATAGCACCAACCCTTCGTGTAAGCCCGAAAAGGCATTGAAACCCCGTTTTCAAATAGATTTTCCTCATTTAAGTCCTATTTGGCGTCGAAGGTTTGGATAAGTCTTTCAATAGCACCAACCCTTCCGTGTAAGCCCGAAAAGGCATTGAAACCCTCTTTTTAGATTGTTTGTTTTATTCATGTAAATCCTATGGTGGTGTCGGGATCCGAGTAAGTCTTTCAATAGCATCGAATCCCGACCCCACGAGGTCTTGACCCTTTCCTTAAAAACTCTTGTGTTATAATAAATTGCACTTTGCATTAAGCATTATATTCATGCCGATCCATATTTGTCATCTTCATGATACATGTGTTGCGACTATGCCATGACTATTTTGCTTGGATGGATTTTATTTTGCCATCTTACCATCTTGATTACTTGCTTGATTGTTTATTGCTTTGATATAAAAATGTGATTAAAATACACTTTGCCATGAAAACTTTAAAAAGAGTAAACATGGTAATGTGGGCGTTAGAAACGAAGGTATGAGTCCTTTACACGGGGGCGTGGCTGGTACGTGCTTTCGTGTAAGGGATTCTACACGTTCTAACTCCCATAGGATCATGGTCTAAAATTCCCCAAAGTGTGAATTAATCATCCCAAAACCCCGCCATTTGACGGACCGCTTTACTCTTGGAAATCAAGGGTAAAGAGATCCCGAATATGGCACCAAAAACATTAATTGTTTGTCCCGGCACTAGGTGTTAGGATTTCAAGTATATCCTACCACCGAAATGCCCGGAAATTTAAAAGATACAAAGATAAAAGGGATGGTGAAATAAAGAGTCTAATCAAAACCGAACGAAGTCATATTACGTTTGCCATTTTTGGTATATCGTACGACGGAAATCGGGACATTTGTACATAATAAAAACCAACAAACTTAGGCTTAGCAAATAAAGAAAACATTAGGAAGGAGGTAACCGTTTTCTTAAACGGATGTCGTGGGGTGCCTAACACCTTCCCCACGCATAAGCAAACCCCCGAACCTATCTCTGGTTCAAGACCATTTAGTTGTAGATGTCTAAATAGGGTAAAATCTATTAGACATAGGTGCCCAATCACACCTTAAAATTTCCCATGATTGGTGGCGACTCCAAATTTGTGCTCACACGCACACACGTACACAAGTTCCCACACACACACAACTCGTATCTCGAAACGGAAAAGAGATAGAGGAACACACACAACACTCGCCAAATGGGGGTCGGTATCTAGGAAAATAAAAAGAAATAACTTAGAAGAAGATTTTCCGCCGGTGTCGACAGCTTGGCGACTCCACTGGGGACTTAGAGGGTTTAAGCCTATAGTCTTTCGGTGTTTTCTTTGCTAAGCATGTGTGTATATATTTGTTGGTATTCATTATTTGATTCATTCTTTATTTCATCTTGTATAGTGTTTTGATTTTGGCATGTCTATATTCTTGTATATAAACTGCGAACATAGGATAGAGATTTATTTTATGCAACACATATTGTATATTGTGCCTTGTACAAAAAAGTCTTTTCCCTTTTTACTTTCAAAATCATGACATATACACTCATTGGACTTTTGGGTCGAACCCGGACTCAGGTGGGGCTGGGCTAGTACAGGCTCCACCACGAACCCTTTTATATCTAGGACATGGAACACGAGAATCCACCCTTCTCCCTTCACACCCGTGGAGATCGAGGGGGGCGTGCAAGTGCTTCCCCGGTGATCCAATACCCTTTCGACTTCCTTCGGGAGGATGAAACGGGCATGATCATCGGCCCCTTTAGGAAACAGAATTCCAAGCTGTGTCATACCATGTTGCATATAGTAAGCTATAGTGTAGAAAACCTACCTGTGAGGGCTCTGGTAAAAGCCAACCGAGTGAACATCCAACCTAAGATAGGATACCCAAAAATAGGATGTGTCTTTTCAAAATGAGTCAAGGGAAAAGCGTTGTGCTATTTTCCAGGTGGTGATAAAATAATTGGAGCCGACTCAGGTTCTATCTATCTAAACCTTTGTTTGCATGTCATTGTTTGATAAAGGGATAGGATAACCACGTTGTCCATACCCGTTGCAAACCACTCAAACCCAAAGAGTTCCAAACTCTACATGGGATGTATAGAGTCGTACCGTATCTAACCAAAAGTACGACCCTCACATTAACCGACATCGGTTCCCAAAAATTTTCAAAAATGGAACCGAACGCCGAAAGGCTCGTCGAATTTCAGTAATGTGAGAGTCTATCTTTTCGTTGATACGCGTGTACATAGTCTTGTCGTACCCCAACCAAAAGTACGACCCTCACATTAACCGACATCGGTTCCCTCCAAAAATTTTCAAAAATGGAACCGAACGCCGAAAGGCTCGTCGAATTTTCAGTAATGTGAGAGTCTATCTTTTCGTTGATACGCGTGTACATAGTCTTGTCGTACCCCAACCAAAAGTACGACCCTCACATTAACCGACATCGGTTCCCTCCAAAAATTTTCAAAATGGAACCGAACGCCGAAAGGCTCGTCGAATTTTCAGTAATGTGAGAGTCTATCTTTTCGTTGATACGTCATGTACATAGTCTTGTCGTATCCCAACCAAAAGTACGACCCTCACATTAACCGACATCGGTTCCCTCAAAAATTTTCAAAATGGAACCGAACGCCGAAAGGCTCGTCGAATTTTCAGTAATGTGAGAGTCTACCTTTTCGTTGATACGTATGTACCCATTGTGTATAGAGTCATGTCGTCCTCAACCAAAAGTACGACCCTCGCATTTACCGACATCGGTTCCCTCCAAAAAATCTTTCAAAATGGAACCGAACGCCGAAAGGCTCGTCAATTTTTGGTAATGTGAGAGCCTATCTTTTCGTTGGTACGATTGTAACCATCATGTATAGAGTCAAGTCATCCCCAACCAAAAGTACGACCCTTATCACATCAACCGACATCGGTTCCCTCCAAAAATTTTCAAAATGGAACCGAACGCCGAAAGGCTCGTCAAATTTTTGGTAATGTGAGAGCCTATCTTTTCGTTGGTACGATTGTAACCATTTTGTATAGAGTCGTGTCGTCCTTAACCAAAAGTACGACCCTTGCATTTATCGACATCGGTTCCCTCCAAAATTTTCAAAAAAAATGGAACCGCACGCCGAAAGGCTCGTCGGATTTTGATAATGCAAGAGTCTATCTTTTCGTTAGCACGTCTGTAAACCCCAAGAGTTTCCAAACTCTATAAGGTCGTGTAGAGTCTCGTCATGTCCAACCAAGAGTATGACCTTCGCACTAACTGACATCGGTTCTCAAAAATCTTTCAAAATAGAACCGAACGCCGAAAGGCTCGTCAAATTTTGATAGTGTGAAAGCCCATCTCTCTTCGTTGACAAGTCCATACATGGTCAATCTAGATACTTACCCGTTGTGTTGTCCGTCAACCAAGAATACGACCTTCACACTTATCGACACTGGTTCCCTCCAAAAAATTTTCAAAATGGGACCAAGCGCCGAAAGGCTCGTCGAATTTCCAGTGGTGTGAAAGCCTATTTCTTTGGTTGACAATGCCACTATGTACATACATGAGTTCTTAACTCTATAGATGTCTACTTGTGTCATCCCGACCCTCATATTGCTTGATGTCGGTCACCCAAATTTCAAAATAAAGCCATGAGCCGAAAGGCTCGCCAATTTTGGCAACCCAATGGGAAAACCCATCCATTCATCAATGCATATTGCATTCATGCATACCATGCATACGCACATACATACTTAGCCATGGTTTACCCGCAAAGTAAGCCAAGGTCATGCATACAACTGTGAATTCAAAGTCTAACTTGACGTTGTTTACCTCTCTAGGTTATATTTGCATTCGCAATCAAATGGCGGGAGAAACAAGTGGACCCGGACCTAGCGAGCAAGAAATCCGGATGGTCGCTCTTGAGCGAAAATTCGACGAACTCCTCAGCTTCGTGCAACTAATAGCAAAGCGAAATACGGAGGATGAGAACCAAAGGAAAGGAAGACGACAAAGATACCAGGTGAAGCAGAACCGGAAGGGCATTCCAACACCAACGCCACTCCACCAAGGCCGCCGACGCCACCGAAAGCCAGAGGGGAAAGGACTCCCAATTGGACAGCAAGATTGATAGCTTGGAGGAGAAGATCAGGCTCATACAGGGTTTGAACTCTTTCGGAAACACGGACTTTTCGAGCATGTCCTGGTTCCCCAATATGACGGTGCCACCCAAGTTCAAGGCCCCGGAGTTCGAGAAATACAATGGGAGAGGAGACCCCATGATCCATCTGCAAATGTACTGCCGAAAGATGGCACCCTATGCCGACAATGAGCCGTTGCTGATCCAGACATTTCAAGATACCCTGACAGGGAATGCAGCAGAGTGGTACTCACAGTTGAAGAAGATCTCTCATTGGAAGGAACTGGCGGATACCTTCTTGGCTCAATACGGGTTTAACTCCCAAATAGCTCCGGATCGGTTCGACCTTCAAAGGATGGAAAAGAAGAGCAACGAGACCTTCAGGGAATATGCCCAAAGGTGGAGAGAGAAAGCGGCTCGAGCACGCCCGCCACTAGACGAAAGAGAGATGATCAAGATCTTCGTTGATACACTGAAGAACCCCTACTTCGACCGGATGATGGGATTACAAATGCAGTTCTTTGTAGACCTGATACCGGTGGGTGACAGGATTGAAGATGCCTTGAAAACAAAGAAAATAGTGGACATGACGGCCCTAATGGCATTAGCCGAACAGGCCGCCAAGAAAGCTCCGACAAAGAGGAAGGAAGGAGATGTGCAAATGATAGGGAGAAACAACGGAAGACCAAGGCAAGTCCTCCCGACTTTCACCATGCAACCGATACAACCTAGGCCTATTCAAGGCCCCGGCTCCGACTCAGGCTCCAGCCCCGGCCCCGGCACCTCAGATGCCGGCAAGGCCGGAAGGAAACCAACCCAATGACAACAGGTGGCTCAGAAAAGAGCCAAGGCAATTCACGCCTTTACCTATGCCTATGACAGAGTTATACCCCATCCTGATAGAGAAGAGCCTAATCTCACCTATTGTCCCGAAACCTTACAACGGCCCGCAAAGAAGGGATTTCAACCCAAATTCGGCCTGCGATTTCCACTTTGGAGAAGTGGGACACACTGTTGAAAATTGCGGCCAACTGAGGCATCGGGTTCAAGACCTAATTGATCACGGAGTCCTGAAGTTTGAAGGACTACCTAACATCACCACCAATCCTTTGCCTAAACACCCAGAAGGAGGTGTGAAACATGGTTGAGGTAGAGGAAGGGAACGAGGAGAGTATCGCGTGGAGGCGTCTCTTCTTATACCTTGGAGAAGCAGAAACACATCACCCCGTTAGACGCACCACCGGGGCCATCAACAGGGGACTCATGTGAATATCACTCGGGGGCGAGAGGGCACAGCCTAGATTGTTGCGAAGAGTTCAAGAAGAAAGTCACCAATCTGATGGAAAATGGGATAGTGGGGAGAGAAGAAATACCATCAAAAGGAAGTCGTCAACCAGATGACCCCTCCGAGTTCGACTGGTACGCGGAGATCAATCTGGATGACATCGTGGAAGACGAGATGGATCTCGATAACCTACAAGATGAAGAAGCCGATTGGGGATACTTCATGGAGGATGATACTGATGAATGGAGAGATGTTGATCTCACCGAATTCTTCCAATTCCCGTACTTGATAATGCCACCTGGGTTTGTGACACCGGAATTTGAGATATTCTACGAGGATGGGGATCCGGAGGTCCATTTGCAAAAGTACGGCGAGAAGATGGCCTTGCATTTGGAGAATGAGCTTTTGATGATCTCGGTGTTTCCCGAGAGCCTGTCGAAACAAACTGCTGCCTGGTTCTATCAGCTGAGGAACCTTACCGGCTGGGATGATTTGGTAAGAGTCTTCTTGGAGCGATATCGCTTCAATCCCCATTCGATTCTAGAATACTTGGGTCTGAAGAAAGATGAAGAGCCCTACATCATCCCCGACCCGGGAGTGGGTGAAGTGATTGTGGAGATCAAAGAAGAACCAAGCGTGCTGTCCCTACCAGCACTGACTGAAGAAGAAGAAAAGGAAGTCAAGGCACCACCACCAAACCTCATCACCACCGCTGTTGCTGAAGAAGAAGACGCTGGCCCTATGGTTGAAGGTTTGAGCATCCACACCATCACCGAGGAGGAGGATTCCACCACCACACCACCGACCCGCCACTGCCAACAGGGAGAAGGAAGTCAAGACGTGGACTTGCGTACCATTGCTACAGCGTGTCTCGAAGTAGTAATGAGTAAGCGGTATCCCAGCTAGGGGTAACTCGGTTTTGAGTCTACCAATAGCTCGGGAATTTTTGTATCAAACAATTTCGGGTTTATATGTTTAGTTTATGTTTTCAAGATATCATGCTACAATCATAATCATTTCATCACTGTAATATTTCCATCTCCATATTTCAAATGATATGTCACATGTTTATTCCATGAATCTTTCTATCTTAAATACTCCAATGTGCATTAAATAAATCCAACACGCCATCGCACAAAACGAATGGTTCCTCTTTTTTAGTTTTCTTACCGTTTTTCCATCCGCTATCCTTTCCAGGATTACACGCAAAACCTCAAACGATCCCCACGTCTCCAAAATTGACAACAAAACGGATTGCTCACTGGATAACATAGATAATTCCGACGAAGAAATCGAATTACCAAGTGACATCCTCGAGGCATTAGAGAGACAAGATGAGGGGTCCAAACCCAACATAGAGGAGTTGGAAATTGTAAATCTAGCCAACGAGGGTGAAGAGCCGAGAGAAGTCAAGATTGGAACCCGCTGCGCCGCAGAGCAAAAGGAAGCACTCATCGCACTGTTGAGAGAGTTCCATGAAATCTTCGCCTGGTCTTACCAAGACATGCCAGGCCTAGACACAGACATAGTGGTCCACAAGATTCCGCTGAAGCCAGAATGCAAGCCCGTCAAACAAGCACTGCGACGGATGAAGCCCGAAGTCATTTTGAAGATCAAGGAAGAGGTGGAAAAGCAATTGAAGGCAGGTTTCCTAAGCACAGTAACCTATTCGGACTGGGTAGCCAATATAGTCCCGGTGCCGAAGAAGGACGGAAAAGTCAGAATGTGCGTGGACTATCGGGATCTGAACCGAGCCAGCCCGAAGGATAACTTTCCTCTACCTCACATTGATACCCTGGTCGATAACACAGCAACGAACGTCGTATTCTCATTCATGGACGGATTCTCGGGGTACAATCAGATCAAGATGGCCGAGGAAGACAAGTCCAAGACCGCTTTTGTCACACATTGGGGAACCTTTGTGTATGATGTCATGCCTTTCGGTCTGAAGAACGCCGGAGCCACTTATCAGCGAGCCATGGTCACTCTCTTCCACGATATGATTCATCATGAGATAGAGGTTTACGTGGATGACATGATTGCTAAGTCTCGTAACCGCACAAGATCATCTCACAGACCTGCGCAAATTGTTCCAACGACTGAAGAAGTATCAGCTCCGATTGAACCCGAACAAATGTGCCTTCGGCGTCACATCCGGAAAGTTATTAGGGCTTCATCGTCAGCGGCCGGGGAATTGAGATTGATCCTGCAAAGGTTCAAGCCATACGAAGCATGCCCGCGCCAAAGACAGAGAAAGAGATCCGAAGCTTCTTGGGAAGGATTAACTATATAGCTCCGCTTCATCGCACAGCTTACGGCAACCTGCGAGCCTCTGTTCAAGTTGCTAAGAAAAGATGTGAAGATAAAGTGGACTGAAGACTGCCAGAAAGCTTTTGACAAGATCAAGGAGTATCTGCTCAACCCACCCATCCTGGTTCCACCAACTCCAGGACGTCCCCTCATTCTATACCTCACAGTCCAAGAAGCATCCATGGGCTGCATGTTGGGACAACAAGACGAGACTGGGAAGAAGGAGCAGGCAATCTACTATCTTAGCAAGAAGTTCACGGAACCGGAGACCCGTTACTTGTTGGTTGAAAAGACGTGCTGCGCACTGGCTTGGGCCTCCAAGAAGCTGAGACAGTACATGCTCTACTACACCACTTGGTTGGTATCCCGGATGGACCCAATCAAGTACATTTTTGAAAAGCCTGCCTTTGACTGGGAAGATCGCACGGTGGCAAGTACTCCTATCTGAATTCGACATCTTGTTTGTGCCTCGAAAGGCGATCAAGGGACAGGCCATAGCCGATTACTTGGCAGATTATCCGTCCGAGCAATTAGAGCTAATGGACTCCGAGTTCCCAGACGAAGATGTAATGATAGTCGAAGAAGACAATCAGGGTAGATGGAAGCTTTACTTTGACGGAGCAGCAAACGCTGTCGGAAGCGGAATTGGCGCGGTCTTGGTATCACCAAAGGGACAACAAACTCCTATCGCTGTTAAGCTAGGGTTTGATTGCACCAACAACATGACCGAGTACGAAGCATGCATCGTCGGCCTGCAAGCAGCTTTGGAATTCGGTGCTTATGAACTGGAAGTCTTCGGAGACTCTCTGCTGATAGTGTCACAGACTAACGGAGAATGGCAGGCCCGGGATCCCAAGCTCATCCCGTATCAACGATACATCAGCCGGCTAATCCCAAAGTTCAAGTATGTCACCTTCACATACACCCCAAGAGCTCACAATCACTTTGCCGATGCGCTTGCCACACTGGCAAGCCTAATCAAGCTAGTAGAAGGGGATGATGTGCGACCGTTACGGATCGAGACTCGAGACATCCCGGCATACTGTGTGTGCATAGAAGAATGCATGAACGTCGAAGCAGAGATAGACGATAAGCCTTGGTATTACGATATCAAGCGCTTCATCCAAGACAGAGAGTATCCATCACGGGCGACCGAAAATGAGAAGAAATACATCAGAAGGATGGCCTTCCAATTTTTCCTGAGCGGAGAGATTCTGTACAAACGGACTCATGACGCCACCCTCCTGCGATGTGTAGATGCAGAAGAGGCCAATCCGAATTGATCCAAGAGATGCACGCGGGATTAATGGGAGCCCATGCCAACGGACCCTTCCTGGCCCGGAAGATCATGAGAGCTGGCTATTATTGGTTGACAATGGAGAGGGACTGCATCAGACATGTCCAGACGTGCCATAAATGCCAGATGTATCAGAACAGCAAGAACGCACCTCCCCAATATCTTCACACTATGGCCTCGCCATGGCCATTCTCAGCTTGGGGAATGGATGTGATTGGTGCAATCACCCCAAAGGCGTCTAACGGACATGAGTTCATACTGGTAGCCATCGACTATTTTACCAAGTGGGTGGAGGCGTGTTCCTTCAAGAATGTCACTCAAGTCGCGGTCACCCGGTTTGTGAAGAACAACATCATCTGCCGGTACGGAATGCCAGAGATGCTCATCACCGACAATGCTTCCAACCTAAACAACCGCATGATGGATCAGCTATGCCAGCAGTTCAAGATCCAGCACCACAACTCTGCTCCATACCGCCCGAAGATGAACGGAGCCGTAGAAGCTGCCAACAAGAACGTGAAGAAGATTCTGAGCAAGATGACGGAGACTTATAAGGATTGGCACGAGCACCTGCCTTATGCCTTGTGTGCCTACCGAACGTCAGTGAGGACATCCGTTGGAGCCACCCCCTACTCTCTGGTTTATGGGATGGAAGCAGTACTACCAGTCGAAGTGGAGATCCCTTCTTTGAGAATCCTGTCACAAACTCAGCTAGAAGAAGCCGAATGGGCCCAAGCCCGGTATGAGCAGCTTGAACTTTCATAGACGAAAAGAGATTGGCGGCACTGTGCCACGGACAGCTCTACCAGAGACGGATCGAAAGAGCTTACAACAAGAAGGCTCGACCTCGCACTTTCCAACCCGGAGATCTCGTTCTGAAGAAGAGGAATATGGCCCTATCAGATCCACGAGGAAAGTTCGCACCATCATATGAGGGTCCGTACGTGGTGAAGAAAGCCTTCTCAGGGGGAGCAATCATTCTGGCTGATATGGATGGCGAAGAGTTCCGTTCACCCATTAATTCTGATTCTGTAATCAAGTACCATGTATAACTTTAAGTCAATTTAATCAAAGAGGAATATTTATCAAAGTTCCAATTTGTTATTTTGATCATGTTGAAAGAAGGCCCGGGAAGCAACGAAAATCCGTAAGGACGTTGCCCTCGGATGGAAATTACCACGGGTATGGTGAAAACCTCGGAAGAGGCGCCATAGGCAAAAGTAACGTGGAAAGCTGGACTTGGCGTAAGCTGAGGGTAATATATGGCTAAAAAAAAAAAAAAAAAAAAAAAAAAAAAAAAAAAAAAAAAAAACCGGTATCACAACAAGGCGAGCATCAAATCAGTGCAAGACTAGTGATCGGGGTTGTTAGGCGGTGAAGAGGTTTTCGACGAAAGAACGACCTATGTTATCCTTTGAGCAGTACGGTTCGTTCGATATAAAGAGAATGTTTGGGGATCAAGAGGTGGAGCACAAGTGTATCCTTCCAAACACCCTGTTTCAAAGTGACATATCATTAAATTCTCACAAACCATTCATACCATACTTATCGCTTTCAAATTTGTAAATTCTCATATTCATTTCCACAATAACATTCAATCCTTGCCATTGGATTCATAAAAAGTCAAATTCATAAGATTTCATATAGATATTCACAGACAAAATACGTACTTTCATTCATTCATAGTTCATAAATTCATACATTTGATTTTTCATGATGTCTTGAAAGCATGTCTAAATATATCGACTTTAGAAGTTAAAAATGGGAGCCATGCATAATCCGACTCGGATTTATGAATGACTCACCATCTAAATACAAAAACTACTGACTACTCACTGCTACCTGAAATATGCTAATCTAATGACCAAGACGTATGCAGGTCTCTCTGCAGAATCTCCCCAAGGCAGTAGAAAGGGCCGGATCCCCCTCATCGTGCTCCTCCCAGACTGCACGAGCTCTGGCACCCAAAGAATCCATCACCTGGTTAATCTGGTGGAGAGAAGTGACCACAGGGAAACCCTCCTGATTGAGCCAAGAAGCATTGGACTCAAGAGCATCATGCACCAGATCCAACTCGGACTGCAAAACCCCGTTGTCACCCTGGAGAACGCTGATCTGAACCCTCATGACCCCCATGGAAGTACGCGCAGACGTGAGAGCCTCCTCACTCGCATCTAACGCCCGTCGGAGAGCTACAATGTCCTGAGGACGACCGGTGGCAGGATCAACCAAGGCCTGGGTATATGAACGAAGAGAATCAAGCTCATCCTGGACCCGAGTCCTCTCCGCCTGCTCAGTCTCCAGCTGCTCCCGAGCCTCGGCCAAGTTCTCCTCCAGCTGTTCCTTAGCATCCTCAGAAATCTCGAGCTGCTCTCTGATGAATTCATTCATCGTGCGAAGAGTAGAGACGTTCCCCCTCTGAGCCACCAAGTCACGGCGAATGTTCGCCACCGCCACACTATTGTGATGCAAGGTACTCCGCAGAGACTCTACACGAGCCGCAGATGCCTCCCTCTCAGACGCCCTAGCAAGACGTAGTGATAACAGCTCTGTCTGAACCTCCTCAAGCTCTCGCTCCAAAGCAATAACTCTCTCAGGCTGACCAGTGGAGGCTGATACCCGAAGGGAGCGAGATATCAAGGAATATGGTGCACCTGGCCGTACTGTAGGCCTGAGAGTGAAAAAGGGGGTCCACCCCTCTCTCCACTCGACAAAGTCCGAGGTAACAGAGCTATCTCCGGGCGAACCCTCCTCGATGAGGACCATCTCTGAAAGACGACCTCCCCAGATGTCCTCAATCCTAAGGAGGAGCCTCCACATGTCCTCACCAGGAATGTAGTCAAAAGTCACCGCATCCAAATCGCCCAGGCGAGGCGGGTACTGGACACCACTGAACTGACGAAGAGCAAGGCTGGGATAATGGCCTGTACAACCCCACACCCCAGGAAGAGGCACTCCATCGAAGAGGGCACAATGAGTCCAGGGCATCCACGATGCTGGCCCCCAGGTAACCTTCCAAGCCCACCCACTCAAGGGCAGGTCAAGGAGGTATAGCGCCCAAGCACGACTGTCGCCGGTAAAGGGAAGTGCTATCTGGACGGTCTGGCTCACCGTATGCCTCTCAAAATGATAAGGGGTCTGGAGGCGATAAAAATGCTGCAGGTGACTACAGAACCAGAGCTGAAGGAGCTGCGTGCAGAACATCGGGACCCCCTCTCCCTGTCTCCTACAAAACGACAAAGACCGCACGGTCTCGCACAATATGGCAGGGATGATAGACCTGCCCTCGCTGAATACTATAGGAATGACACCCAAGTCTATCCTACCAGCGGAAGTGGGAAAGAGAAAAATACCTGCGAAGGCGATCTTGAAGGCATTGATTCGGAATTTCTTCCATTCCTTCTTGCCCGCAATGAAGTCTCTAGCAAGCCTCGCCGGAAAGGCACTCCGAGAGAAGTACTTCGTCAACAGGTCTAGAGAAATGTTGGCTTTCCGCCAAGTTGCCTCAGGTCGGGCGATCTCAGGACGTAGAACCGCAGTGGTCAAACCCAAGTATTTCTCCAAGCATCGGTTGGACCGAGGACCCTGAATGGGTATAACCGGGGTCTCGCTAAAGGGGCTGTCTAGCTGGAGAAGCTTAGCATACTCCTCCATGGTGGGAATGAGATCCACCTCTCCGATGGAAAAGCAACAATGGGTCGGGTCCCAGAAAGAAGCTAGCGCCTCGAGCAAGCCGCGATCAACCTGTAGCCGCATGAAAGGGGGAAACTTGCCAAAGATCCCCACGATATCGGCGTGGTCATCCTCTCCGAGAAGAGTCCACCAATGTCTCATCCGCTCAACACGGAAGTCATGGAAACGAAGCGTCACCAAGGAGTCGGGATCACTACTTGAAGAAGCCATGAAAACGAGAAAAACGAAGAGTTTTTGGTGAAAAGGGGAGAGGAAAACTCAAAGAATGGTTGCTGGTTCGAAGGAGAGCCGGAGTTTAAAAAGCCAGGAACTCGCGCATCACCATCATGCGCCGCGCATGACGGTCATGCGCGAGTCCCGTTGGGAATCCCAACGGCTCTTTCCCCCATGTCTCGCGAATTCGAACCTGTTCGCTCACTCCCGGAGGTCCGTTTTGCACTATATAAGGGCCATTTCGCAAGGAATCACCTAGGGGAAAGTCCTGGGCGGTCCGGTGATCGAAGATTTCGAGTCAACGAACAGAAACCGACCCGAAACCCTAGAACCGGTCCGGAAGTCAAAAGTGGGACCAGATCTGGTCTCAAGCAGAAGCATTTGATGCGATGTGATCAGGATTGATCTCCTGCCAGCAGGATGGCCCGAGAACCGAGAATTAGGCTCGACAGTCAGGAACCGGCCCTGAAACCATGGCTCAACTCAGAAACCGGGAAGTACAAAGATGACTCGGGAATGCCACGCAGGCGAACCCCGTGGTACACTGGGGCAAAATTTTTCAAAAGGACGACTTTGAAAAATTTCGAAAGAAGTAGACTGACCCTCTGCGAGCCGTCGTAGCCTGACACAAGGAAAGCGAAGAAAGAAATCCGGAACTCTGCATCAACCTACGTTGCCCTACACTGGGGCAAAATTTTTCTATCTTCAAGAAGCTAGAAAAATTTATTCGACACTACATACTGGGGCAAATTTTTCCATTTTTGTCAAGAAAAATTGGAAAAATTCGGAAAGTCATCCAGATGGGCCTCGTGAAAGAGTAAGACCCGGGATTTGCTGAAATGGGCCTCGTGAAGGAGTAAGACCCGATGATGATGAAATGGGCCTCGTGAAGGAGTAAGTCCCGACATTGATAGAAATGGGCCTCGTGAAGGAGTAAGTCCCAAAATTTGGCCTCGTGAAGGAGTAAGTCCCAAAATTTGAGGGCCTAAGGGCCTAAGTCCCAATGATGGGCCTCGTGAAGGAGTGAGAAACCCAATGATGAAGGAGTAAGTCCCCCCAAGGAGAGGTAAGCCCCGATAAGTTTATGGGCCTGAAGGAGTAAGTCCAGGCCTCGTGAAGGAGTAAGGCGGAGGATCGAGACCCGGTATCCATACACGTACCCAAACACATACCCCAAACACATACCCAAACACATACCCCAAACACATACCCAAACATACATCCATAAACATACATCCATACACATAGCCATAAACACATAACCATAAAAGAAAACCAAAACCATCCATAAACCACAAATGTCATATATGCAATAGTCAATATCTGTACATCCCATATAAATACAAAATGTCTGGCCAAAATACAAGGCCACAAAAGAAGACAAAAATAAACAAAAATGTACATCATGGAGGAGAAGGGTCGTCAAAGAACCAGTCTCGAGAAACAGGATCACGAGGTGGCGAAGAAGAAGGCTGACCAGGACCAGATAAGTCAGCTCCGGTAACAGGAGTAATGCCCATGCCATGAAGCTGGTCCTCTAATCTCCGTACGGCAGCAGCAAGACGGGCCACCTCTGCATCTCGAGAACCTAAGTCCCTCTGGCTCTGGGCCAAATCCCTCTGCATCTGCACCATCTCCCCCTCTCGCCGTGTCGCCTCCGTCTGCATACTGGCCATATCAGCCGTATAACGATCCGCGCTGACCGACAGCTCAAGCTGGAGACGCAGTACCTCACCCTCAAGTCTCTCGATCTGCCCAGAAGACCGAATGTGATGACTGTCCATGGCCACTCCACCCATGACACGGCCACCCTCAACCTCGTGAAGAGACATCAGGGACCCCAGAGAAACTTGCTCAAACCATTCCTGGTATGACACACCCTCTCGGACCAAACTCGGGTATGCACTCACCCCCGCTATGTAGGGATCACTCGGAGCTCGCGGAATGTAGTCCTCAATAGTCATCAAAGGGGAGGGGTCTACAGGGACAACGGCCTCATCGCCCAACTGTCGTACCGTCCGCTCACCCAGCAGAAGCTCCCAAGACCGAGTGGTCCGGATCCACAGCCTCAGACGAGACAACGCTACAGCTCCTAAAGAACCTCAGGTCGCTGAGACAAAGCTGCAGAGTAAGGCTGGAAGATGATATCAGCATCCCTGAGGCAATCAACTGTCATGCGAAGCTCAAGGAGGGTACAAGTAGTCATCCTCTCAATCCTAGAGGTATCCCAACGCCTGGCAAGAGGGAAATCCGGGTCAGAAGCCAACGGAAGTCGACTGGGAGCAAAAGTGGGGAAGTGCTCAAAGGCCCAGAAGACGGTAAACTGCCAAAAGCCAAGAAAGCTGATCGACTCCCGACGAGAATAACGGCGCAGACCCCGGATGTAGAATCCATATGTCAAGGCACCCCAGTCATACTCCCTCAGAGTGTCGATGTCTCGGAACATACCGACAATGGGCGTGGGAACAATGGACCGGTCGTTCCCGAGAAAGCAGCTGAAGATAAAGTAGGCTGCCCACTGGCGATATCGTAGCTCAGTAGGAGGCTCCTCCCTATCTCTCCTCAAGACATCCGCCAGATACCGAATCCTCACAGAAGGACGCCGGGTACCCTCTGTAGCATCGTGATCAGCAAGACCCAAAATCTCTCTAGCCTCAAAGCCATCTATAGGCTCGCTAGGGGGAGCTCTCCCTCCAAAACGGATGCCCAGGATAGCGCTCCAATCTACAGGAAGCACCGCCATCTCGCAGGTACTGAGATGGAAGGTCCCGGTGTGGTGGAAGAATCTCTCTATGAAACACCACACTGCCGGGTGGTACACTGACACGTAGGGGATGCTAAGGAAAGGACCGAAGCCCAGCCCTATCAAAAACTCTCTATACTCTGGACGGGAAACCGCCAAGAGTCTGCTAAACTCAGACCACCCACCTCGGCCAGCGCTATAGGGAGGCTCCTGCACAAAATCCGAAAGAAGAATGTCAATGCAGAGATTTGCAAAGGTCAAGAATAAAAGAAACATATGAAAATATGAAGGTACCTGACAACGACGGACCAGAGAAGACGGATGAGCAAGGAGGTTCGTCAGAAGGGGCGTATCCGATATCTCAACAGCAACAGGGTAACGCGGTCGAATGCCACCATGGGGAGGATATCTAAATCCCGGTGCAACGTAATCCTCGGGGATGGTGCCCGCAGAATCAGGAATCCCCTCACTCCTCTGCCTCTTCAGTCTCGAAGGGAGAATACCCGTCGACCTGGTATGGGCACGACGAGGTGCGGCACGAGGAGCATCGCTGGAACCAGTAGTGACACTAGGCTGTGGAGAAGGACGAGTCGTCTCAGAAGGCCCAGCACTACGACCAATGACGACTCCAGGTCGAGAAGGAGCCCGAGCCGCACTAGGAGCTGAACCAGCAGCCTCGGCATCAAACTCAGCCTGTAGATCCCTGGCAAGAGACGCGTCGACACGAGTACGTACGTCCTCCATAGCATCGTACTCATCGTCCGTATCAGGAGAACTCTCAGGAGCATAAGCTACAGCCTTGCCTTTCGCAAGGCGGTCGGACCGGCGATGGCCCCCACTCCCACTACCTCGATCAGACATCTGCAAAGAGCACAACAATGAACAGTCCAAAGAGTCAGAAAAACCAGGTATATCTCATTTTCAAAGATACAGGAAATATATAGAGGTCAAAATTATGCAAAATTATGCAAATTATGTAAACAAACAAACAAACAAACAAGTTTTCCTTGACCACTTGGATGAATTTCCGAAGTAGGTCTAACTGCTAGATTACGATTTTGACAAAATGTCGAATCACAAATTTCGTTTCGAGACCTGGGTGGTCACCCAGGCCGATTCGTCCCCGATTCGTCTCCGTTTCGAGACCTGGGTGGTCACCCAGGCCGATTCGTACCCGAATCACAAATTTCGTTTCGAGACCTGGGTGGTCACCCAGGCCGATTCGTCCCCGATTCGTCTCCGTTTCGAGACCTGGGTGGTCACCCAGGCCGATTCGTACCCGAATCACAAATTTCGTTTCGAGACCTGGGTGGTCACCCAGGCCGATTCGTCCCCGATTCGTCTCCGTTTCGAGACCTGGGTGGTCACCCAGGCCGATTCGTACCCGAATCACAAATTTCGTTTCGAGACCTGGGTGGTCACCCAGGCCGATTCGTCCCCGATTCGTCTCCGTTTCGAGACCTGGGTGGTCACCCAGGCCGATTCGTACCCGAATCACAAATTTCGTTTCGAGACCTGGGTGGTCACCCAGGCCGATTCGTCCCCGATTCGTCTCCGTTTCGAGACCTGGGTGGTCACCCAGGCCGATTCGTACCCGAATCACAAATTTCGTTTCGAGACCTGGGTGGTCACCCAGGCCGATTCGTCCCCGATTCGTCTCCGTTTCGAGACCTGGGTGGTCACCCAGGCCGATTCGTACCCGAATCACAAATTTCGTTTCGAGACCTGGGTGGTCACCCAGGCCGATTCGTCCCCGATTCGTCTCCGTTTCGAGACCTGGGTGGTCACCCAGGCCGATTCGTCCCCGATTCGTCTCCGTTTCGAGACCTGGGTGGTCACCCAGGCCGATTCGTACCCGAATCACAAATTTCGTTTCGAGACCTGGGTGGTCACCCAGGCCGATTCGTACCCGAATCACAATTTTCGTTTCGAGACCTGGGTGGTCACCCAGGCCGATTCGTCCCCGGTTCATCCCCGGTTTGAGACTTGGATGGTCATCCAAGCCAAACTATCCCCGAATTGAAACTTGAAACAAGTTTCAAATCCCAAATTTTCACGAAAGATTTGGAAGAATTTCCAAGACAAGTTAAAATTCTTCTGCATTGCGGGGCCCACTTGGATCCCAAGTCTAAATAAGGCAGTTCCTAGACCCAGCCCATGATTTTCAAAAAAAAAATAATAATAATAATAATAATAATAATAAATAAATAAATAAAAAAAAATAAAAAATAATAAAAAAAAAAAGAGTATGCGTAGCAACGCAATAAAGGCACGACATAGTACCCCCCCCAAAAAAAAATGCACAAGCATCATAATAAACATGGCGTCTCAAATTTTTTGCGTATCTCTCATCTCATGTGTTTCCAAACACAAGTGTATGTATGTACGTGTCTACAAAGGCTCATTTGTGCATGTGCAGACCCCTGGCGTAAATGCGTTTTTGTGCACTAACATGTTTGCTAAGTATGTAATGCATCCCAAAACATACAATGACATGTTAAACAAAAAGAAATAAAAGCAGAAGTGCACAAGGAAGAAGCATAAGACATAAAAAAGGAAGCAAAAAATCCAACCGTTCAAAACTGAAAAGAAGGGTGGGGATGGAAAGGTGCTTACCTGTAGGACGTATAGGCGAAAACTGATCGTCGATCGGAGTCCTGGATCATGAGAAAAAGACCAAAAGACACAAAAAAGAGGATAACCCAATCAGTACATTTCGACCGTTTAAAATTGAAATAAATGGTAGGGATGGAAAGGGGCTTACTCGTGGAGCGCGTAGGCGAAGACGGCGCGTCAATCGGAATCCCGGATAGCAAGATATGAGCAAAAGAGTGAAGAGGGGCGAAGTGGGGTCCAGAGAGCGAAAAAGGAAAGAAAGCGACAAAATGAAGGGGAAAGGCCGCGCGGGGCCTGAAGTAGTGGGACCTCGCGCATGACCGTCATGCGCCGCGCATGATGGTCATGCGCGAGTTCCCAAAACTGCCCCGTTTCACCATTTCAAGCCCCGAATCGTCTTTTCGCATCCCGACCGATCTTCTCCAAGCCCTGGAATGCCCATTTGGACTCCGGAAGGACTGGCACGCAAACCGAGACGAACTACGCGACAGCCGTAGGAGTACGCGGAGACCGAGAAAATCCGAGCGGGCAAAAATCGAGTCATTTATTCTTTGTCCGACGTTCCTTGTGCCAAGAAACGCCGAACAAAGAAGGGGCAACTGTCATAACCCCATTTTTACCCCCGGGATTTTCTCGAGTGTCGGCGCGCAAAACGAGACAGCCCGAACCAAGCCGGTCTGATCCGACGAGGGCTCTCCGCATCAAATACTCCCAAGAAGAAGGTCCGAGACACATTTCCCAAGGTTTGACCAAGTTTGACTAGGGTTGACCGAAGTTTGACCGAGGTTTGACCGAGCTGTTTCCAGCCCGACTAGGGTCCGCCTTGCCCAGAAACCCTTGAAATGAAGTCCGGGGTACACTTCCAAGAGTTTGGAGAGCTTTGACCAAATCCGACCAAGTTTGACCAAGGTTGACCAAGTTTGACCAAGGTTTGACCGGACTATTGACCAGACCAAAAACTGGATCGAACTGACCACCCCTTGACCAAGGTATAGAGAATATCAAGAGCTTCGATTCCGTACTTTACGGGTCGAAAACGGACGAGAAACGAGAGAGTTGTGGCCAAAACTGCGAAAAAACGGTCCGATACTTAGCCAAATTTTTGGTAAGTATTGTTGACAAAACAGCCTATTTGGGAGGCAACGTTTGCGCAAAGATTCTCTCCGACCCGCTGCAACTTGGTCCGCGAGCCAAGACCCTTAGGCAAGAGGTTCACTTCAGCTACCACACGCAACTTTCGGATCGTCGAAGAGCTCCTCCGGTCAAGCCGGAATCTCAGCCAAAAGTTGACCCCTTGGCATAAGGAACCTTCCGACGGCCTCCGTTCGCAGGATCATATCTCGCGAACCCAAGCTCACCTCTGCGCAAGGCCTGTACCGTTAAAAAGTAGGTATCGTAAGCTTTCCGGCGATACCAAGATCGTCGGAATCCGACATCGGGAGCTACGTCTACCACGCGCGTGAAAACAGGCCGACGAAATAAGGCTGTGCTGAAATTTCCGGAATTTTCCCACCGACGTTGCCGCGCTTGCGCACAGAGTCTTCCTGACTCGCAACAAGTTGATCTGCGAGCCCGGGCACATTGGAAAGAGGACACATCCATGCACGACGTGGAACTCTCGGATCGCCAAGAATTTATCGGGGTCAGCCGGAATCCTGATCGGAAAACTGCCCTCAAACGGACCAAAAACACCCCGGTGGACTCTGCTCGCGGGGCCATATCTCACGAGTCCAAGCTCGGATTCCCGCGAATCCGGAACCTTGCAAAAATAGGCAGCGCAAGCTTTCCGACGGTACCAAGAACGTCAAAATCCGACATCGGGAGCTAGGTCAAATATGCGCGCGAACTGGGACAAGATTTGAGAAAAAACGCGCTGGGAGCAAAACGCATTTTTTCTCCCGGACAGCCGCCTTCGCGCGCAGAGTCTTTCCTGCTCGCAACAAGTTGATCCGCGAGCCCGGGTGCGTTGGAAAGATAATGACTCCGGCTACGTCGTGGAACTCTCGGTTCGCCGAAAGCATCCCCCGTTTGATCGGAATCTTCGCCGGAAGAGTGCACGAAAACAGCTCCGATACCCCGACTTCCGGGAGCCATAACTCCCTCGTCCGAACTCCGATTCGTGCAAACTTTATATGCACGAAAACAGCTCCGATACCCCGACTTCCGAGGAGCCATAACTCCCTCGTCCGAACTCCGATTCGTGCAAACTTTATATCGTTAGAAAGAGGACGTCGAGAGCTTTCCGACGATATGCCGCATGACCCAGTTTGAGTTCCAGAAGACCTCCAAAACTGCCCCCGAAAATCGGATAAAAAAGGGTACGCGCACGGAAATCGAGGAGGATTCGAGGGGCTGCTGGCGTGGAAGGATAAGACTGCCACGTGGCAGTACCACAACTCGCGCAGGACCGTCATGCGCCGCGCATGATGGTGCTGCGCGAGGCGTGCGCGGTTTAGGCTATAAAACCGACCCTCCCCCCCCTCATTTGCACGGTTTTCAGTATTTTGCGGGCAAAACCGACCCTCCCCCCCCTCATTTGCACATAGTTTTTGCTCGGGCACTAGGCCTTCTAGAGCTTAGTTTAGGCAGAAAATAGGGGTTTAGGGGGTTTTAGGAGGGGGTTTTTGGGGTAGTTTTAGAGAGAGAGACTCCTCTCTAGGTAATCTCTCTCTCTCTCTAGGCTCTTTCTCCCTCTTCTTTTTCTTTAGGGATTTTGGGGGGTTTTTAGAGTGAGAAGCACCTATTAGGTGCTTCTCTCTCTAACCTCCCCTCATCTTCCCACTCCCCTCTCTCTCTCTCTCTCTCTTTCTCTTACATTCTTTAGTTCATTTATTTCATTCATGCTTTACTAGTTTCTTATTTGTCCATTTATTGCTTTATTTACATTTCCTTGTCATTTATTGCTTTATTTACATTTCCTTGTCATTTATTGCTTTC
>OU015764.1:18790720-18812214 GCA_907173295.1 Fagus sylvatica
TTCCGGGCATTTCGGTGGTAGGATATACTTGAAATCCTAACACCTAGTGCCGGGACAAACAATTAATGTTTTTGGTGCCATATTCGGGATCTCTTTACCCTTGATTTCCAAGAGTAAAGCGGTCCGTCAAATGGCGGGGTTTTGGGTGATTAATTCACACTTTGGGGAATTTTAGACCATGATCCTATGGGAGTTAGAACGTGTAGAATCCCTTACACGAAAGCACGTACCAGCCACGCCCCCGTGTAAAGGACTCATACCTTCGTTTCTAACGCCCACATTACCATGTTTACTCTTTTTAAAGTTTTCATGGCAAAGTGTATTTTAATCACATTTTTATATCAAAGCAATAAACAATCAAGCAAGTATCAAGATGGTAAGATGGCAAAATATCCAATGGTCAAAATAGTTAGCAGTACATCGCAACACATAAGTCATGAAATGACAATAATGGATGCAACATTTATTGCTTAATGCAAAGTGCATTTATTATAACACAAGAATTTTTAAGGAAAGGGTCAAGACCTCGTGGGGTCGGGATTCGATGCTATTGAAAGACTTACTCGGATCCCGACACCACCATAGGATTTACATGAATAAACAAAACAATCTAAAAAGAGGGTTTTCAATGCCTTTTCGGGCTTACACGGAAGGGTTAGGTGCTATTGAAAGACTTATCCAAACCTTCGACGCCAAATAGGACTTAAATGAGGAAAATCTATTTGAAAACGGGGTTTCAATGCCTTTTCGGGCTTACACGAAGGGTTGGTGCTATTGAAAGACTTATCCAAACCTTCGACGCCAAATAGGACTTAAATGAGAAAATCTATTTGAAAACGGGGTTTCAATGCCTTTTCGGGCTTACACGAAGGGTTGGTGCTATTGAAAGACTTATCCAAACCTTCGACGCCAAATAGGACTTAATATGAGAAAATCTATTTGAAAATGGGTTTGCAATTTACGGGTCCAACGCCTCATGGATTTACATGGGGTTTAGTGCTATTGAAAGACTTACCTAAAACCACCAATACCGTTTGGTATTTTCATGCCCAAATCAAAATAATGAAAAATGGACAATATTTACAACAACGTAGTAAATAATGAAAATAACGGGGGTTTAAACAAGGATTTTCGTGGGTCCAATTCCTATGGAATTACATGGTGGATAATGCCTCTTTGAGGTCTTACATAGTCCACCACGACCAATCGGGATTATCACGCCCAAATCACAAGGGAAGAAAAATGGGAAAACGACAATATCCACAATATAATATTTACAACGTAGTAAATGTAAATAAAGCGATAATGACAATATTTAAACATGGGGGTTTTTAATGGGTCCAATGCCTATGGAATTACATGGTGGTTAAATGCCTCTTTGAGGTCTTACATAGTCCACCACGACCAATCGGGATTATCACGCCCAAATCACAAAGGGAAGAAAAATGGGAAAATGACAATATTCCACAATATAATATTTACAACGTAGTAAATGTAAATAAAGCGATAAATGACGTTATTTAACACATGGGGATGTATTTTTCGGGTCAAATATCTCGTAGGCTAACAAGGTTGTTACGGCCTCGTTAGAGGACTTACGCAACTGAGCCAAAGCTACTCAATATTTGCCGTACTAAAACACGAGGAAACCGGTGTATTTTTCGGGTCAAGACCTCGTGGGCTAACATGGTTGTCAACGGCCTTTGTTAGAGGACTTACGCGAGCCGCCAAAGCCACTCAATATTGCCGTACTAAAACACACCGGGGGAGGGGGGGGATAATCACAACAAATATTCACAAGTGCGTATAAAATGTATAAAGCGAAAATGACTAGAAATAAAGAAAGCGATAAATGACTAGAAATGTAAAGAAAAATAAATGACAAGGAAATGTAAATAAAGCAATAAATGACAAGGAAATGTAAATAAAGCAATAAATGACAAGGATAAGAAACTAGTAAAGCATGAATGAAATAAATGAACTAAAGAATGTAAGAGAAAGAGAGAGAGAGAGAGAGAGGGGAGTGGGAAGATGAGGGGAGGTTAGAGAGAGAAGCACCTAATAGGTGCTTCTCACTCTAAAAACCCCCCAAAATCCCTAAAGAAAAAGAAAAAGAAGAGGGAGAAAGAGCCTAGAGAGAGAGAGAGATTACCTAGAGAGGAGTCTCTCTCTCTAAAACTACCCCAAAAACCCCCTCCTAAAACCCCCTAAACCCCTATTTTCTGCCTAAACTAAGCTCTAGAAGGCCTAGTGCCCGAGCAAAAACTATGTGCAAATGAGGGGGGGGAGGGTCGGTTTTATAGAAAACCGTGCACGCCTCGCGCAGCACCATCATGCGCGGCGCATGACGGTCCTGCGCGAGTTGTGGTACTGCCACGTGGCAGTCTTATCCTTCCACGCCAGCAGCCCCTCGAATCCTCCTCGATTTCCGTGCGCGTACCCTTTTTTATCCGATTTTCGGGGGCAGTTTTGGAGGTCTTCTGGAACTCAAACTGGGTCATGCGGCATATCGTCGGAAAGCTCTCGACGTCCTCTTTCCAACGATATAAAGTTTGCGCGAATCGGAGTTCGGACGAGGGAGTTATGGCTCCCGGAAGTCGGGGTATCGGAGCTGTTTTCGTGCACTCTTCCGTGCGAAGATTCCGATCAAACGGGGGATGCTTTCGGCGAACCGAGAGTTCCACGACGTAGCCGGAGTCATTATCTTTCCAACGCACCCGGGCTCGCGGATCAACTTGTTGCGAGCAGGAAAGACTCTGCGCGCGAAGGCGGCTGTCCGGGAGAAAAAATGCGTTTTGCTCCCAGCGCGTTTTTTCTCAAATCTTGTCCCAGTTCGCGCGCATATTTGACCTAGCTCCCGATGTCGGATTTTGACGTTCTTGGTACCGTCGGAAAGCTTGCGCTGCCTATTTTTGCAAGGTTCCGGATTCGCGGGAATCCGAGCTTGGACTCGTGAGATATGGCCCCGCGAGCAGAGTCCACCGGGGTGTTTTTGGTCCGTTTGAGGGCAGTTTTCCGATCAGGATTCCGGCTGACCCCGATAAATTCTTGGCGATCCGAGAGTTCCACGTCGTGCATGGATGTGTCCTCTTTCCAATGTGCCCGGGCTCGCAGATCAACTTGTTGCGAGTCAGGAAGACTCTGTGCGCAAGCGCGGCAACGTCGGTGGGAAAATTCCCGGAAACTTTCAGCACAGCCTTATTTCGTCGGCCTGTTTTCACGCGCGTGGTAGACGTAGCTCCCGATGTCGGATTCCGACGATCTTGGTATCGTCGGAAAGCTTGCGTTACCTACTTTTTAACGGTACAGGCCTTGCACAGAGGCGAGCTTGGGTTCGCGAGATATGATCCTGCGAACGGAGGCCGTCGGAATGTTCCTTATGCCAAGGGGTCAACTTTTGGACTGAGATTCCGGCTTGACCGGAGGAGCTCTTGACGATCCGAAAGTTGCGTGTGGTAGCTGAAGTGAACCTCTTGCCTAAGGGTCTTGGCTCGCGGACCAAGTTGCAGCGGGTCGGAGAGAATCTTTGCGCAAACGTTGCCTCCCAAATAGGCTGTTTTGTCAACAATACTTACCAAAAATTTGGCTAAGTATCGGACCGTTTTTTCGCAGTTTTGGCCACAACTCTCTCGTTTCTCGTCCGTTTTCGACCCGTAAAGTACGGAATCGAAGCTCTTGATATTCTCTATACCTTGGTCAAGGGGTGGTCAGTTCGATACGGTTTTTGGTCTGGTCAATGGTCCGGTCAAACCTTGGTCAAACTTGGTCAACCTTGGTCAAACTTGGTCGGATTTGGTCAAAGCTCTCCAAACTCTTGGAAATGTACCCCGGACTTCATTTCAAGGGTTTCTGGGCAAGGCGGACCCTAGTCGGGCTGGAAACAGCTCGGTCAAACCTCGGTCAAACTTCGGTCAACCCTAGTCAAACTTGGTCAAACCTTGGGAAATGTGTCTCGGACCTTCTTCTTGGGAGTATTTGATGCGGAGAGCCCTCGTCGGATCAGACCGGCTTGGTTCGGGCTGTCTCGTTTTGCGCGCCGACACTCGAGAAAATCCCGGGGGTAAAAATGGGGTTATGACAGTTGCCCCTTCTTTGTTCGGCGTTTCTTGGCACAAGGAACGTCGGACAAAGAATAAATGACTCGATTTTTGCCCGCTCGGATTTTCTCGGTCTCCGCGTACTCCTACGGCTGTCGCGTAGTTCGTCTCGGTTTGCGTGCCAGTCCTTCCGGAGTCCAAATGGGCATTCCAGGGCTTGGAGAAGATCGGTCGGGATGCGAAAAGACGATTCGGGGCTTGAAATGGTGAAACGGGGCAGTTTTGGGAACTCGCGCATGACCATCATGCGCGGCGCATGACGGTCATGCGCGAGGTCCCACTACTTCAGGCCCCGCGCGGCCTTTCCCCTTCATTTTGTCGCTTTCTTTCCTTTTTCGCTCTCTGGACCCCACTTCGCCCCTCTTCACTCTTTTGCTCATATCTTGCTATCCGGGACTCCGATTGACGCGCCGTCTTCGCCTACGCGCTCCACGAGTAAGCCCCTTTCCATCCCTACCATTTATTTCAATTTTAAACGGTCGAAATGTGCTGATTGGGTTATCCTCTTTTTTGTGTCTTTTGGTCTTTTTCTCATGATCCAGGACTCCGATCGACGATCAGTTTTCGCCTATACGTCCCACAGGTAAGCACCTTTCCAACCCCACCCTCCTTTTCAGTTTTGAACGGTTGGATTATTTGCTTCCTTTTTTATGTCTTATGCTTCTTCCTTGTGCACTTCTGCTTTTATTTCTTTTTGTTTAACATGTCATTGTATGTTTTGGGATGCATTACATACTTAGCAAACATGTTAGTGCACAAAAATGCATTTACGCCAAGGGATCTGTGCATGTACAAATGAGCCTTTGTAGACACGCACATACATACACACGTGTTTGGAAACACATGAGATGAGAGATACGCAAAAAATTTGAGACGCCATGTTTATTATGATGCTTGTGCATTTTTTTTTGGGGGGGGTACTATGTCGTGCCTTTATTGCTCTCGGGTTGCGTTGCTACGCATACTCTCTTTTTTCTGTGGGGCATATTTTTTTTATTTTTTATTATTATTATTTATATTTTTTTTTTGAAAATCATGGGCTGGGTCTAGGAACTGCCTTATTTAGACTTGGGATCCAAGTGGGCCCCGCAATGCAGAAGAATTTTAACTTGTCTTGGAAATTCTTCCAAATCTTTCGTGAAAATTTGGGATTTGAAACTTGTTTCAAGTTTCAATTCGGGGATAGTTTGGCTTGGATGACCATCCAAGTCTCAAACCGGGGATGAACCGGGGACGAATCGGCCTGGGTGACCACCCAGGTCTCGAAACGAAATTTGTGATTCGGGTACGAATCGGCCTGGGTGACCACCCAGGTCTCGAAACGGAGACGAATCGGGGACGAATCGGCCTGGGTGACCACCCAGGTCTCGAAACGAAATTTGTGATTCGGGTACGAATCGGCCTGGGTGACCACCCAGGTCTCGAAACGGAGACGAATCGGGGA
Organism: Fagus sylvatica; assembly: GCA_907173295.1. Lineage (NCBI taxonomy): Eukaryota > Viridiplantae > Streptophyta > Magnoliopsida > Fagales > Fagaceae > Fagus > Fagus sylvatica. Next base: position 18,796,262 of record OU015764.1, read on the forward strand.
CGAATCGGCCTGGGTGACCACCCAGGTCTCGAAACGAAATTTGTGATTCGGGTACGAATCGGCCTGGGTGACCACCCAGGTCTCGAAACGGAGACGAATCGGCCTGGGTGACCACCCAGGTCTCGAAACGAAATTTGTGATTCGGGTACGAATCGGCCTGGGTGACCACCCAGGTCTCGAAACGAAATTTGTGATTCGGGTACGAATCGGCCTGGGTGACCACCCAGGTCTCGAAACGGAGACGAATCGGGGACGAATCGGCCTGGGTGACCACCCAGGTCTCGAAACGAAATTTGTGATTCGGGTACGAATCGGCCTGGGTGACCACCCAGGTCTCGAAACGGAGACGAATCGGGGACGAATCGGCCTGGGTGACCACCCAGGTCTCGAAACGAAATTTGTGATTCGGGTACGAATCGGCCTGGGTGACCACCCAGGTCTCGAAACGGAGACGAATCGGGGACGAATCGGCCTGGGTGACCACCCAGGTCTCGAAACGGACGACGACCACCCAGGTCTCGAAACGAAATACGAATCGGCCTGGGTGACCACCCAGGTCTCGAAACGGGGAATCGGGGACGAATCGGCCTGGGTGACCACCCAGGTCTCGAAACGAAATTTGTGATTCGACATTTTGTCAAAATCGTAATCTAGCAGTTAGACCTACTTTGGAAATTCATCCAAGTGGTCAAGGAAAACTTGTTTGTTTGTTTGTTTGTTTGCATAATTTGCATAATTTTGACCTCTATATATTTCCTGTATCTTTGAAAATGAGATATACCTGGTTTTTCTGACTCTTGGGTTGTATTGTTGTGCTCTTTGCAGATGTCTGATCGAGGTAGTGGGAGTGGGGGCCATCGCCGGTCCGATCGCCTTGCGAAAGGCAAGGCTGTAGCTTATGCTCCTGAGAGTTCTCCTGATACGGACGATGAGTACGATGCTATGGAGGACGTACGTACTCGTGTCGACGCGTCTCTTGCCAGGGATCTACAGGCTGAGTTTGATGCCGAGGCTGCTGGTTCAGCTCCTAGTGCGGCTCGGGCTCCTCCTCGACCTGGAGTCGTCATTGGTCGTAGTGCCGGGCCTTCTGAGACGACTCGTCCTTCTCCACAGCCTAGTGTCACTACTGGTTCCAGCGATGCTCCTCCTGCCGCACCTCGTCGTGCCCATACCAGGTCGACGGGTATTCTCCCTTCGAGATTGAAGAGGCAGAGGAGTGAGGGGATTCCTGATTCTGCGGGCACCATTCCCGAGGATTACGTTGCGCCGGGATTTAGATATCCTCCCCATGGTGGCATTCGACCGCGTTACCCTGTTGCTGTTGAGATATCGGATACGCCCCTTCTGACGAACCTCCTTGCTCATCCGTCTTCTCTGGTCCGTCGTTGTCAGGTACCTTCATACTTTCATATGTTTCTTTTATTCTTGACCTTTGCAAATCTCTGCATTGACATTCTTCTTTCGGATTTTGTGCAGGAGCCTCCCTATAGCGCTGGCCGAGGTGGGTGGTCTGAGTTTAGCAGACTCTTGGCGGTTTCCCGTCCAGAGTATAGAGAGTTTTTGATAGGGCTGGGCTTCGGTCCTTTCCTTAGCATCCCCTACGTGTCAGTGTACCACCCGGCAGTGTGGTGTTTCATAGAGAGATTCTTCCACCACACCGGGACCTTCCATCTCAGTACCTGCGAGATGGCGGTGCTTCCTGTAGATTGGAGCGCTATCCTGGGCATCCGTTTTGGAGGGAGAGCTCCCCCTAGCGAGCCTATAGATGGCTTTGAGGCTAGAGAGATTTTGGGTCTTGCTGATCACGATGCTACAGAGGGTACCCGGCGTCCTTCTGTGAGGATTCGGTATCTGGCGGATGTCTTGAGGAGAGATAGGGAGGAGCCTCCTACTGAGCTACGATATCGCCAGTGGGCAGCCTACTTTATCTTCAGCTGCTTTCTCGGGAACGACCGGTCCATTGTTCCCACGCCCATTGTCGGTATGTTCCGAGACATCGACACTCTGAGGGAGTATGACTGGGGTGCCTTGACATATGGATTCTACATCCGGGGTCTGCGCCGTTATTCTCGTCGGGAGTCGATCAGCTTTCTTGGCTTTTGGCAGTTTACCGTCTTCTGGGCCTTTGAGCACTTCCCCACTTTTGCTCCCAGTCGACTTCCGTTGGCTTCTGACCCGGATTTCCCTCTTGCCAGGCGTTGGGATACCTCTAGGATTGAGAGGATGACTACTTGCACCCTCCTTGAGCTTCGCATGACAGTTGATTGCCTCAGGGATGCTGATATCATCTTCCAGCCTTACTCTGCAGCTTTGTCTCAGCGACCTGAGGTTTTTAGGGCTGTAGCATTGTCTCGTCTGAGGCTGTGGATCCGGACCACTCGGTCTTGGGAGCTTCTGCTGGGTGAGCGGACGGTACGACAGTTGGGCGATGAGGCCGTTGTCCCTGTAGACCCCTCCCCCTTGATGACTATTGAGGACTACATTCCGCGAGCTCCGAGTGATCCCTACATAGCAGGGGTGAGTGCATACCCGAGTTTGGTCCGAGAGGGTGTGCCATACCAGGAGTGGTTTGAGCAAGTTTCTCTGGGGTCCCTGATGTCTCTTCACGAGGTTGAGGGTGGCCGTGTCATGGGTGGAGTGGCCATGGACAGTCATCACATTCGGTCTTCTGGGCAGATCGAGAGACTTGAGGGTGAGGTACTGCGTCTCCAGCTTGAGCTGTCGGTCAGCGCGGATCGTTATACGGCTGATATGGACCGATACAGGGAGAGATGGCCAGTATGCAGACGGAGGCGACACGGCGAGAGGGGGAGATGGTGCAGATGCAGAGGGATTTGGCTTCCCGGGATGCAGAGGTGGCCCGTCTTGCTGCCGCCGTACGGAGATTAGAGGACCAGCTTCATGGCATGGGCATTACTCCTGTTACCGGAGCTGACTTATCTGGTCCTGGTCAGCCTTCTTCTTCGCCACCTCGTGATCCTGTTTCTCGAGACTGGTTCTTTGACGACCCTTCTCCTCCATGATGTACATTTTTGTTTATTTTTGTCTTCTTTTGTGGCCTTGTATTTTGGCCAGACATTTTGTATTTATATGGGATGTACAGATATTGACTATTGCATATATGACATTTGTGGTTTATGGATGGTTTTGGTTTTCTTTTATGGTTATGTGTATGGATGTGTTTGGGTATGTGTTTGGGTATGTGTTTGGGTATGTGTTTGGGTTATGTGTATGGATACCGGGTCTCGATCCTCCGCGAGGCCTGGTTCAATAAATATCGGGGCTTACCTCTCCTTGGGGCCCGTTTCCATCATCATTGGGACTTACTCGCTTCTCGAGGCCCGTTTCTTATCATCTTACTCCTTGGGTGGGACTTACTCCTTCACGAGGCCCATTTCATCATCATTGGGACTTACTCCTTCACGAGGCCCATTTCTTATCACGAGGCCCATCTCTTTCCGAATTTTTCCAATTTTTCTTGACAAAAATGGAAAAATTTGCCCCAGTATGTAGTGTCAAATAAATTTTTCTAGCTTCTTGAAGATAGAAAAATTTTGCCCCAGTGTAGGGCAACGTAGGTTGATGCAGAGTTCCGGATTTCTTTCTTCGCTTTCCTTGTGTCAGGCTACGACGGCTCGCAGAGGGTCAGTCTACTTCTTTCGAAATTTTTCAAAGTCCTTTTGAAAAATTTTGCCCCAGTGTACCACGGGGTTCGCCTGCGTGGCATTCCCGAGTCATCTTTGTACTTCCCGGTTTCTGAGTTGAGCCATGGTTTCAGGGCCGGTTCCTGACTGTCGAGCCTAATTCTCGGTTCTCGGGCCATCCTGCTGGCGGGAGATCGATCCTGATCACATCGCATCAAATGCTTCCGCTTGAGACCAGCTTCTGGTCCCACTTTTGACCTTCCGGACCGGTTCTAGGGTTTCGGGTCGGTTTCTGTTCGTTGACTCGAAATCTTCGATCACCGGACCGCCCAGGACTTTCCCCTAGGTGATTCCTTGCGAAATGGCCCTTATATAGTGCAAAACGGACCTCCGGGAGTGAGCGAACAGGTTCGAATTCGCGAGACATGGGAGAAAGAGCCGTTGGGATTCCCAACGGGACTCGCGCATGACCGTCATGCGCGGCGCATGATGGTGATGCGCGAGTTCCTGGCTTTTTAAACTCCGGCTCTCCTTCGAACCAGCAACCATTCTTTGAGTTTTCCTCTCCCCTTTTCACCAAAAACTCTTCGTTTTTTCTCATTTTCATGGCTTCTTCAAGTAGTGATCCCGACTCCTTGGTGACGCTTCGTTTCCATGACTTCCGTGTTGAGCGGATGAGACATTGGTGGACTCTTCTCGGAGAGGATGACCACGCCGATATCGTGGGGATCTTTGGCAAGTTTCCCCCTTTCATGCGGCTACAGGTTGATCGCGGCTTGCTCGAGGCGCTAGCTTCTTTCTGGGACCCGACCCATTGTTGCTTTTCCATCGGAGAGGTGGATCTCATTCCCACCATGGAGGAGTATGCTAAGCTTCTCCAGCTAGACAGCCCCTTTAGCGAGACCCCGGTTATACCCATTCAGGGTCCTCGGTCCAACCGATGCTTGGAGAAATACTTGGGTTTGACCACTGCGGTTCTACGTCCTGAGATCGCCCGACCTGAGGCAACTTGGCGGAAAGCCAACATTTCTCTAGACCTGTTGACGAAGTACTTCTCTCGGAGTGCCTTTCCGGCGAGGCTTGCTAGAGACTTCATTGCGGGCAAGAAGGAATGGAAGAAATTCCGAATCAATGCCTTCAAGATCGCCTTCGCAGGTATTTTTCTCTTTCCCACTTCCGCTGGTAGGATAGACTTGGGTGTCATTCCTATAGTATTCAGCGAGGGCAGGTCTATCATCCCTGCCATATTGTGCGAGACCGTGCGGTCTTTGTCGTTTTTGTAGGAGACAGGGAGAGGGGGTCCCGATGTTCTGCACGCAGCTCCTTCAGCTCTGGTTCTGTAGTCACCTGCAGCATTTTTATCGCCTCCAGACCTCCTTATCATTTTGAGAGGCATACGGTGAGCCAGACCGTCCAGATAGCACTTCCCTTTACCGGCGACAGTCGTGCTTGGGCGCTATACCTCCTTGACCTGCCCTTGAGTGGGTGGGCTTGGAAGGTTACCTGGGGGCCAGCATCGTGGATGCCCTGGACTCATTGTGCCCTCTTCGATGGAGTGCCTCTTCCTGGGGTGTGGGGTTGTACAGGCCATTATCCCAGCCTTGCTCTTCGTCAGTTCAGTGGTGTCCAGTACCCGCCTCGCCTGGGCGATTTGGATGCGGTGACTTTTGACTACATTCCTGGTGAGGACATGTGGAGGCTCCTCTTAGGATTGAGGACATCTGGGGAGGTCGTCTTTCAGAGATGGTCCTCATCGAGGAGGGTTCGCCCGGAGATAGCTCTGTTACCTCGGACTTTGTCGAGTGGAGAGAGGGGTGGACCCCCTTTTTCACTCTCAGGCCTACAGTACGGCCAGGTGCACCATATTCCTTGATATCTCGCTCCCTTCGGGTATCAGCCTCCACTGGTCAGCCTGAGAGAGTTATTGCTTTGGAGCGAGAGCTTGAGGAGGTTCAGACAGAGCTGTTATCACTACGTCTTGCTAGGGCGTCTGAGAGGGAGGCATCTGCGGCTCGTGTAGAGTCTCTGCGGAGTACCTTGCATCACAATAGTGTGGCGGTGGCGAACATTCGCCGTGACTTGGTGGCTCAGAGGGGGAACGTCTCTACTCTTCGCACGATGAATGAATTCATCAGAGAGCAGCTCGAGATTTCTGAGGATGCTAAGGAACAGCTGGAGGAGAACTTGGCCGAGGCTCGGGAGCAGCTGGAGACTGAGCAGGCGGAGAGGACTCGGGTCCAGGATGAGCTTGATTCTCTTCGTTCATATACCCAGGCCTTGGTTGATCCTGCCACCGGTCGTCCTCAGGACATTGTAGCTCTCCGACGGGCGTTAGATGCGAGTGAGGAGGCTCTCACGTCTGCGCGTACTTCCATGGGGGTCATGAGGGTTCAGATCAGCGTTCTCCAGGGTGACAACGGGGTTTTGCAGTCCGAGTTGGATCTGGTGCATGATGCTCTTGAGTCCAATGCTTCTTGGCTCAATCAGGAGGGTTTCCCTGTGGTCACTTCTCTCCACCAGATTAACCAGGTGATGGATTCTTTGGGTGCCAGAGCTCGTGCAGTCTGGGAGGAGCACGATGAGGGGGATCCGGCCCTTTCTACTGCCTTGGGGAGATTCTGCAGAGAGACCTGCATACGTCTTGGTCATTAGATTAGCATATTTCAGGTAGCAGTGAGTAGTCAGTAGTTTTTGTATTTAGATGGTGAGTCATTCATAAATCCGAGTCGGATTATGCATGGCTCCCATTTTTAACTTCTAAATCGATATATTTAGACATGCTTTCAAGACATCATGAAAAATCAAATGTATGAATTTATGAACTATGAATGAATGAAAGTACGTATTTTGTCTGTGAATATCTATATGAAATCTTATGAATTTGACTTTTTATGAATCCATGGCAAGGATTGAATGTTATTGTGGAAATGAATATGAGAATTTACAAATTTGAAAGCGATAAGTATGGTATGAATGGTTTGTGAGAATTTAATGATATGTCACTTTGAAACAGGGCGTTTGGAAGGATACACTTGTGCTCCACCTCTTGATCCCCAAACATTCTCTTTATATCGAATGAACCGTACTGCTCAAAGGATAACATAGGTCGTTCTTTCGTCGAAAACCTCTTCACCGCCTAACAACCCCGATCACTAGTCTTGCACTGATTTGATGCTCGCCTTGTTGTGATACCGGTTTTTTTTTTTTTTTTTTTTTTTTTTTTTTTTTTTTTTTTTTTTTTTTTTTTAGCCATATATTACCCTCAGCTTACGCCAAGTCCAGCTTTCCACGTTACTTTTGCCTATGGCGCCTCTTCCGAGGTTTTCACCATACCCGTGGTAATTTCCATCCGAGGGCAACGTCCTTACGGATTTTCGTTGCTTCCCGGGCCTTCTTTAACATGATCAAAATAACAAATTGGAACTTTGATAAATATTCCTCTTTGATTAAATTGACTTAAAGTTATACATGGTACTTGATTACAGAATCAGAATTAATGGGTGAACGGAACTCTTCGCCATCCATATCAGCCAGAATGATTGCTCCCCCTGAGAAGGCTTTCTTCACCACGTACGGACCCTCATATGATGGTGCGAACTTTCCTCGTGGATCTGATAGGGCCATATTCCTCTTCTTCAGAACGAGATCTCCGGGTTGGAAAGTGCGAGGTCGAGCCTTCTTGTTGTAAGCTCTTTCGATCCGTCTCTGGTAGAGCTGTCCGTGGCACAGTGCCGCCAATCTCTTTTCGTCTATGAAATTCAACTGCTCATACCGGGCTTGGGCCCATTCGGCTTCTTCTAGCTGAGTTTGTGACAGGATTCTCAAAGAAGGGATCTCCACTTCGACTGGTAGTACTGCTTCCATCCCATAAACCAGAGAGTAGGGGGTGGCTCCAACGGATGTCCTCACTGACGTTCGGTAGGCACACAAGGCATAAGGCAGGTGCTCGTGCCAATCCTTATAAGTCTCCGTCATCTTGCTCAGAATCTTCTTCACGTTCTTGTTGGCAGCTTCTACGGCTCCGTTCATCTTCGGGCGGTATGGAGCAGAGTTATGGTGCTGGATCTTGAACTGCTGGCATAGCTGATCCATCATGCGGTTGTTTAGGTTGGAAGCATTGTCGGTGATGAGCATCTCTGGCATTCCGTACCGGCAGATGATGTTGTTCTTCACAAACCGGGTGACCGCGACTTGAGTGACATTCTTGAAGGAACACGCCTCCACCCACTTGGTAAAATAGTCGATGGCTACCAGTATGAACTCATGTCCGTTAGACGCCTTTGGGGTGATTGCACCAATCACATCCATTCCCCAAGCTGAGAATGGCCATGGCGAGGCCATAGTGTGAAGATATTGGGGAGGTGCGTTCTTACTGTTCTGATACATCTGGCATTTATGGCACGTCTGGACATGTCTGATGCAGTCCCTCTCCATTGTCAACCAATAATAGCCAGCTCTCATGATCTTCCGGGCCAGGAAGGGTCCGTTGGCATGGGCTCCCATTAATCCCGCGTGCATCTCTTGGATCAATTGATTGGCCTCTTCTGCATCTACGCATCGCAGGAGGGTGGCGTCATGAGTCCGTTTGTACAGAATCTCTCCGCTCAGGAAAAATTGGAAGGCCATCCTTCTGATGTATTTCTTCTCATTTTCGGTCGCCCGTGATGGATACTCTCTGTCTTGGATGAAGCGCTTGATATCGTAATACCAAGGCTTATCGTCTATCTCTGCTTCGACGTTCATGCATTCTTCTATGCACACACAGTATGCCGGGATGTCTCGAGTCTCGATCCGTAACGGTCGCACATCATCCCCTTCTACTAGCTTGATTAGGCTTGCCAGTGTGGCAAGCGCATCGGCAAAGTGATTGTGAGCTCTTGGGGTGTATGTGAAGGTGACATACTTGAACTTTGGGATTAGCCGGCTGATGTATCGTTGATACGGGATGAGCTTGGGATCCCGGGCCTGCCATTCTCCGTTAGTCTGTGACACTATCAGCAGAGAGTCTCCGAAGACTTCCAGTTCATAAGCACCGAATTCCAAGGCCGCTTGCAGACCGACGATGCATGCTTCGTACTCGGTCATGTTGTTGGTGCAATCAAACCCTAGCTTAACAGCGATAGGAGTTTGTTGTCCCTTTGGTGATACCAAGACCGCGCCAATTCCGCTTCCGACAGCGTTTGCTGCTCCGTCAAAGTAAAGCTTCCATCTACCCTGATTGTCTTCTTCGACTATCATTACATCTTCGTCTGGGAACTCGGAGTCCATTAGCTCTAATTGCTCGGACGGATAATCTGCCAAGTAATCGGCTATGGCCTGTCCCTTGATCGCCTTTCGAGGCACAAACAAGATGTCGAATTCAGATAGGAGTACTTGCCACCGTGCGATCTTCCCAGTCAAAGCAGGCTTTTCAAAAATGTACTTGATTGGGTCCATCCGGGATACCAACCAAGTGGTGTAGTAGAGCATGTACTGTCTCAGCTTCTTGGAGGCCCAAGCCAGTGCGCAGCACGTTTTTTTCAACCAACAAGTAACGGGTCTCCGGTTCCGTGAACTTCTTGCTAAGATAGTAGATTCGCCTGCTCCTTCTTCCCAGTCTCGTCTTGTTGTCCCAACATGCAGCCCATGGATGCTTCTTGGACTGTGAGGTATAGAATGAGGGGACGTCCTGGAGTTGGTGGAACCAGGATGGGTGGGTTGAGCAGATACTCCTTGATTTTGTCAAAAGCTTTCTGGCAGTCTTCAGTCCACTTTATCTTCACATCTTTTCTTAGCAACTTGAACAGAGGCTCGCAGGTTGCCGTAAGCTGTGCGATGAAGCGGGCTATATAGTTAATCCTTCCCAAGAAGCTTCGGATCTCTTTCTCTGTCTTTGGCGCAGGCATGCTTCGTATGGCTTGAACCTTTGCAGGATCAATCTCAATTCCCCGGCCGCTGACGATGAAGCCCAATAACTTTCCGGATGTGACGCCGAAGGCACATTTGTTCGGGTTCAATCGGAGCTGATACTTCTTCAGTCGTTGGAACAATTTGCGCAGGTCTGTGAGATGATCTTGTGCGGTTCGAGACTTAGCAATCATGTCATCCACGTAAACCTCTATCTCATGATGAATCATATCGTGGAAGAGAGTGACCATGGCTCGCTGATAAGTGGCTCCGGCGTTCTTCAGTCCGAAAGGCATGACATCATACACAAAGGTTCCCCAATGTGTGACAAAAGCGGTCTTGGACTTGTCTTCCTCGGCCATCTTGATCTGATTGTACCCCTGAGAATCCGTCCATGAATGAGAATACGACGTTCGTTGCTGTGTTGTCGACCAAGGGTATCAATGTGGAGGTAGAGGAAAAGTTATCCTTCGGGCTGGCTCGGTTCAGATCCCGATAGTCCACGCACATTCTGACTTTTCCGTCCTTCTTCGGCACCGGGACTATATTGGCTACCCAGTCCGAATAGGTTACTGTGCTTAGGAAACCTGCCTTCAACTGCTTTTCCACCTCCTTCCTTGATCTTTAAAATGACTTCGGGCTTCATCCGTCGCAGTGCTTGCTTCACGGGCTTGCATTCTGGCTTCAGCGGAATCTTGTGGACCACTATGTCTGTGTCTAGGCCTGGCATGTCTTGGTAAGACCAGGCGAAGATTTCATGGAACTCTCTCAACAGTGCGATGAGTGCTTCCTTTTGCTCTGCGGCGCAGCGGGTTCCAATCTTGACTTCTCTCGGCTCTTCGCCCTCGTTGGCTAGATTTACAATTTCCAACTCCTCTATGTTGGGTTTGGACCCCTCATCTTGTCTCTCTAATGCCTCGAGGATGTCATTTGGTAATTCGATTTCTTCGTCGGAATTATCTATGTTATCCAGTGAGCAATCCGTTTTGTTGTTCAATTTTCGGAGACGTGGGGATCGTTTGAGGTTTTGCGTGTAATCCTGGAAAGGATGGCGGATGGAAAAACGGTAAGAAAACTAAAAAAGAGGAACCATTCGTTTTGTGCGATGGCGTGTTGGATTTATTTAATGCACATTGGAGTATTTAAGATAGAAAGATTCATGGAATAAACATGTGACATATCATTTGAAATATGGAGATGGAAATATTACAGTGATGAAATGATTATGATTGTAGCATGATATCTTGAAAACATAAACTAAACATATAAACCCGAAATTGTTTGATACAAAATTTCCCGAGCTATTGGTAGACTCAAAACCGAGTTACCCCTAGCTGGGATACCGCTTACTCATTGCTACTTGAGACACGCTGTAGCAATGGCACGCAAGTCCACGTCTTGGCTTCCTCTCCCTGTTGGCAGTGGCGGGTCGGTGGTGTGGTGGTGGAATCCTCCTCCTCGGTGATGGTGTGGATGCTCAAACCTTCAACCATAGGGCCAGCGTCTTCTTCTTCAGTAGTGGCGGTGGTGATGAGGTTTAGTGGTGGTGCCTTGACTCCCTTTTCTTCTTCTTCAGTCAATGCTGGTAGGGACAGCACGCTTGGTTCTTCTTTGATTTCCACAATCACTTCACCCACTCCCGGGTCGGGGATGATGTAGGGCTCTTCATCTTTCTTCAGACCCAAGTATTCTAGAATCGAATGGGGATTGAAGCGATATCGCTCCAAGAAGACTCTTACCAAATCATCCCAGCCGGTAAGGTTCCTCAGCTGATAGAACCAGGCAGCAGTTTGTTTCGACAGGCTCTCGGGAAACACTGAGATCATCAAAAGCTCATTCTCCAAATGCAAGGCCATCTTCTCGCCGTACTTTTGCAAATGGACCTCCGGATCCCCATCCTCGTAGAATATCTCAAATTCCGGTGTCACAAACCCAGGTGGCATTATCAAGTACGGGAATTGGAAGAATTCGGTGAGATCAACATCTCTCCATTCATCAGTATCATCCTCCATGAAGTATCCCCAATCGGCTTCTTCATCTTGCAGGTTATCGAGATCCATCTCGTCTTCCACGATGTCATCCAGATTGATCTCCGCGTACCAGTCGAACTCGGAGGGGTCATCTGGTTGACGACTTCCTTTTGATGGTATTTCTTCTCTCCCCACTATCCCATTTTCCATCAGATTGGTGACTTTCTTCTTGAACTCTTCGCAACAATCTAGGCTGTGCCCTCTCGCCCCCGAGTGATATTCACATGAGTCCCCTGTTGACGGCCCCGGTGGTGCGTCCAACGGGGTGATGTGTTTCTGCTTCTCCAAGGTATAAAAGAGACGCCTCCACGCGATACTCTCCTCGTTCCCTTCCTCTACCTCAACCATGTTTACGCCTCCTTCTGGGTGTTTAGGCAAAGGATTGGTGGTGATGTTGGGTAGTCCTTCAAACTTCAGGACTCCGTGATCAATTAGGTCTTGAACCCGATGCCTCAGTTGGCCGCAATTTTCAACAGTGTGTCCCACTTCCCCAAAGTGGAAATCGCAGGCCGAATTTGGGTTGAAATCCCTTCTTTGCGGGCCGTTGTAAGGTTTCGGGACAATAGGTGAGATTAGGCTCTTCTCTATCAGGATGGGGTATAACTCTGTCATAGGCATAGGTAAAGGCGTGAATTGCCTTGGCTCTTTTCTTTTCTGGGCCACCTGTTGTCATTGGGTTGGTTTCCTTCCGGCCTTGCCGGCATCTGAGGTGCCGGGGCTGGGGTTGGAGCCTGAGTCGGAGCCGGGGCTTGAATAGGCCTAGGTTGTATCGGTTGCATGGTGAAAGTCGGGAGGACTTGCCTTGGTCTTCCGTTGTTTCTCCCTATCATTTGCACATCTCCTTCCTTCCTCTTTGTCGGAGCTTTCTTGGCGGCCTGCTCGGCTAATGCCATTAGGGCCGTCATGTCCACTATTTTCTTTGTTTTCAAGGCATCTTCAATCCTGTCACCCACCGGTATCAGGTCTACAAAGAACTGCATTTGTAGTCCCATCATCCGGTCGAAGTAGGGGTTCTTCAGTGTATCAACGAAGATCTTGATCATCTCTCTTTCGTCTAGTGGCGGGCGTGCTCGAGCCGCTTTCTCTCTCCACCTTTGGGCATATTCCCTGAAGGTCTCGTTGCTCTTCTTTTCCATCCTTTGAAGGTCGAACCGATCCGGAGCTATTTGGGAGTTAAACCCGTATTGAGCCAAGAAGGTATCCGCCAGTTCCTTCCAATGAGAGATCTTCTTCAACTGTGAGTACCACTCTGCCGCATTCCCTGTCAGGGTATCTTGAAACGTCTGGATCAGCAACGGCTCATTGTCGGCATAGGGTGCCATCTTTCGGCAGTACATTTGCAGATGGATCATGGGGTCTCCTCTCCCATTGTATTTCTCGAACTCCGGGGCCTTGAACTTGGGTGGCACCGTCATGTTGGGGAACCAGGACATGCTCGAAAAGTCCGTGTTTCCGAAAGAGTTCAAACCCTGTATGAGCCTGATCTTCTCCTCCAAGCTATCAATCTTGCTGTCCAGCTGGGAGTCCTTCCCTTCTGGCTTTGGTGGCGTCGGCGGCCTTGGTGGAGTCACGTTGGTGTTGGAATGTCCCTCCGGTTCTCCTTCATTGGTATCCTTGTCGTCTTCCTTTCTTTGGTTCTCATCCTCCGTATTTCGTTTTGCTATTAGTTGCACGAAGCTGAGGAGTTCGTCGAATTTTCGCTCCAGAGCGACCATCCGGATTTCTTGCTCGCTAGGTCCGGGTCCACTTGTTTCTCCCGCCATTTGATTGCGAATGCAAATATAACCTAGAGAGGTAAACAACGTCAAGTTAGACTTTGAATTCACAGTTGTATGCATGACCTTGGCTTACTTTGCGGGTAAACCATGGCTAAGTATGTATGTGTATGCATGGTATGCATGAATGCAATGTGCATTGATGAACGGATGGGTTCTTCTATTGGGTTGCCAGAAATTGGCGAGCCTTTCGGCTCATGGCTTTATTTTGAAATTTGGGTGACCGACGTCAATCAATATGAGGGTCGGGATGACACAAGTAGACATCTATAGAGTTAAGAACTCATGTATGTATATAGTGGCATTGTCAACCAAAAAATAGGCTTTCACACCACTGGAAATTCGACGAGCCTTTCGGCGCTTGGTCCCATTTTGAAAATTTTTGGAGGGAACCAGTGTCGATAAGTGTGAAGGTCGTATTCTTGGTTGACGAACAACACAACGGGTAAGTATCTAGATTCCTATGTAGAGTTGAGAACTCTTTAGGATTGACACATGTATGGATTTGTCAACGAAGAGATGGGCTTTCGCACTACCAAAATTTGACGAGCCTTTCGGCGTTCGGTTCCATTTTGAAAGTTTTTTTTTTTTTGAGAACCGATGTCAGTTAGTGCGAAGGTTATACTCTTGGTTGGGCATGACTTGACTCTATACATGATGGTTACAATCGTACCAACGAAAAGATAGGCTCTCGTATTACCGAAAATTGACGAGCCTTTCGGCGTTCGGTTCCATTTTGAAAGATTTTTTGGAAACCGATGTCGGTAAATGCGAGGGTCGTACTTTTGGTTGAGGACGACATGACTCTATACATAATGGGTACACACGTATCAACCAAAAGGTAGGCTCTCGTATTACCAAAAATTGACGAGCCTTTCGGCGTTCGGTTCCATTTTGAAAGTTTTTTTGGAAACCGATGTCGGTAAATGCGAGGGTCGTACTTTTGGTTGAGGATGACATGACTCTATACACAATGGGTACATACGTATCAACGAAAAGGTAGACTATCACATCCAAAATTTTGACGAGCCTTTCGGCGTTCGGTCCCATTTTGAAAATTTTGAGGGACCAACGTCGGTTGATGTGATAATCGTACTTTTGGTTGAGGATGACTTGACTATGTACATGACGGGTATGATCGTACTAACGAAAAGCTAGACTCTCACATTACTGAAAATTCGACGAGCCTTTCGGCGTTCGGTTCCATTTTGAAAATTTTTGGAGGGAACCGATGTCGGTTAATGCGAGGGTCGTACTTTTGGTTGAGGACGACATGACTCTATACAAAACGGTGTATCAACGAAAAGTTAGACTCTCACATTACCGAAATTCGACGAGCCTTTCGGCGTTCGATTCCATTTTTGAAAGATTTTTGGGAACCGATGTCGGTTAATGTGAGGGTCATACTTTTGGTTAGATACGGTACGACTCTATACATCCCATGTAGAGTTTGGAACTCTTTGGGTTTGAGTGGTTTGCAACGGGTATGGACAACGTGGTTATCCTATCCCTTTATCAAACAATGACATGCAAACAAAGGTTTAGATAGATAGAACCTGAGTCGGCTCCAATTATTTTATCACCACCTGGAAAATAGCACAACGCTTTTCCCTTGACTCATTTTGAAAAGACACATCCTATTTTTGGGTATCCTATCTTAGGTTGGATGTTCACTCGGTTGGCTTTTACCAGAGCCCTCACAGGTAGGTTTTCTACACTATAGCTTACTATATGCAACATGGTATGACACAGCTTGGAATTCTGTTTCCTAAAGGGGCCGATGATCATGCCCGTTTCATCCTCCCGAAGGAAGTCGAAAGGGTATTGGATCACCGGGGAAGCACTTGCACGCCCCCCTCGATCTCCACGGGTGTGAAGGGAGAAGGGTGGATTCTCGTGTTCCATGTCCTAGATATAAAAGGGTTCTTGGTGGAGCCTGTACTAGCCCAGCCCCACCTGAGTCCGGGTTCGACCCAAAAGTCCAATGAGTGTATATGTCATGATTTTGAAAGTAAAAAGGGAAAAGACTTTTTTGTACAAGGCACAATATACAATATGTGTTGCATAAAATAAATCTCTATCCTATGTTCGCAGTTTATATACAAGAATATAGACATGCCAAAATCAAAACACTATACAAGATGAAATAAAGAATGAATCAAATAATGAATACCAACAAATATATACACACATGCTTAGCAAAGAAAACACCGAAAGACTATAGGCTTAAACCCTCTAAGTCCCCAGTGGAGTCGCCAAGCTGTCGACACCGGCGGAAAATCTTCTATAAGAATTTTCTCTTTTTCTTATTTATTTTCCTAGATACCGACCCCCATTTGGCGAGTGTTGTGTGTGTTCCTCTATCTCTTTTCCGTTTCGAGATACGAGTTGTGTGTGTGTGGGAACTTGTGTACGTGTGTGCGTGTGAGCACAAATTTGGAGTCGCCACCAATCATGGGAAATTTTAAGGTGTGATTGGGCACCTATGTCTAATAGATTTTACCCTATTTAGACATCTACAACTAAATGGTCTTGAACCAGAGATAGGTTCGGGGGTTTGCTTATGCGTGGGGAAGGTGTTAGGCACCCCACGACATCCGTTTAAGAAAACGGTTACC
>OU015764.1:18812314-18842359 GCA_907173295.1 Fagus sylvatica
AGTAGGCCTGAGAGTAAAAAAGGGAGTCCACCCCTCTCTCCACTCGACGAAAGTCAGAAGCAACAGAGCTATCTCCGGGAGAACCATCCTCGATGAGAACTACCTCCGAAAGGCGGCCTTCCCAGATAACCTCAACCCTGGAGAGGAGCCTCCACATATCCTCACTAGGGATGTAGTCGAAAGTCACCGCATCCAAGTCACCAAGACGAGGCGGGTACTGAACACCACCAAACTGACGAAGAGCAAGGCTGGGATAGTAGCCCGTACAACCCCACACCCCAGGAAGAGGCACTCCATCGAAGAGGGCACAATGAGTCCAGGGCTTCCACACTGCTGGCCCCCAAGTGACCTTCCAAGACCATTCACCCAAGGGCAAGTCGAGGAGGTATGATGCCCAATCACGACTATTGCCAGTGAAGGGAAGTGCTATATCGACGGTCTGGCTCACCGTATGCCTCTCAAAGTGATAAGGAGTCTGGAGGCGGTAGAAGTGCCGCAGGTGACTGCAGAACCAGAGCTGAAGAAGCTGTGTGCAGAACATCGGAACCCCCTCTCCCTGTCTCCTACAATGAAGATAAAGACCGCACGGTCTCGCACAATATGGCAGGGATGATAGACCTGCCCTCGCTGAATACTATGGGAATAACACCCAAATCTATCCTACCAGCAGAAGTAGGAAAGAGAAAAATACCTGCGAAAGCGATCTTGAAGGCATTGATTCGGAATTTCTTCCACCCCTTCTTGCCCACAATGAAGTCTCTAGCAAGCTTCGCCGGGAAAGGCACTCCGAGAGAAGTACTTCGTCAACAGGTCTAGGGAAATGTTGGCTCTCCGCCAAGTTTCCTCAGGTCGGACGATCTCAGGACGAAGAACTGCAGTGGTCAAGCCCAAATACTTCTCCAAACATCGGTTGGACCGAGGACCCCGAATGGGTATGACCGGAGTCTCGCTGAAAGCACGGTCTAGCTGAAGAAGCTCAGCATACTCCTCCATAGTAGGGACAAGATCCACTTCCCCAATGGAAAAGCAACAATGGGTCGGGTCCCAAAGAGAAGCAAGAGCCTCGAGCAAGCCACGATCAACTGGAAGCCGCATGAAAGGGGGAAACTTACCAAAGAACCCCACGATGTCGGCATGGTCGTCCTCTCCAAGAAGAGTCCACCAATGTCTCATCCGCTCGAACGCGGAGATCATGGAAATGAAGTGTCACCAAGGAGTCGGGATCATTACTAGAGGAGGCCATGGACCCAATGGGACTCAAAAAGGGGAAAAATGGAGAGATTTTAGTGAAGAAAGAGGAGAGAAACTTCGGAAAATGGTTGCTGGTTCGGAAGAGGAGCGTGGTTTAAATAGACGGAAACTGGCGCGTGATAATCACGCGCCGCGCGTGATGATCACGCGCCAGTCCCGTTGGGAATCCCAACGGCTCTTTTTCCCATACCACGCGGATTTGACCCTTTTCACTCACTCCTAGAGACCCGTTTCGCGCCGTATGAAGGTCTTTTTGCAAAAAGTCGCCTGTGAGAAAGTCTTGGGCGACCCGGTAATCGAAGGTTTCGGCCCGACAACCGAGGACCGACCCGAAACCCTAAAATCGACCCGGGGTCAAAAATCGAAACAGAGACAGCATCGTAAGGAGGCGTTTGATATAACGTGGTCAGAATCAATCTTCCACCAGCGGGGCAGCCCGAGGGCCGAGAACTAGGCTCAAAGTTCAGGAACCAGCCCTGAAACCCTAGCTCGACCCAGAAATCTAGAAGTGCAGAACGACCCGGGATTGTCACACAGGCAAATCCTATGGAACACTGGGGCAAAATTTTTCAAAAGGTTTTTGAAAAATTTCGAAGAAGTAGAACTGACTCCCTGCGAGCCATCGTAGCCCGACACAAGGAAAGCGGAGAAAGAAATCCAGAACTCCGCATCAGCCTACATTGCCCTACATACTGGGGCAAAATTTTTCTATCTTCAAGAAGTTAGAAAAATTTGTTTGACATTGCATACTGGGGCAAATTTTTCCATTTTTGTCACTACATACTGGGGCAAATTTTTCCATTTTTGTCGAAAAAAATTGGAAAAATTTGGAGAGTCATTCAAATGGGCCTCGTGAAGGGAGTAAGTCCCAATGATGATGAAACGGGCCTCGAGAAGAGAGTAAGTCCCAATGATGATAAAAGCGGGCCTCGAGGAGCGAGTAAGTCCCAATGATGATGGAAACGGGCCCCAAGGAGAGGTAAGCCCCGATATTTATTGAACCAGGCCTCGCGGAGGATCGAGACCCGGTATCCATACACATACCCAAACACATAGCCACAAACACATAGCCATAGCCATAAACACATCCATACATCCAGAAACACAGCCATACATCCATACAAACCCGTGAATCAACATCCAAACAAATATCCATAGCCATAAATACATAACCATAAACACTGCCCGTATATACAATAACCAATGTCTGTACAATCCATGTAAATACAAAATGACCGGCCGGAATACAAGGCCCCAAGAAGAAAAAGAAAGGAAAAATATACATCATGGAGGAGAAGGGTCGTCAAAGAACCACTCTCGAGAAACAGGATCTGGGGGCGGCGAAGAAGAAGTCTGACCAAGACCAGATGAGCCAGCTCCAGTAACAGGAGTAATGCCCATGCCATGAAGCTGATCCTCTAGTCTCCGAATGGTCTCCACATGGGCAGTCAGCACCGCATCCCGAGAACCCAAATCCCTCCGACTCTGGGTCAAATCCCCCTGCGTCCGGGTCAGCTCCCCCTGTACCTGCGTCAGCTCCGCCTGTACACGGGCCGTCTCCTCCTGTGCTCGGGCCATGTCAGCGGCATAACGATCCTCACTGACTGATAACTCGAGCTGAAGACGTAGAATCTCAGTCTGAAGCCACTCAAACTCTCCAGAAGACCGGTAAAGATGGCTGTCCATAGCTGATCCGCCCATGACTCGACCACCCTCGACCTCATGGAAGGGACATCAGAGACCCCAAGGAGACCTGCTCAAACCACTCCCCATACGGCACATCGGCCAGAATCAGAGCTGGATAAGCCTCAACTCCCGCCACGAAAGAATCACTCGGGGCGCGTGGGATGTAGTCCTCGATAGTCATCAGCCGAGGAGGATCCACAGGGACAAGGGCATCGCCACCTAGCTGCCGCAAGGTCCTCTCGCCCATCAAAAGCTCCCAGGACCTCGGAGATCGGATCCATATCCGCAGGCGAGATAGCTCCATGGCTCTAAACACCTCAGGACGCTCAAGCAGGAGTGTGGAGTAAGGCTGAAAGACAATATCAACATCCCTGATACAGTCCACGGTCGTACGGCACTCCATAAGCGTGCGGGTGGTCAGTCGCTGGATCCAAGCCGAATCCCATCGCCTGGCAAGCGGGAATGCGGAATCAGGAGCCGCTGGAAGCCTGCTGGGAGCGAATACGGCAAAATGCTCAAAAGCCCAGAAAAGCGTGAACTGCCAAAAGCCGAGGAAACTGGCGGTCTCTCGACGGGAGAAGCGGCGCAAGCCCCGAATGTAAAACCCATACGTCAGTGCTCCCCAGTCATAATCCCTCAGGTCGTCAATGTCTCGGAACATACCGACTATGGGCGTGGGAATGGTAGACTTGTCATTCCCAAGGAAGCAGCTAAATATGAAAAAGGCAGTCCACTGGCGATATCGCAGCTCCGTGGGAGGCTCCTCTATCTCCCTCACCAAGAGATCCTTCAGAAAACTGATCTTCAGATGGAAAAGCTTCTTGCCCACGATGGCAGCCGGATCATCGATGCCTAGGATCTCCAAGGCCTCAAAATCAGACACAGGGTCGCTAGGAGGAATCCTACCCCCAAAACGGATGCCTAGAATGGCACTCCAGTCAACGGGGAGCACCCCCACCTCGCAAGGTACTAAGATGGATGGTCCCCGTGTGATGGAAGAACCTCTCCACCCAACACCTCACCAAAGGATGCCGTACATGCACGTAGCGGATGCTGAGGAAGGGACCAAAGCCCAGCTCCACGAGAAAATCTCTGTACTCTGGACGAGCGATATCCAGAAGCTGGCTAAACTCGGACCACCCGCCCCGGCCGATACTCTCAGGGGGATCCTGCACAAAGGAAAGGTGTTAGTACGAAAGAAGGCGAAAGAGCTAAACAAAGAAGAGTGCCAATACAAAAATACCTGACAACGACGGACTGAAGATGATGGATGGTTATGGAGATCCGTCAAGAGTAGTGTATCCGCCACCGGAGTGGTGACAGGATAGCGCGGTCGAATGCCACCCTGGGGAGGGTATCTGAACCCTGGTGCAACATGATCCTCCGGTATGGGATCCGCGGAAAGAGGATCGCGGTCAGACTTCCGCCTCTTCGATCTGGCGGGAGGAGCAGCTGGCGGAGCCGCAGTAGGCTGACGAGGCGCACTAGAGGGTCTAGCGCTACGGCCAATAGTAATACCAGGCCGGGAAGAAGGCCGAGCAGTACTAGAAGATAAACCGGCAGCCTCAGCATCAAACTCAGCCTGCAGATCCCTGGCAAGAGATGCGTCAACACGAGTACGTACGTCCTCCATAGCATCGTACTCGTCGTCTGTATCAGGAGGGCTCTCAGAAGCATAAATCACAGACTTGCCTTTCGCAAGGCGATCGGACCGGCGATGGCCCCCGCTACCCACTACCTCGATCAGACATCTGCAAAAAGAGCAATGAACAGTCAAAGAGTCAGAAAAGTCAGGTACATCTCATTCTTGAAAAGCATAGGAAGTACACAATGATCAAAATTATACAAAACAAGAAAATAGGAAAAGACAATCAAACAATCCAAATTTGTCCCTGATCGTTTGGATGAATTTCCAAGCCAGGTCTGATTACCCAATTGCGATTCGACTAAGTGTCAAATCCCAATTTGTCCCTGATCGTTTGGATGGATTCCCAAGCCAGGTCTGATTACCCAATTGCGATTCGACTAAGTGTCAAATCCCAATTTGTCCCTGATCGTTTGGATGGATTCCCAAGCCAGGTCTGATTACCCAATTGCGATTCGACTAAGTGTCAAATCCCAATTTGTCCCTGATCGTTTGGATGGATTCCCAAGCCAGGTCTGATTACCCAATTGCGATTCGACTAAGTGTCAAATCCCAATTTGTCCCTGATCGTTTGGATGGATTCCCAAGCCAGGTCTGATTACCCAATTGCGATTCGACTAAGTGTCAAATCCCAATTTGTCCCTGATCGTTTGGATGAATTCCCAAGCCAGGTCTGATTACCCAATTGCGATTCGACTAAGTGTCAAATCCCAATTTGTCCCTGATCGTTTGGATGGATTCCCAAGCCAGGTCTGATTACCCAATTGCGATTCGACTAAGTGTCAAATCCCAATTTGTCCCTGATCGTTTGGATGGATTCCCAAGCCAGGTCTGATTACCCAATTGCGATTCGACTAAGTGTCAAATCCCAATTTGTCCCTGATCGTTTGGATGGATTCCCAAGCCAGGTCTGATTACCCAATTGCGATTCGACTAAGTGTCAAATCCCAATTTGTCCCTGATCGTTTGGATGGATTCCCAAGCCAGGTCTGATTACCCAATTGCGATTCGACTAAGTGTCAAATCCCAATTTGTCCCTGATCGTTTGGATGAATTCCCAAGCCAGGTCTGATTACCCAATTGCGATTCGACTAAGTGTCAAATCCCAATTTGTCCCTGATCGTTTGGATGGATTCCCAAGCCAGGTCTGATTACCCAATTGCGATTCGACTAAGTGTCAAATCCCAATTTGTCCCTGATCGTTTGGATGGATTCCCAAGCCAGGTCTGATTACCCAATTGCGATTCGACTAAGTGTCAAATCCCAATTTGTCCCTGATCGTTTGGATGGATTCCCAAGCCAGGTCTGATTACCCAATTGCGATTCGACTAAGTGTCAAATCCCAATTTGTCCCTGATCGTTTGGATGAATTCCCAAGCCAGGTCTGATTACCCAATTGCGATTCGACTAAGTGTCAAATCCCAATTTGTCCCTGATCGTTTGGATGGATTCCCAAGCCAGGTCTGATTACCCAATTGCGATTCGACTAAGTGTCAAATCCCAATTTGTCCCTGATCGTTTGGATGGATTCCCAAGCCAGGTCTGATTACCCAATTGCGATTCGACTAAGTGTCAAATCCCAATTTGTCCCTGATCGTTTGGATGGATTCCCAAGCCAGGTCTGATTACCCAATTGCGATTCGACTAAGTGTCAAATCCCAATTTGTCCCTGATCGTTTGGATGAATTTCCAAGCCAGGTCTGATTACCCAATTGCGATTCGACTAAGTGTCAAATCCCAATTTTTCCCCGATCGTTTGGATGAATTTCCAAACCGGGTCTGATTATCCAATTGAGGTTTGACAAGTTTCAAACCCCAATTTTCCCCGACCATTTGGAAGAATTTCCAAGGCAAATTAAAGTTCTTCTGCATTGCGGGACTCACTCGAGTCCCAAGTCTAAATAAGGCAGGTCCTAGGCCCAACCCATGATTTTCAAAAAAAATATATGCCCCATAGAAAAAAAGAGAGTGTGCGTAGCAACGCAACCCAAGAGCAATAAAGGCACGACATAGTACCCCCCCCAAAAAAAAATATATACACAAGCATCATAATAAACATGGCGTCTCAAAATATTTTACGTATCTCTCATCTCATGTGTTTCCAAACACATGTGTATGTATGTGCGTGTCTACAAAGGCTCATTTGTACATGCGCAGACCCCTGGCGTAAATGCATTTTTGTGCACTAACATGTTTGCTAAGTATGTAATGCATCCCAAAACATACAATGACATGTTAAACAAAAAGAAATAAAAGCAGAAGTGCACAAGGAAGAAGCATAAGACATAAAAAAGGAAGCAAATAATCCAACCGTTCAAAACTGAAAAGGAGGGTGGGGATGGAAAGGTGCTTACCTGTAGGACGTATAGGCGAAAACTGATCGTCGATCGGAGTCCTGGATCATGAGAAAAAGACCAAAAGACACAAAAAAGAGAATGACCATGTCAGCACATTTCGACCGTTTAAAACTGAAATAAATGGAAGGGATGGAAAGGTGCTTACTCGTAGAGCGCGTAGGCGAAAACGGCGCGTCAATCGGAGTCCCGGATAGCAAGATATGAGCAAAAGAGCAGAGAAGGCGAAGTGGGGTCCAGAGAGGAAAAAGGGAGAAAAAGCGACGAAATGAGAGCGAAAGGGCGCGCGGCGTCTTTTAAGGTGGGGCCGGGCGCCATCATCACGCCATCATCACGCGCGGCGCGCGATGATCACGCGCCGGTCTCCACCTCCGCGCCAAACGGCCCTTTCGAGCCACCAATCGCCTCCCCACACCTCGTTCGATCATTCTCAACCTTTGGAATATCCATTTGGACCCTAGGAGGGACTGGCACGCAAACCGAGACGAACTGCGCGGCAACCGTAAGAGAACACGGAAACCGAGAAAATCCGAGCGGGCAAAAATCGAGTCATTTATTCTTTGTCCGATGTTCCTTGTGCCAAGGAACGCCAAACAAAGAAGGGGCAACTGTCATAACCCCATTTTTACCCACAGGATTTTCTCGAGTGTCGGCACGCATGGCGGGGCGACCCGGACCCAGCCCGTATGATCCAACGAAGCCTGGTCGCATCAAACACTCCTAGGGAGAAGGTCCAGGACACATTTCCCAAGGTTTGACCAAGGTTGACCAAGTTTGACCAGGGTTGACCGAAGTTTGACCAAGGTTTGACCGAGCCGTTCCCAGCCCGACTGGGGTCCATCTGGCCCAAAAACCCTCGAAACGCGGTTCGGGATACATTTCCCGGAGTTTGGAGAGTTTTGACCAAATTCGACCAAGGTTGACCAAGTTTGACCAAGGTTTGACCTGACTGTTGACCAGACCGAAAACTGAATCGAACTGACCGCTCCCTTGACCATTCTGAAGAACGTAATGAGAGCTTCGATTCGATACTTTACGGGCCCAAAACGGACGAGAAACGAGGAAGTTATGGTCAAAACTGTGAAAAAACGGTCCAACACTTAGCCAAATTTTGCTAAGTGTTGTTGACAAAACAGCCTATTTGGGAGGCAACGTTTGCGCAGAGATTCTCTCCGGCCCATTGCAATTTGGTCCACGAGCCAAGACCCTTAGGCAAGAGGTTCACTTCAGCTACCACATGCAACTTTCGGATCATCAAGAGCTCCTCCGGTCAAGCCGGAATCTCAGTCAGAAGATGACCCCTTGGCATAAGGAACGTTCCAACGGCCTCCGTTCGCAGGATCATATCTTGCGAACCCAAGCTCGCCTCTGTGCAAGGCCTGTACCTTTGGAAAATAGGTAGCACCAGCTTTCCGACGATACCAAGATTGCCGAAATCCGACATCGGGAGCTATATCTACCATGCGCGTGAAAACAGGCTGACGAAATAAGGCTGTGCTGAAAATTCCGGAACTTTCCTACCGACGTTGCCGCGCTTGCGCGCAGAGTCTTCCTGACTCGCAACAAGTTGATCCACAAGCCCGGGTGCGTTGGAAAGAAGACACACTCATGCACGACGTGGAACTCTCGGATCGCCAAGATTTTATCGGGTCAAGCCGGAATCCTGATCGGAAAACTGCCCTCAAACGGACCAAAAACACTCCGGTGGCCTCTGGTCGCGGAACCATATCTCACAAGTCCAAGCTCGGATTTCCGCAAATCCGGAACCTTGCAAAAGTAGGCAACGCAAGCTTTCCGACGGTACCAAGAACGTCGAAATCTGACATCGGGAGCTAGGTCAAATATGTGCGCGAACTGGGACAAGATTTGAAGAAAAACGCGCTGGGAGGAAAACGCATTTTTCCTCCCGGACAGCCGCCTTCGCGCGCAGAGTCTTTCCGGCTCGCAACAAGTTGATCTACGAGCCCGGGTGCGTTGGAAAGATAACGACTCCAGCTACGTCGTGGAACTCTCGGTTTGCCGAAAGCATCCCCCATTTGATCGGAATCTTCACCGGAAAGGTGCACGAAAACAGCTCCAATGCCCCGACTTCCGGGAGCCATAACTCTCTCATCCGAACTCCGATTCATGCAAACTTTGTACCGTTGGAAAGAGGACGTCGAGAGCTTTCCGGCGATATGCTGCATGACCCATTTTGAGTTCCAGAAGACTTCCAAAACTGCCCTCGAAAATCGGGTCAAAAAGAGAATACGCGCGCGAGAACCGAGGAGGTGCAGACAGCTGTCTCGGGAGGCGTGCACGCGAGGCGCGCCACCATCACGCGCCGCGCGCGATCATGGCGCGCCCCGCGTGCACGCCCCCCTATAAATAAAGCCTCCCCCCCCCTCATTTGCACACAGTTTTGCTCGGCTCTAGGCCTCTTTGAGCATTAGTTTAGGCAGATTTAGGGGTTTTTAGGGGTTTAGGAAGGGTTTTTGGGTAGTTTTAGAGAGAGAGACTCCTCTCTAGGTAATCTCTCTCTCTCTAAGCTCTTTCTCTCTCCTTCTTTAGGGATTTTAGGGGGGTTTTTAGAGTGAGAAGCACCTATTAGGTGCTTCTCTCTCTAACCTCCCCTCATCTTCCCACTCCTCTCTCTCTCTCTCTCTCTCTTTCTCTTACATTCTTTAGTTCATTTATTTCATTTATGCTTTACTAGTTTCTTATTTGTCCATTTATTGCTTTATTTACATTTCCTTGTCATTTATTGCTTTATTTACATTTCTAGTCATTTATCGCTTTCTTTACATTTCTAGTCATTTATCGCTTTCTTTACATTTCTAGTCATTTATCGCTTTATTTACATTTTATACGCACTTGTGAATATTTGTTGTGATTACCCCCCCCTCCCCCGGTGTGTTTTAGTACGGCAATATTGAGTGGCTTTGGCGGCTCGCGTAAGTCCTCTAACAAAGGCCGTTGACAACCATGTTAGCCCACGAGGTCTTGACCCGAAAAATACACCGGTTTCCTCGTGTTTTAGTACGGCAAATATTGAGTAGCTTTGGCTCAGTTGCGTAAGACCTCTAACGAGGCCGTAACAACCTTGTTAGCCTACGAGGTATTTGACCCGAAAAATACATCCCCATGTGTTAAATAACGTCATTTATCGCTTTATTTACATTTACTACGTTGTAAATATTATATTGTGAATATTGTCATTTTCCCATTTTTCTTTCCTTTGTGATTTGGGCGTGATAATCCCGATTGGTCGTGGTGGATTATGTAAGACCTCAAAGAGGCATTATCCACCATGTAATTCCATAGGCATTGGACCCATGAAAATCCCGTGTTTTTAAGTCCATTACTTGCTTTAAATTTATTTATCGCTTTCCGCAATGCTTTAAATACACTTATTGCCTTATTTGCTTTTACGCGCTTGTGAATATATTGCGTTGTTATTATCTCCGTTTCCCATAAAAATGGGCGTGATAATCCCGATTGGTCGTGGTGGATTATGTAAGACCTCAAAGAGGCTTTATCCACCATGTAATTCCATAGGCATTGGACCCATTAAAAATCCCCATGTTTATTTATTGTCATTTATCGCTTCATTCACATTTACTACGTTGTGGATATTATATTGTGAATATTGTCATTTTCCCATTTTTTCCTTTGTGATTTGGGCGTGATAATCCCGATTGGTCGTGGTGGACTATGTAAGACCTCAAAGAGGCATTATCCACCACGTAATTCCATAGGCATTGGACCCACAAAATCCCCTCCTTGTAAATTCCATTAATTTATTGCTTCCCGTTATGCTCTAAATTTCTTGCCATTTTTACTACGTTGTAAATATGATTTATTGCATTATTTTGATTTGGGCATGAAAATACCAAACGGTATTGGCGGTTTTAGGTAAGTCTTTCAATAGCACTAAACCCCATGTAAATCCATGAGGCGTTGGACCCGTAAATTGCAAACCCATTTTTCAAATAGATTTTCTCATTTAAGTCCTATTTGGCGTCGAAGGTTTGGATAAGTCTTTCAATAGCACCAACCCTTCGTGTAAGCCCGAAAAGGCATTGAAACCCCATTTTCAAAATAGATTTTCTCATATAAGTCCTATTTGGCGTCGAAGGTTTGGATAAGTCTTTCAATAGCACCAACCCTTCGTGTAAGCCCGAAAAGGCATTGAAACCCCATTTTCAAATAGATTTTCTCATTTAAGTCCTATTTGGCGTCGAAGGTTTGGATAAGTCTTTCAATAGCACCAACCCTTCGTGTAAGCCCGAAAAGGCATTGAAACCCATTTTCAAATAGATTTTCTCATTTAAGTCCTATTTGGCGTCGAAGGTTTGGATAAGTCTTTCAATAGCACCAACCCTTCGTGTAAGCCCGAAAAGGCATTGAAACCCCGTTTTCAAATGATTTTCCTCATTTAAGTCCTATTTGGCGTCGGAAGGTTTGGATAAGTCTTTCAATAGCACCTACCCTCCGTGTAAGCCCGAAAAGGCATTGAAACCCTCTTTAGATTGCTTTGTTTTATTCATGTAAATCCTATGGTGGTGTCGGGATCCGAGTAAGTCTTTCAATAGCATCGAATCCCGACCCCACGAGGTCTTGACCCTTTCCTTAAAAACTTCTTGTGTCATAATAAATTGCACTTTGCATTAAGCATTATATTCATGCCGATCCATATTTGTCATCTTTCATGATACATGTGTTGCGACTATGCCATGACTATTTTGCTTGGATATTTTGCCATCTTACCATCTTGATACTTGCTTGATTGTTTATTGCTTTGATATAAAAATGTGATTAAAATACACTTTGCCATGAAAACTTTAAAAAGAGTAAACATGGTAATGTGGGCGTTAGAAACGAAGGTATGAGTCCTTTACACGGGGGCGTGGCTGGTACGTGCTTTCGTGTAAGGGATTCTACACGTTCTAACTCCCATAGGATCATGGTCTAAAATTCCCCAAAGTGTGAATTAATCATCCCAAAACCCCGCCATTTGACGGACCGCTTTACTCTTGGAAATCAAGGGTAAAGAGATCCCGAATATGGCACCAAAAACATTAATTGTTTGTCCCGGCACTAGGTGTTAGGATTTCAAGTATATCCTACCACCGAAATGCCCGGAAATTTAAAAGATACAAAGATAAAAGGGATGGTGAAATAAAGAGTCTAATCAAAACCGAACGAAGTCATATTACGTTTGCCATTTTTGGTATATCGTACGACGGAAATCGGGACATTTGTACATAATAAAAACCAACAAACTTAGGCTTAGCAAATAAAGAAAACATTAGGAAGGAGGTAACCGTTTTCTTAAACGGATGTCGTGGGGTGCCTAACACCTTCCCCACGCATAAGCAAACCCCCGAACCTATCTCTGGTTCAAGACCATTTAGTTGTAGATGTCTAAATAGGGTAAAATCTATTAGACATAGGTGCCCAATCACACCTTAAAATTTCCCATGATTGGTGGCGACTCCAAATTTGTGCTCACACGCACACACGTACACAAGTTCCCACACACACACAACTCGTATCTCGAAACGGAAAAGAGATAGAGGAACACACACAACACTCGCCAAATGGGGGTCGGTATCTAGGAAAATAAAAAAATAAATAAGGAAATTTTCCGCCGGTGTCGACAGTTTTATTGGATTTAGGGCTGGTGAATCGGTGTGTTTTAGTACGGCAATATTGAGTGGCTTTGGCGGCTCGCGTAAGCCTCTAACAGGCCGTGACAACCATGTTAGCCCACGAGGTCTTGACCCGAAAAATACACCGGGTGTTTTAACGGCAAATATTGAGTAGCTTTGGCTCATTGCGTAAGACCTCTAACGAGGCCGTAACAACCTTGTTAGCCTACGAGGTATTTGACCCGAAAAATACATCCCCATGTTTAAATATTGTCATTTGCTTTATTTACATTTACTACGTTGTATTATATTGTGAATATTGTCATTCATTTTTTCCTTTGTGATTTGGGCGTGATAATCCCGATTGGTCGTGGTGGTATTAAGACCTCAAAGAGGCTTTAACCACCACGTTTCCATAGGCATTGGACCCATTCTTTATTTCTTTATCTTGTATATTTATCGTTTATTTACTTTTACGTTGTGAATATATTGATTTCCCCGTTTCCCGTATGGGCGTGATAATCCCGATTGGTCGTGATATTAAGACCTCAAAGAGGCATTAGCCATACGTAATTCCATAATTGGACCCATGGTTATTTAATTATTTACTACGTTGTTGTAAATATTGTTCATATTTCATTATTTTGATTTGGGCATGAAAATACCGAACGGTATTGGCGTTTATTTTTTCAAATAGCTAACCCACCGTGTAAGCCCGAAAAGGCATTGAAACCCATTTTCAAATAATTTTCTCATTTAAGTCCTATTTGGCGTCGAAGGTTTGGATAAGTCTTTCAATAGCACCAACCCTTCGTGTAAGCCCGAAAAGGCATTGAAACCCCGTTTTCAAATAGATTTTCTCATTTAAGTCCTATTTGGCGTCGAAGGTTTGGATAAGTCTTTCAATAGCACCAACCCTTCGTGTAAGCCCGAAAAGGCATTGAAACCCCGTTTTCAAATAGATTTTCTCATTTAAGTCCTATTTGGCGTCGAAGGTTTGGATAAGTCTTTCAATAGCACCAACCCTTCGTGTAAGCCCGAAAAGGCATTGAAACCCTCTTTTTAGATTGTTTTGTTTTATTCATGTAAATCCTATGGTGGTGTCGGGATCCGAGTAAGTCTTTCAATAGCATCGAATCCCGACCCCACGAGGTCTTGACCCTTTCCTTAAAAATTCTTGTTCATAATAAATTGCACTTTGCATTAAGCATCATATTTATGCCGAAATCATATGTCATCCCATTTATGTCATACTTGTGATTTATGTGCTGCGACATGCCGATTACTTGTTTGACGTTGTTCTTGGATTATCCGTGATTACTTGCTTGATTGTTTATTGCTTTGATATAAAAATGTGATTAAAATACACTTTGCCATGAAAACTTTAAAAAGAGTAAACATGGTAATGTGGGCGTTAGAAACGAAGGTATGAGTCCTTTACACGGGGGCGTGGCTGGTACGTGCTTTCGTGTAAGGGATTCTACACGTTCTAACTCCCATAGGATCATGGTCTAAAATTCCCCAAAGTGTGAATTAATCATCCAAAACCCCGCCATTTGACGGACCGCTTTACTCTTGGAAATCAAGGGTAAAGAGATCCCGAATATGGCACCAAAAACATTAATTGTTTGTCCCGGCACTAGGTGTTAGGATTTCAAGTATATCCTACCACCGAAATGCCCGGAAATTTAAAAGATACAAAGATAAAGGGATGGTGAAATAAAGAGTCTAATCAAAACCGAACGAAGTCATATTACGTTTGCCATTTTTGGTATATCTACGACGGAAATCGGGACATTTGTACATAATAAAAACCAACAAACTTAGGCTTAGCAAATAAAGAAAACATTAGGAAGGAGGTAACCGTTTTCTTAAACGGATGTCGTGGGGTGCCTAACACCTTCCCCACGCATAAGCAAACCCCCGAACCTATCTCTGGTTCAAGACCATTTAGTTGTAGATGTCTAAATAGGGTAAAATCTATTAGACATAGGTGCCCAATCACACCTTAAAATTTCCCATGATTGGTGGCGACTCCAAATTTGTGCTCACACGCACACACGTACACAAGTTCCCACACACACACAACTCGTATCTCGAAACGGAAAAGAGATAGAGGAACACACACAACACTCGCCAAATGGGGGTCGGTATCTAGGAAAATAAAAAAAAAGAATAGAAGATTTTCCGCCGGTGTCGACAGCTTGGCGACTCCACTGGGGACTTAGAGGGTTTAAGCCTATAGTCTTTCGGTGTTTTCTTTGCTAAGCATGTGTGTATATATTTGTTGGTATTCATTATTTGATTCATTCTTTATTTCATCTTGTATAGTGTTTTGATTTTAGCATGTCTATATTCTTGTATATAAACTGCGAACATAGGATAGAGATTTATTTTATGCAACACATATTGTATATTGTGCTTTGTACAAAAAAGTCTTTTCCCTTTTTACTTTCAAAATCATGACATATACACTCATTGGACTTTTGGGTCGAACCCGGACTCAGGTGGGGCTGGGCTAGTACAGGCTCCACCACGAACCCTTTTATATCTAGGACATGGAACACGAGAATCCACCCTTCTCCCTTCACACCCGTGGAGATCGAGGGGGGCGTGCAAGTGCTTCCCCGGTGATCCAATACCCTTTCGACTTCCTTCGGGAGGATGAAACGGGCATGATCATCGGCCCCTTTAGGAAACAGAATTCCAAGCTGTGTCATACCATGTTGCATATAGTAAGCTATAGAGTAGAAAACTACCTGTGAGGGCTCTGGTAAAAGCCAACCGAGTGAACATCCAACCTAAGATAGGATACCCAAAAAATAGGATGTGTCTTTTCAAAATGAGTCAAGGGAAAAGCGTTGTGCTATTTTCCAGGTGGTGATAAAATAATTGGAGCCGAGTCAGGTTCTATCTATCTAAACCTTTGTTTGCATGTCATTGTTTGATAAAGGGATAGGATAACCACGTTGTCCATACCCGTTGCAAACCACTCAAACCCAAAGAGTTCCAAACTCTACATGGGATGTATAGAGTCGTGTCGTATCCAACCAAAAGTACGACCCTCACATTAACCGACATCGGTTCCCTCCAAAAATTTTTCAAAAATGGAACCGAACGCCGAAAGGCTCGTCGAATTTTCAGTAATGTGAGAGTCTATCTTTTCGTTGATACGCGTGTACATAGTCTTGTCGTACCCAACCAAAAGTACGACCCTCACATTAACCGACATCGGTTCCCTCCAAAAATTTTCAAAAATGGAACCGAACGCCGAAAGGCTCGTCGAATTTCAGTAATGTGAGAGTCTATCTTTTCGTTGATACGTATGTACCCATTGTGTATAGAGTCATGTCGTCCTCAACCAAAAGTACGACCCTCGCATTTACCGACATCGGTTTCCAAAAAAATCTTTCAAAATGGAACCGAACGCCGAAAGGCTCGTCAATTTTTGGTAATGCGAGAGCCTATCTTTTCGTTGGTACGATTGTAACCATCGTGTATAGAGTCAAGTCATCCTCAACCAAAAGTACGATTATCACATCAACCGACATCGGTTCCCTCAAAAAAAAAATTTTCAAAATGGAACCGAACGCCGAAAGGCTCGTCAAATTTTGGATAAGATGTGATAGTCCATCTTTTCGTTGATACATTGTAACCATTTTGTATAGAGTCGTGTCGTCCTTAACCAAAAGTACGACCCTTGCATTTATCGACATCGGTTCCCTCCAAAAATTTTCAAAAAAAATGGAACCGCACGCCGAAAGGCTCATCGGATTTTGATAATGCAAGAGTCTATCTTTTCGTTAGCATACGTCTGTAAACCCTAAGAGTTTCCAAACTCTATAAGGTCGTGTAGAGTCTCGTCATGTCCAACCAAGAGTATGACCTTCGCACTAACTGACATCGGTTCTCAAAAATCTTTCAAAATAGAACCGAACGCCGAAAGGCTCGTCAAATTTTGATAGTGTGAAAGCCCATCCTCTTCGTTGACAAGTCCATACATGTGTCAACCCTAAAGAGTTCTCAACTCTACATAGGAATCTAGATACTTACCCATTGTGCTTGTCCGTCAACCAAGAATACGACCTTCACACTTATCGACACTGGTTCCCTCCAAAAATTTTCAAAATGGAACCAAACGCCGAAAGGCTCGTCGAATTTCCAATGGTGTGAAAGCCTATTTCTTTGTTGACAATACCACTATGTACATACACGAGTTCTTAACTCTATAGATGTCTACTTGTGTCATCCTGACCCTCATATTGATTGATGTTGGTCACCCAAATTCCAAAATAAAGCCATGAGCCGAAAGGCTCGCCAATTTCTGGCAACCCAATGGAAAAACCCATCCATTTGTCAATGCATATTGCATTCATGCATACCATGCATACGCATACATACTTAGCCATGGTTTACCCGCAAAGTAAGCCAAGGTCATGCATCCAATTGTGAATTCAAAGTCTAACTTGACGTTGTTTACCTCTCTAGGTTGTATTTGCATTCACAATCAAATGGCGGAGGAAGCAAGCAAACTCCGAGGATTGGAAGCTCGGGTGGCGGCATTAGAAACCAAGTTTAACTTCTTGCTACAATTCATACGTCGGTGGACCGAACGAGAGGAGGAGAAGAAGAAGGCAACAATCAGCAAAAGACAAAAAGAGATCTATCCAGCCCTCAGCCTGTCAAAGGCAGCTCAGACTCTACCAACTCCAAGAAGGCCAGCCTTCCACATTCCTAGGCCGTCCCGGACAGAGCCTCGGCAGTTCCAGCCACTGCCAATCCCAGTCCTACAACTATATACCTTGCTGATCAAGAAGAAGATGATTACGCCCGTCAACCAGAGGACGCGTATCGGGCCACAGCCCAAAGACTACAACAAAGACCTGACCTGTGAGTACCATCAAGGAGAGGTCGGGCATACAGTGGAAAATTGCAGAGTCTTGAGGCACCGTATCCAAGATCTGCTAGACCAAGGAGTGTTGAAATTCAGAATAGAGGGAGTCATAAATACAATTGGGGCAGAGAAAGATGAAGAAGTCGACATCACCTCCACAAAAATACCATGGGAGCCACTCTTCCATGAGCTAAAGAAGCGAGGGCTACTCCCTGCACCAAGGGCACCAAAAGAGTCGACAGAAGCAGGCACGTGCCAGTATCATCCCGGGGCTCGAGACCACAACCTACAAGGATGCGAAGAGTTCAAGAAGGAAGTCGCCGGTCTGATAACAAAGGGATTGATAAGAAGGAGGGGAGAACAGCCGGAGAGAGATTGCATGACAATCGACCAGCTGAGACTCAGCCCTTACGAGAAGACAAACTTCCAGGCAAGGATGGAAAGAATTGAAGAGGATTTTGAGAAATTCTGTGAGAGAAAGAAAGAAGAGTTGGGGAAACTCACACCAGCCACACCACTGGAAATGTCCGGGCCCGATCCAGTGGTCATCCGTTATGCTACCAAAGAAAAGGTCGTGCTTCAGACAGCTTCGGTATCCGCGGTTCAATCTTCGGAGAAAGTTCCAAGCGTGGTGATCCAAGTTCCGCAACCCTTCCCCTACCAAGATAGTAAGAAGATCCCCTGGAACTATGGGATGAAAGTAATATCGACACGGGAAAGCCTAAGCCTAAGACGAAAGAGGAGGTAGTAGGGAACCTCACGTCCGGGCTCGGTGGGATTACCAGAAGCGGCAGGTGCTACACTCCGGAAGAGCTAGAGAAAAGGAGGAAAGAAGCGGGAAAGGCAGTGGAGGATCCCACGAAAACGAAGGCAACAGAGGAAGAGGCCGCAGATTTCCTCCGAATCATCAAGAGTAGTGAATACAGCATAGTGAAGCAGTTGAGCAAGATGCCCTCTCATATATCAGTACTGTCATTACTACTCGCATCCGAATCCCACAGGAAAGCCCTGCTGAAAGTACTTAACGAAGCATATGTGCCAGAAGGATATCACTGGGCCGTCTTTCGAGAACATGGTGACCTCCATACTAGTCACCAACCAACTAACCTTCTCTGATGATGAGTTGCCCCCGGAGGGGAGAGGTCATACCAAAGCTTTGTATATCTCTGTCAAAACCAATGACCGCATCGTGTCAAGAGGTACTGATCGACAATGGGTCAGCTCTAAACGTATGCCCTCTATCAACCTTGGAAAAGCTAGACATCGATCCCACTCGTGTGAGGGTCAATAGCATGGTCGTACGAGCTTTCGATGGAACCCGCAGAGAAGTGTTAGGAGAGATAGACTTGCCAGTAGAAATTGGCCCGCAAGTCTACGACATCAACTTCCAAGTGCTGAGAATCGATTCTCCTTACAACTTGCTATTAGGGAAGACCATGGTTACATACAGCCGGAGCAGTACCCTCCTCCCTACACCAAAAAATGAAGCTCATCATCGGCAACCAATTGGTCACCATCCTAGCCGAAGAACCCATATCCATTTACAACGACGGAGAAATTCCTTACATTGACGGATGTGCACCAGAAGAAGCATCATTCCACAGTTTTGAGTTCGTCACCGTCATCCACAGAGTGGCGGCCGTTGAACCAAGATTGTCCAAAGCTGGGATCATGGTAGCCAAGGAATTCGTCAAGGCGGGGTTTCAGCCTGGGCAAGGTTTAGGCTATGCGAACCAAGGAAGAACCACAATTGTGACCCTGGAGGGAAACAAAGACAGGTATGGACTGGGGTATACCCCGACCAGAAGGGATCGTCAGATGGCCTATGAAGCCCGGAGGCAAAGAGCTGCAGCGAAGCTCAAAGGAGAGAAATGGCCTGAGAGGAAGATGGCCATCCCCCACATCCGCGCCACCTTCCCCGCATCAGCAATGTTTCAAGTTGATGAGGGCGACGTAGACGAGCTGGCATTACTTTTCACTGAGGATTTGAATGTCAATGCCATTACCACGGAAGGAGATTCCGCGGCATTCCCAGTCCATGCCGATCAGCACGAGGAGATAGATCTTGAAGACTTTCTAGATGAAGAGAACCTCAAGGGTTATCGTATAGATGAAGAAACACTTGATGAAGACACATGGGAAGATGATGACCTCCCCGACTTGCTCCCGCACCTGATGGTTCCACGCGGGCTCGACACCCTGGAATTCGAGATATTTTGCGAGCATGGAGACCCGGAATCTCATCTACGGAAGTACCGCGAAAAGATGGCCTTGCATACTAACAACGAGTTCTTGATGATCTCGACATTTCATGAGAGCCTACCAGAGTGCGCGGTCACCTGGTTCTATCAGCTGAAGAATCTTGCCTGTTGGGGAGATTTGGCGAGAGCTTTCCTGGACCGATACCGCCACAACATCAAGGCACCACCACCAAACCTCATCACCACCGCTGTTGCTGAAGAAGAATATGCTGGCCCTATGGTTGAAGGGTTGAGCATCCACACCATCACTGGAGAGGAGGATTCCACCACCACACCACCGACCCGCCACTGCCAACAGGGAGAAGAAGTCAAGACGTGGACTTGCGTACCATTGCTACAGCGTGTCTCGAGTAGTAATGAGTAAGCGGTATCCCAGCTAGGGGTAACTCGGTTTTGAGTCTACCAATAGCTCGGGAAATTTTGTATCAAACAATTTCGGGTTTCTATGTTTATTTTATGCTTTTCAAGATATCATGCTACAATCATAATCATTTCATCATTGTAATATTTCCATTTCCATATTTCAAATGATATGTCACGTGTTTATTCCATGAATTTCTTTATCTCAAATACTCCAATGTGCATTAAATAAATCCAACACGCCATCGCACAAAACGAATGGCTTCTCTTTTTAGTTTTCTTACCGATTTTCCATCCGCCATCCTTTCCAGGATTACACGCAAAACCTCAAACGATCCCCACGTCTCCAAAATTGACAACAAAACGGATTGCTCACTGGATAACATAGATAATTCCGACGAAGAAATCGAATTACCAAGTGACATCCTCGAGGCATTAGAGAGACAAGATGAGGGGTCCAAACCCAACATAGAGGAGTTGGAAATTGTAAATCTAGCCAACGAGGGTGAAGAGCCGAGAGAAGTCAAGATTGGAACCCGCTGCGCCGCAGAGCAAAAGGAAGCACTCATCGCACTGTTGAGAGAGTTCCATGAAATCTTCGCCTGGTCTTACCAAGACATGCCAGGCCTAGACACAGACATAGTGGTCCACAAGATTCCGCTGAAAGCCAGAATGCAAGCCCGTCAAAGCAAGCACTGCGACCGGATGAAGCCCGAAGTCATTTTGAAGATCAAGGAAGAGGTGGAAAAGCAATTGAAGGCAGGTTTCCTAAGCACAGTAACCTATTCGGACTGGGTAGCCAATATAGTCCCGGTGCCGAAAAAGGACGGAAAAGTCAGAATGTGCGTGGACTATCGGGATCTGAACCGAGCCAGCCCGAAGGATAATTTTCCTCTACCTCACATTGATACCCTGGTCGATAACACAGCAACGAACGTCGTATTCTCATTCATGGACGGATTCTCAGGGTACAATCAGATCAAGATGGCCGAAGGAAGACAAGTCCAAGACCGCTTTTGTCACACATTGGGGAACCTTTGTGTATGATGTCATGCCTTTCGGTCTGAAAGAACGCCGGAGCCACTTATCAGCGAGCCATGGTCACCCTCTTCCACGACATGATTCATCATGAGATAGAGGTTTACGTGGATGACATGATTGCTAAGTCTCGTACCGCACAAGATCATCTCACAGACCTACGCAAGCTTGTTCCAGCGACTGAAGAAGTATCAGCTCAGATTGAACCCGAACAAGTGTGCCTTCGGCGTCACATCCGGAAAGTTATTAGGCTTCATCGTCAGCGGCCGGGGAATTGAGATTGATCCTGCAAAGGTTCAAGCCATACGAAGCATGCCCGCGCCAAAGACAGAGAAAGAGATCCGAAGCTTCTTGGGAAGGATTAACTATATAGCTCGCTTCATCGCACAGCTTACTGGCAACCTGCGAGCCTCTGTTCAAGTTGCTGAAGAAAAGATGTGAAGATAAAGTGGACTGAAGACTGCCAGAAAGCTTTTGACAAGATCAAGGAGTATCTGCTCAACCCACCCATCCTGGTTCCACCAACTCCAGGACGTCCCCTCATTCTATACCTCACAGTCCAAGAAGCATCCATGGGCTGCATGTTGGGACAACAAGACGAGACTGGGAAGAAGGAGCAGGCAATCTACTATCTTAGCAAGAAGTTCACGGAGCCGGAGACCCGTTACTTGTTGGTTGAGAAGACGTGCTGCGCACTGGCTTGGGCCTCCAAGAAGCTGAGACAGTACATGCTCTACTACACCACTTGGTTGGTATCCCGGATGGACCCGAATCAAGTACATCTTTTGAAAAACCCGCCTTGACTGGGAAGATCGCACGGTGGCAAGTACTCCTATCTGAATTCGACATCTTGTTTGTGGCTCGAAAGGCGATCAAGGGACAGGCCATAGCCGATTACTTGGCAGATTACCCGTCTGAGCAGTTAGAGTTAATGGACTCAGAGTTCCCAGACGAAGACGTAATGACAGTCGACGAAGACAATCACGGCAGATGGAAGCTTTACTTTGATGGAGCAGCGAACGCTGTCGGAAGTGGAATTGGCGCGGTCTTGGTATCACCAAAGGGACAACAAACTCCTATCGCTGTTAAGCTGGGGTTTGATTGCACCAACAACATGACTGAGTACGAAGCATGCATCGTCGGCCTGCAAGCAGCTTTGGAATTCGGTGCTTATGAACTGGAAGTCTTCGGAGACTCTCTGCTAATAGTGTCACAGACTAACGGAGAATGGCAGGCCCGGGATCCCAAGCTCATCCCGTATCCAACGATACATCAGCCGGCTAGTCCCAAAGTTCAAGTATGTCACCTTCACATACACCCCAAGAGCTCACAATCACTTTCGCTGATGCGCTCGCCACACTGGCAAGCCTAATCAAGCTAGTAGAAGGGGATGATGTGCGACCATTGCGGATCGAGACTCGAGACATCCCGGCATACTGTGTGTGCATAGAAGAATGCATGAACGTCGAAGCAGAGATAGACGATAAGCCTTGGTATTACGATATCAAGCGCTTCATCCAAGACAGAGAGTATCCATCCACGGGCGAACCGAAAATGAGAAGAAGTACATCAGAAGGAATGGCCTTCCAGTTTTTCTTGAGCGGAGAGATTCTGTACAAGCGAACTCATGACGCCACCCTCTTGCGATGTGTAGATGCAGAAGAGGCCAATCGATTGATCCAAGAGATGCACGCGGGATTAATGGGAGCCCATGCCAACGGACCCTTCCTGGCCCGGAAGATCATGAGAGCTGGCTATTATTGGTTGACAATGGAGAGGGACTGCATCAGACATGTCCAGACGTGCCACAAATGCCAGATGTATCAGAACAGCAAGAACGCACCTCCCCAATATCTTCACACTATGGCCTCGCCGTGGCCATTCTCAGCTTGGGGAATGGATGTGATCGGTGCAATCACCCCAAAGGCGTCTAACGGGCATGAGTTCATACTGGTAGCCATCGACTATTTTACCAAGTGGGTAGAGGCATGTTCCTTCAAGAATGTCACTCAAGTCGCAGGTCACCCGGTTTGTGAAGAACAACATCATCTGCCGTTACGGAATGCCAGAAATGCTCATCACCGACAATGCTTCCAACCTAAACAACCGCATGATGGATCAGCTATGCCAGCAGTTCAAGATCCAGCACCACAACTCTGCTCCATACCGTCCGAAGATGAACGGAGCCGTAGAAGCTGCCAACAAGAACGTGAAGAAGATTCTGAGCAAGATGACGGAGACTTATAAAGGATTGGCACGAGCACCTGCCTTATGCCTTGTGTGCCTACCGAACGTCAGTGAGGACATCCGTTGGAGCCACCCCCTACTCTCTGGTGTATGGGATGGAAGCAGTACTACCAGTCGAAGTGGAGATCCCTTCTTTGAGAATCCTGTCACAAACTCAGCTGGAAGAAGCTGAATGGGCCCAAGCACGGTATGAACAGCTGAACTTCATAGATGAAAAGAGATTGGCGGCACTATGCCACGGACAGCTCTACCAGAGGACGGATCGAAAGAGCTTACAACAAGAAGGCTCGACCTCGCACTTTCCAACCCGGAGATCTCGTTCTGAAGAAGAGGAATATGGCCCTATCAGATCCACGAGGAAAGTTCGCACCATCATATGAGGGTCCGTACGTGGTGAAGAAAGCCTTCTCAGGGGGAGCAATCATTCTGGCTGATATGGATGGCGAAGAGTTCCGGTCACCCATTAATTCTGATTCTGTAATCAAGTACCATGTATAACTTTAGTCAATTTAATCAAAGAGGAATATTCTTCAAAGTTCCAATTTGTTATTTTGATAATTTTGAAGAAGGCCCGGGAAGCAACGAAAATCCGTAAGGACGTTGCCCTCGGATGGAAATTACCGCGGGTATGGTGAAAACCTCGGAAGAGGCGCCATAGGCAAAAGTAACGTGGAAAGCTGGACTTGGCGTAAGCTGAGGGTAATATATGGCTAAAAAAAAAAAAAAAAAAAAAAAAAAAAAAAAACCGGTATCACAACAAGGCGAGGCATCAAATCAGTGCAAGACTAGTGATCGGGGTTGTTAGGCGGTGAAGAGGTTTTCGACGAAAGAACGACCTATGTTATCCTTTGAGCAGTACGGTTCGTTCGATATAAAGAGAATGTTTGGGGATCAAGAGGTGGAGCACAAGTGTATCCTTCCAAACACCCAGTTTCAAAGTGACATATCATTAAATTCTCACAAACCATTCATACCATACTTATCTCTTTCAAATTTGTAAATTCTCATATTCATTTCCACAATAACATTCAATCCTTGCCATTGATTCATAAAAAGTCGAAATTCATAGGATTTCATATAGATATTCACAGACAAAATACGTGCTTTCATTCATTCATAGTTCATAAATTCATACATTTGATTTTTCATGATGTCTTGAAAGCATGTCTAAATATATCGACTTAGAAGTTGAAAAATGGGAGCCATGCATAATCCGACTCGGATTTATGAATGACTCACCATCTAAATACAAAAACTACTGACTACTCACTGCTACCTGAAATATGCTATCTAATGACCAAGACGTATGCAGGTCTCTCTGCAGAATCTCCCCAAGGCAGTGGAAAGGGCCGGATCCCCCTCATCATGCTCCTCCCAGACGGCGCGAGCTCTGGCACCCAAAGAATCCATCACCTGGTTAATCTGGTGGAAGAGAAGTGACCACAGGGAAACCCTCCTGATTGAGCCAAGAAGCATTGGACTCAAGAGCATCATGCACCAGATCCAACTCGGACTGCAAAACCCCGTTGTCACCCTGGAGAACGCTGATCTGAACCCTCATGACCCCCATGGAAGTACGCGCAGACGTGAGAGCCTCCTCACTCGCATCTAGCGCCCGTCGGAGGGCTACAATGTCCTGAGGACGACCGGTGGCAGGATCAACCAAGGCCTGGGTATATGAACGAAGAGAATCAAGCTCATCCTGGACCCGAGTCCTCTCCGCCTGCTCAGTCTCCAGCTGCTCCCGAGCCTCGGCCAAGGTTCTCCTCCAGCTGTTCCTTAGCATCCTCAGAAATCTCGAGCTGCTCTCTGATGAATTCATTCATCGTGCGAAGAGTAGAGACGTTCCCCCTCTGAGCCACCAAGTCGCGGCGAACGTTCGCCACCGCCACACTATTGTGATGCAAGGTACTCCGCAGAGACTCTACACGAGCCGCAGACGCCTCTCTCTCAGACGCCCTAGCAAGGCGTAATGATAACAGCTCTGTCTGAGCCTCCTCAAGCTCTCGCTCCAAAACAGTAACTCTCTCAGGCTGACCAGTGGAGGCTGACACCCGAAGAGAGCGAGACATCCAAAGAATGTGATGTGCACCTGGCCGTACAGTAGGCCTGAGAGTGAAAAAGGGAGTCCACCCCTCTCTCCACTCGACAAAGTCAGAGGCAACAGAGCTATCTCCGGGCGAACCCTCCTCGATGAGGAACTATCCTCCGAAAGGCGACCTTCCCAGATAACCTCAATCCCTGGAGAGGAGCCTCCACATATCCTCACTAGGGAATGTAGTCGAAAGTCACCGCATCCAAGTCACCAAGACGAGGCGGGTACTGAACACCACCAAACTGACGAAGAGCAAGGCTGGGATAGTAGCCCGTACAACCCCACACCCCAGGAAGAGGCACTCCATCGAAGAGGGCACAATGAGTCCAGGGCATTCCACACTGCTGGCCCCCAAGTGACCTTCCAAGACCATTCACTCCAAGGGCAAGTCGAGGAGGTATAGCGCCCAATCACGACTATTGCCAATGAAGGGAAGTGCTATCTGGACGGTCTGGCTCACCGTATGCCTCTCAAAGTGATAAGGAGTCTGGAGGCGGTAGAAATGCCGCAGGTGACTGCAGAACCAGAGCTGAAGGAAGCTGTGTGCAGAACATCGGAACCCCCTCTCCCTGTCTCCTACAATAAGATAAAGACCGCACGGTCTCGCACAATATGGCAGGGATGATAGACCTGCCCTCGCTGAATACTATGGGAATAACACCCAAATCTATCCTACCAGCAGAAGTAGGAAAGAGAAAAATACCTGCGAAAGCGATCTTGAAGGCATTGATTCGGAATTTCTTCCACCCCTTCTTGCCCGCAATGAAGTCTCTAGCAAGCTTCGCCGGAAAGGCACTCCGAGAGAAGTACTTCGTCAACAGGTCTAGAGGAAATGTTGGCTTTCCGCCAAGTTGCCTCGGGTCGGGCAATCTCAGGACGTAGAACTGCAGTAGTCAAGCCCAAATACTTCTCCAAGCATCGGTTGGACCGAGGGCCCCGAATGGGTATGACCGGAGTCTCGCTGAAAGGGCTGGTCTAGCTGAAGAAGCTCAGCATACTCCTCCATAGTAGGGACAAGATCCACCTTCCCCAATGGAAAAGCAACAATGGGTCGGGTCCCAGAAGAGAAGCAAGAGCCTCGAGCAAGCCACGATCAACTGGAAGCCGCATGAAAGGGGGAAACTTACCAAAGAACCCCACGATGTCGGCATGGTCGTCCTCTCCAAGAAGAGTCCACCAATGTCTCATCCGCTCAACGCGGAAATCATGGAAATGAAGTGTCACCAAGGAGTCGGGATCATTACTAGAGGAGGCCATGGACCCAACCCAAGGACTCAAAAAATGGAAAAATGGAGAGATTTTAGTGAAGAAAGAGGAGAGAAAACTCGGAAAATGGTTGCTGGTTCGAAGGAGGAGCTGGGTTTAAATAGACGGAACTGGCGCGTGATCATCACGCGCCGCGCGTGATGATCACGCGCCAGTCCCGTTGGGAATCCCAACGGCTCTTTTTCCCATACCACGCGGATTTGACCCTTTTCACCCACTCCTAGAGACCCGTTTCGCGCCGTATGAAGGTCTTTTTGCAAGAAAAGTCACCTATGAGAAAGTCTTGGGCGACCCGGTAATCGAAGGTT
This sequence comes from Fagus sylvatica, assembly GCA_907173295.1. Lineage (NCBI taxonomy): Eukaryota > Viridiplantae > Streptophyta > Magnoliopsida > Fagales > Fagaceae > Fagus > Fagus sylvatica. The sequence goes on from OU015764.1 coordinate 18,839,353, forward strand.
TCGGCAACGGACAGACAACCGAGGACCGAAACCCTAAACCCTCCCGGGGTCAAAAGTCCAAAGACCATCGTAAGGGTCAAAAATCGAAACAGAGACAGCATCGTAAGGAGGCGTTGGGATATAACCCGAGGGCCGAGAACTAGCTTCCCTGAAACCCTAGCTCGACCCAGAAATCTAGAAGTGCAGAACGACAGAACCAGCCCTGAAACCCTAGCTCGACCCAGAAATCTAGAAGTGCAGAACGACCCGGGATTGTCACACAGGCAAATCCTATGGAACACTGGGGCAAAATTTTTCAAAAGGGTTTTGAAAAATTTCGAAGAAGTAGAACTGACTCTCTGCGAGCCATCGTAGCCCGACACAAGGAAAGCGGAGAAAGAAATCCAGAACTCTGCATCGACCTACATCGCCCTACATACTGGGGCAAAATTTTTCTATCTTCAAGAAGCTAGAAAAATTTATTCGACACTACATACTGGGGCAAATTTTTCCATTTTTGTCAAAGAAAAATTGGAAAAATCCGGAGAGTCATCCAGATGGGCCTCGTGAAGGAGTAAGTCCCAAGGATTGATGGAAATGGGCCTCGTGAAGGAGTAAGTCCCAATGATGATGAAACGGGCCTCGAGAAGCGAGTAAGTCCCAATGATGATGGAAACGGGCCCCAAGGAGAGGTAAGCCCCGATATTTATTGAACCAGGCCTCGCGGAGGATCGAGACCCGGTATCCATACACATACCCAAACACATACCCAAACACATAGCCCAAACACATAGCCATAAACATCCATAACACATAGCCATACATCAAACATACATCCATACAAACCCGTGAATCAACATCCAAAACCATAGCCATAAATACCACAAATGTCATATATACAATAACCAATGTCTGTACAATCCATGTAAATACAAAATGACCGGCCGGAATACAAGGCCCCAAGAAGAAAAAGAAAGGGAAAAATATACATCATGGAGGAGAAGGGTCGTCAAAGAACCACTCTCGAGAAACAGGATCTGGGGGCGGCGAAGAAGAAGTCTGACCAAGACCAGATGAGCCAGCTCCAGTAACAGGAGTAATGCCCATACCCGATGCTCCTCTAATCTCCGTAGTGGCAGAGCGGGCCACCTCTGCTCCCGATCCAACTCTCCGGGTCGCCCGTCTGCATACTGGGCCATCTCTCCTGTACTCGGTCCGGTCATCTCAGCGTGACGAAATCCAACGCTGACAGCTCTCAAGCTGGAGACGCAGTACCTCACTCTCTCAAGCCCAAATCCGATATGTGATGACTGTCCATGGCCATCACCCATGCTGACACCCCACAAACCTCGTGAAGAGACATCAGGGATCCCAAAGAGAAATTCGCTCGAACCACTCTGGTATGGCACACCCTCGCGGACCAGACTCGGATATAGCACTACCCCTGCTACGTAGGGATCACTCGGAGCTCGCGGAATGTATGCCTCAATAGTCATCAAGGGAGGGAATACAGGGACTCAGGCACTCATTGGCACCCAGCTGTCTGTAAGTCCGCTCACCCAAGAAGCTCCCAAGAACGAGAGGGTCCGGATCCACAGCCTCAGACAAGACAACTCTACAGCCCTAAAAACCTCAGGACTGGGACAAAGCTGCAGAGTAAGGCTGGAAGATGATATCAGCATCCCTGATGCAATCAACTGTCATGCGAAGCTCAAGGAGTGTGCGAGTAGTCATCCTCTCAATCCTAGAGGATCCCAACGCCTGGCAAGAGGAAAATCCGGGTCAGAAGCCAACGGAAGCCGACTGGGAGCGAAAATGGGGAAGTGCTCAAAGGCCCAGAAGACGGTAAACTGCCAGAAGCCAAGAAAGCTGATCGACTCCCGACGAGAATAACGGCGCAGACCCCGGATGTAAAATCCATATGTCAAGGCACCCCAGTCATACTCCCTCAGGGTGTCGATATCCCGGAACATACCACAATGGGCGTGGGAACGATGGACCGGTCATTCCCGAGGAAGCAGCTGAAGATGAAATATGCGCCCACTGGCGATATCGTAGCTCAGTAGGAGGCTCCTCCCTATCTCTCCTCAAGACATCCGCCAGATGCCGAATCCTCACAGAAGGACGCCGGACCCTCTATAGCATCACGATCAGCAAGACCCAAAATCTCCTAGCCTCAAAGCCATCTACAGGCTCGCTAGGGGGAGCTCTCCCTCCAAAACGGATGCCCAGATGGCACTCCAATCTACAGGAAGCACCGCCATCTCGCAGGTACTGAGATGGAAGGTCCCGGTGTGATGGAAGAATCTCTCTATAAACACCACACCGCCGGGTGATACACTGACACGTAGGGGATGCTAAGGAAAGGGCCGAAGCCCAGCTCTACAAAAACTCTGTACTCTGGACGGGAAGCCGCCAAGAGTCTGCTAAACTCAGACCACCCACCTCGGCCAATACTCTCGGGGGCTCCTGCACAAAATCCGAAAGAAGTGTCAATGAGAGATTTGCAAAGACAAGAACAGAAGAGACATATGAAGGTATGAATACCTGACAGCGACGGACCAGAGAAGACGGATGAGCAAGGAGGTTCGTCAGAAGGGCGTATCAGATATCTCAACGGTAACAGGGTAACGCGGTCGAATGCCACCCTGGGGAGGATATCTAAATCCCGGCGCAACATAATCCTCGGGAATGGTGCCCGCAGAATCAGGAATCCCCCAGTCCTCTGCCTCTTCAATCTCGAAGCCCGTCGACCTGGTATGGACGACGAGGTGCGGCAGGAGCCGCGGGACCAGGTGACGGCTGTGGAGAAGGACGAGTCGTCTCAGAAGGCGCACTACGACCAATGACGACTCCAGGTCGAGGAGGAGGCCGAGCCGCACTAGAAGCAAACCAGCAGCCTCGGCATCAAGCTCCGCCTGCAGGTTCCGGGCAATAGAGGCGTCAAGCGAGTACGTACGTCCTCCATAGCGTCGTACTCATCGTCCGTATCAGGAGAACTCTCAGGAGCATAAGCTACAGCCTTGCC
>OU015764.1:18842412-18855723 GCA_907173295.1 Fagus sylvatica
TCAAATCCCAATTTGTCCCTGATCGTTTGGATGAATTTCCAAGCCAGGTCTGATTACCCAATTGCGATTCGACTAAGTGTCAAATCCCAATTTGTCCCTGATCGTTTGGATGAATTTCCAAGCCAGGTCTGATTACCCAATTGCGATTCGACTAAGTGTCAAATCCCAATTTGTCCCTGATCGTTTGGATGAATTTCCAAGCCAGGTCTGATTACCCAATTGCGATTCGACTAAGTGTCAAATCCCAATTTGTCCCTGATCGTTTGGATGAATTTCCAAGCCAGGTCTGATTACCCAATTGCGATTCGACTAAGTGTCAAATCCCAATTTGTCCCTGATCGTTTGGATGAATTTCCAAGCCAGGTCTGATTACCCAATTGCGATTCGACTAAGTGTCAAATCCCAATTTGTCCCTGATCGTTTGGATGAATTTCCAAGCCAGGTCTGATTACCCAATTGCGATTCGACTAAGTGTCAAATCCCAATTTGTCCCTGATCGTTTGGATGAATTTCCAAGCCAGGTCTGATTACCCAATTGCGATTCGACTAAGTGTCAAATCCCAATTTGTCCCTGATCGTTTGGATGAATTTCCCAAGCCAGGTCTGATTACCCAATTGCGATTCGACTAAGTGTCAAATCCCAATTTGTCCCTGATCGTTTGGATGAATTTCCAAGCCAGGTCTGATTACCCAATTGCGATTCGACTAAGTGTCAAATCCCAATTTGTCCCTGATCGTTTGGATGAATTTCCAAGCCAGGTCTGATTACCCAATTGCGATTCGACTAAGTGTCAAATCCCAATTTGTCCCTGATCGTTTGGATGAATTTCCAAGCCAGGTCTGATTACCCAATTGCGATTCGACTAAGTGTCAAATCCCAATTTGTCCCTGATCGTTTGGATGAATTTCCAAGCCAGGTCTGATTACCCAATTGCGATTCGACTAAGTGTCAAATCCCAATTTGTCCCTGATCGTTTGGATGAATTTCCAAGCCAGGTCTGATTACCCAATTGCGATTCGACTAAGTGTCAAATCCCAATTTGTCCCTGATCGTTTGGATGAATTCCCAAGCCAGGTCTGATTACCCAATTGCGATTCGACTAAGTGTCAAATCCCAATTTGTCCCTGATCGTTTGGATGAATTTCCAAGCCAGGTCTGATTACCCAATTGCGATTCGACTAAGTGTCAAATCCCAATTTGTCCCTGATCGTTTGGATGAATTTCCAAGCCAGGTCTGATTACCCAATTGCGATTCGACTAAGTGTCAAATCCCAATTTGTCCCTGATCGTTTGGATGAATTTCCAAGCCAGGTCTGATTACCCAATTGCGATTCGACTAAGTGTCAAATCCCAATTTGTCCCTGATCGTTTGGATGAATTTCCCAAGCCAGGTCTGATTACCCAATTGCGATTCGACTAAGTGTCAAATCCCAATTTGTCCCTGATCGTTTGGATGAATTTCCAAGCCAGGTCTGATTACCCAATTGCGATTCGACTAAGTGTCAAATCCCAATTTGTCCCTGATCGTTTGGATGAATTTCCAAGCCAGGTCTGATTACCCAATTGCGATTCGACTAAGTGTCAAATCCCAATTTGTCCCTGATCGTTTGGATGAATTTCCCAAGCCAGGTCTGATTACCCAATTGCGATTCGACTAAGTGTCAAATCCCAATTTGTCCCTGATCGTTTGGATGAATTTCCAAGCCAGGTCTGATTACCCAATTGCGATTCGACTAAGTGTCAAATCCCAATTTGTCCCTGATCGTTTGGATGAATTTCCAAGCCAGGTCTGATTACCCAATTGCGATTCGACTAAGTGTCAAATCCCAATTTGTCCCTGATCGTTTGGATGAATTTCCCAAGCCAGGTCTGATTACCCAATTGCGATTCGACTAAGTGTCAAATCCCAATTTGTCCCTGATCGTTTGGATGAATTTCCAAGCCAGGTCTGATTACCCAATTGCGATTCGACTAAGTGTCAAATCCCAATTTGTCCCTGATCGTTTGGATGAATTTCCAAGCCAGGTCTGATTACCCAATTGCGATTCGACTAAGTGTCAAATCCCAATTTGTCCCTGATCGTTTGGATGAAATTCCAAGCCAGGTCTGATTACCCAATTGCGATTCGACTAAGTGTCAAATCCCAATTTGTCCCTGATCGTTTGGATGAATTTCCAAGCCAGGTCTGATTACCCAATTGCGATTCGACTAAGTGTCAAATCCCAATTTGTCCCTGATCGTTTGGATGAATTTCCAAGCCAGGTCTGATTACCCAATTGCGATTCGACTAAGTGTCAAATCCCAATTTGTCCCTGATCGTTTGGATGAATTTCCAAGCCAGGTCTGATTACCCAATTGCGATTCGACTAAGTGTCAAATCCCAATTTGTCCCTGATCGTTTGGATGAATTTCCAAGCCAGGTCTGATTACCCAATTGCGATTCGACTAAGTGTCAAATCCCAATTTGTCCCTGATCGTTTGGATGAATTTCCCAAGCCAGGTCTGATTACCCAATTGCGATTCGACTAAGTGTCAAATCCCAATTTGTCCCTGATCGTTTGGATGAATTTCCAAGCCAGGTCTGATTACCCAATTGCGATTCGACTAAGTGTCAAATCCCAATTTGTCCCTGATCGTTTGGATGAATTTCCAAGCCAGGTCTGATTACCCAATTGCGATTCGACTAAGTGTCAAATCCCAATTTGTCCCTGATCGTTTGGATGAATTTCCAAGCCAGGTCTGATTACCCAATTGCGATTCGACTAAGTGTCAAATCCCAATTTGTCCCTGATCGTTTGGATGAATTTCCCAAGCCAGGTCTGATTACCCAATTGCGATTCGACTAAGTGTCAAATCCCAATTTGTCCCTGATCGTTTGGATGAATTTCCAAGCCAGGTCTGATTACCCAATTGCGATTCGACTAAGTGTCAAATCCCAATTTGTCCCTGATCGTTTGGATGAATTTCCAAGCCAGGTCTGATTACCCAATTGCGATTCGACTAAGTGTCAAATCCCAATTTGTCCCTGATCGTTTGGATGAATTCCCAAGCCAGGTCTGATTACCCAATTGCGATTCGACTAAGTGTCAAATCCCAATTTGTCCCTGATCGTTTGGATGAATTTCCAAGCCAGGTCTGATTACCCAATTGCGATTCGACTAAGTGTCAAATCCCAATTTGTCCCTGATCGTTTGGATGAATTTCCAAGCCAGGTCTGATTACCCAATTGCGATTCGACTAAGTGTCAAATCCCAATTTGTCCCTGATCGTTTGGATGAATTTCCAAGCCAGGTCTGATTACCCAATTGCGATTCGACTAAGTGTCAAATCCCAATTTGTCCCTGATCGTTTGGATGAATTCCCCAAGCCAGGTCTGATTACCCAATTGCGATTCGACTAAGTGTCAAATCCCAATTTGTCCCTGATCGTTTGGATGAATTTCCAAGCCAGGTCTGATTACCCAATTGCGATTCGACTAAGTGTCAAATCCCAATTTGTCCCTGATCGTTTGGATGAATTTCCCAAGCCAGGTCTGATTACCCAATTGCGATTCGACTAAGTGTCAAATCCCAATTTGTCCCTGATCGTTTGGATGAATTTCCAAGCCAGGTCTGATTACCCAATTGCGATTCGACTAAGTGTCAAATCCCAATTTGTCCCTGATCGTTTGGATGAATTTCCAAGCCAGGTCTGATTACCCAATTGCGATTCGACTAAGTGTCAAATCCCAATTTGTCCCTGATCGTTTGGATGAATTTCCCAAGCCAGGTCTGATTACCCAATTGCGATTCGACTAAGTGTCAAATCCCAATTTGTCCCTGATCGTTTGGATGAATTTCCAAGCCAGGTCTGATTACCCAATTGCGATTCGACTAAGTGTCAAATCCCAATTTGTCCCTGATCGTTTGGATGAATTTCCAAGCCAGGTCTGATTACCCAATTGCGATTCGACTAAGTGTCAAATCCCAATTTGTCCCTGATCGTTTGGATGAATTTCCCAAGCCAGGTCTGATTACCCAATTGCGATTCGACTAAGTGTCAAATCCCAATTTGTCCCTGATCGTTTGGATGAATTTCCAAGCCAGGTCTGATTACCCAATTGCGATTCGACTAAGTGTCAAATCCCAATTTGTCCCTGATCGTTTGGATGAATTTCCCAAGCCAGGTCTGATTACCCAATTGCGATTCGACTAAGTGTCAAATCCCAATTTGTCCCTGATCGTTTGGATGAATTTCCAAGCCAGGTCTGATTACCCAATTGCGATTCGACTAAGTGTCAAATCCCAATTTGTCCCTGATCGTTTGGATGAATTTCCAAGCCAGGTCTGATTACCCAATTGCGATTCGACTAAGTGTCAAATCCCAATTTGTCCCTGATCGTTTGGATGAATTCCCAAGCCAGGTCTGATTACCCAATTGCGATTCGACTAAGTGTCAAATCCCAATTTGTCCCTGATCGTTTGGATGAATTTCCAAGCCAGGTCTGATTACCCAATTGCGATTCGACTAAGTGTCAAATCCCAATTTGTCCCTGATCGTTTGGATGAATTTCCAAGCCAGGTCTGATTACCCAATTGCGATTCGACTAAGTGTCAAATCCCAATTTGTCCCTGATCGTTTGGATGAATTTCCAAGCCAGGTCTGATTACCCAATTGCGATTCGACTAAGTGTCAAATCCCAATTTGTCCCTGATCGTTTGGATGAATTTCCAAGCCAGGTCTGATTACCCAATTGCGATTCGACTAAGTGTCAAATCCCAATTTGTCCCTGATCGTTTGGATGAATTCCCAAGCCAGGTCTGATTACCCAATTGCGATTCGACTAAGTGTCAAATCCCAATTTGTCCCTGATCGTTTGGATGAATTTCCAAGCCAGGTCTGATTACCCAATTGCGATTCGACTAAGTGTCAAATCCCAATTTGTCCCTGATCGTTTGGATGAATTTCCAAGCCAGGTCTGATTACCCAATTGCGATTCGACTAAGTGTCAAATCCCAATTTGTCCCTGATCGTTTGGATGAATTTCCCAAGCCAGGTCTGATTACCCAATTGCGATTCGACTAAGTGTCAAATCCCAATTTGTCCCTGATCGTTTGGATGAATTTCCAAGCCAGGTCTGATTACCCAATTGCGATTCGACTAAGTGTCAAATCCCAATTTGTCCCTGATCGTTTGGATGAATTTCCAAGCCAGGTCTGATTACCCAATTGCGATTCGACTAAGTGTCAAATCCCAATTTGTCCCTGATCGTTTGGATGAATTTCCAAGCCAGGTCTGATTACCCAATTGCGATTCGACTAAGTGTCAAATCCCAATTTGTCCCTGATCGTTTGGATGAATTTCCCAAGCCAGGTCTGATTACCCAATTGCGATTCGACTAAGTGTCAAATCCCAATTTGTCCCTGATCGTTTGGATGAATTTCCAAGCCAGGTCTGATTACCCAATTGCGATTCGACTAAGTGTCAAATCCCAATTTGTCCCTGATCGTTTGGATAAATTTCCCAAGCCAGGTCTGATTACCCAATTGCGATTCGACTAAGTGTCAAATCCCAATTTGTCCCTGATCGTTTGGATGAATTTCCAAGCCAGGTCTGATTACCCAATTGCGATTCGACTAAGTGTCAAATCCCAATTTGTCCCTGATCGTTTGGATGAATTTCCCAAGCCAGGTCTGATTACCCAATTGCGATTCGACTAAGTGTCAAATCCCAATTTGTCCCTGATCGTTTGGATGAATTTCCAAGCCAGGTCTGATTACCCAATTGCGATTCGACTAAGTGTCAAATCCCAATTTGTCCCTGATCGTTTGGATGAATTTCCAAGCCAGGTCTGATTACCCAATTGCGATTCGACTAAGTGTCAAATCCCAATTTGTCCCTGATCGTTTGGATGAATTTCCAAGCCAGGTCTGATTACCCAATTGCGATTCGACTAAGTGTCAAATCCCAATTTGTCCCTGATCGTTTGGATGAATTTCCAAGCCAGGTCTGATTACCCAATTGCGATTCGACTAAGTGTCAAATCCCAATTTGTCCCTGATCGTTTGGATGAATTTCCAAGCCAGGTCTGATTACCCAATTGCGATTCGACTAAGTGTCAAATCCCAATTTGTCCCTGATCGTTTGGATGAATTCCCAAGCCAGGTCTGATTACCCAATTGCGATTCGACTAAGTGTCAAATCCCAATTTGTCCCTGATCGTTTGGATGAATTTCCAAGCCAGGTCTGATTTCCAATTGCGATTCGACAAGTGTCAAATCCCAATTTGTCCCCCCGTTTGGATGAATTTCCAAGCCAGGTCTGATTACCCAATTGCGATTCGACTAAGTGTCAAATCCCAATTTGTCCCTGATCGTTTGGATGAATTTCCAAGCCAGGTCTGATTACCCAATTGCGATTCGACTAAGTGTCAAATCCCAATTTGTCCCTGATCGTTTGGATGAATTTCCCAAGCCAGGTCTGATTACCCAATTGCGATTCGACTAAGTGTCAAATCCCAATTTGTCCCTGATCGTTTGGATGAATTTCCAAGCCAGGTCTGATTACCCAATTGCGATTCGACTAAGTGTCAAATCCCAATTTGTCCCTGATCGTTTGGATGAATTTCCAAGCCAGGTCTGATTACCCAATTGCGATTCGACTAAGTGTCAAATCCCAATTTGTCCCTGATCGTTTGGATTAAATTCCCAAGCCAGGTCTGATTACCCAATTGCGATTCGACTAAGTGTCAAATCCCAATTTGTCCCTGATCGTTTGGATGAATTTCCAAGCCAGGTCTGATTACCCAATTGCGATTCGACTAAGTGTCAAATCCCAATTTGTCCCTGATCGTTTGGATGAATTTCCAAGCCAGGTCTGATTACCCAATTGCGATTCGACTAAGTGTCAAATCCCAATTTGTCCCTGATCGTTTGGATGAATTCCCAAGCCAGGTCTGATTACCCAATTGCGATTCGACTAAGTGTCAAATCCCAATTTGTCCCTGATCGTTTGGATGAATTTCCAAGCCAGGTCTGATTACCCAATTGCGATTCGACTAAGTGTCAAATCCCAATTTGTCCCTGATCGTTTGGATGAATTTCCAAGCCAGGTCTGATTACCCAATTGCGATTCGACTAAGTGTCAAATCCCAATTTGTCCCTGATCGTTTGGATGAATTTCCAAGCCAGGTCTGATTACCCAATTGCGATTCGACTAAGTGTCAAATCCCAATTTGTCCCTGATCGTTTGGATGAATTTCCAAGCCAGGTCTGATTACCCAATTGCGATTCGACTAAGTGTCAAATCCCAATTTGTCCCTGATCGTTTGGATGAATTTCCAAGCCAGGTCTGATTACCCAATTGCGATTCGACTAAGTGTCAAATCCCAATTTGTCCCTGATCGTTTGGATGAATTTCCAAGCCAGGTCTGATTACCCAATTGCGATTCGACTAAGTGTCAAATCCCAATTTGTCCCTGATCGTTTGGATGAATTTCCAAGCCAGGTCTGATTACCCAATTGCGATTCGACTAAGTGTCAAATCCCAATTTGTCCCTGATCGTTTGGATGAATTCCCAAGCCAGGTCTGATTACCCAATTGCGATTCGACTAAGTGTCAAATCCCAATTTGTCCCTGATCGTTTGGATGAATTTCCAAGCCAGGTCTGATTACCCAATTGCGATTCGACTAAGTGTCAAATCCCAATTTGTCCCTGATCGTTTGGATGAATTTCCAAGCCAGGTCTGATTACCCAATTGCGATTCGACTAAGTGTCAAATCCCAATTTGTCCCTGATCGTTTGGATGAATTTCCAAGCCAGGTCTGATTACCCAATTGCGATTCGACTAAGTGTCAAATCCCAATTTGTCCCTGATCGTTTGGATGAATTCCCAAGCCAGGTCTGATTACCCAATTGCGATTCGACTAAGTGTCAAATCCCAATTTGTCCCTGATCGTTTGGATGAATTTCCAAGCCAGGTCTGATTACCCAATTGCGATTCGACTAAGTGTCAAATCCCAATTTGTCCCTGATCGTTTGGATGAATTTCCAAGCCAGGTCTGATTACCCAATTGCGATTCGACTAAGTGTCAAATCCCAATTTGTCCCTGATCGTTTGGATGAATTCCCCAAGCCAGGTCTGATTACCCAATTGCGATTCGACTAAGTGTCAAATCCCAATTTGTCCCTGATCGTTTGGATGAATTTCCAAGCCAGGTCTGATTACCCAATTGCGATTCGACTAAGTGTCAAATCCCAATTTGTCCCTGATCGTTTGGATGAATTTCCCAAGCCAGGTCTGATTACCCAATTGCGATTCGACTAAGTGTCAAATCCCAATTTGTCCCTGATCGTTTGGATGAATTTCCAAGCCAGGTCTGATTACCCAATTGCGATTCGACTAAGTGTCAAATCCCAATTTGTCCCTGATCGTTTGGATGAATTTCCCAAGCCAGGTCTGATTACCCAATTGCGATTCGACTAAGTGTCAAATCCCAATTTGTCCCTGATCGTTTGGATGAATTTCCCAAGCCAGGTCTGATTACCCAATTGCGATTCGACTAAGTGTCAAATCCCAATTTGTCCCTGATCGTTTGGATGAATTCCCAAGCCAGGTCTGATTACCCAATTGCGATTCGACTAAGTGTCAAATCCCAATTTGTCCCTGATCGTTTGGATGAATTTCCAAGCCAGGTCTGATTACCCAATTGCGATTCGACTAAGTGTCAAATCCCAATTTGTCCCTGATCGTTTGGATGAATTTCCAAGCCAGGTCTGATTACCCAATTGCGATTCGACTAAGTGTCAAATCCCAATTTGTCCCTGATCGTTTGGATGAATTTCCCAAGCCAGGTCTGATTACCCAATTGCGATTCGACTAAGTGTCAAATCCCAATTTGTCCCTGATCGTTTGGATGAATTTCCAAGCCAGGTCTGATTACCCAATTGCGATTCGACTAAGTGTCAAATCCCAATTTGTCCCTGATCGTTTGGATGAATTTCCCAAGCCAGGTCTGATTACCCAATTGCGATTCGACTAAGTGTCAAATCCCAATTTGTCCCTGATCGTTTGGATGAATTTCCAAGCCAGGTCTGATTACCCAATTGCGATTCGACTAAGTGTCAAATCCCAATTTGTCCCTGATCGTTTGGATTAAATTCCCAAGCCAGGTCTGATTACCCAATTGCGATTCGACTAAGTGTCAAATCCCAATTTGTCCCTGATCGTTTGGATGAATTTCCAAGCCAGGTCTGATTACCCAATTGCGATTCGACTAAGTGTCAAATCCCAATTTGTCCCTGATCGTTTGGATGAATTTCCAAGCCAGGTCTGATTACCCAATTGCGATTCGACTAAGTGTCAAATCCCAATTTGTCCCTGATCGTTTGGATGAATTTCCAAGCCAGGTCTGATTACCCAATTGCGATTCGACTAAGTGTCAAATCCCAATTTGTCCCTGATCGTTTGGATGAATTCCCAAGCCAGGTCTGATTACCCAATTGCGATTCGACTAAGTGTCAAATCCCAATTTGTCCCTGATCGTTTGGATGAATTTCCAAGCCAGGTCTGATTACCCAATTGCGATTCGACTAAGTGTCAAATCCCAATTTGTCCCTGATCGTTTGGATGAATTTCCCAAGCCAGGTCTGATTACCCAATTGCGATTCGACTAAGTGTCAAATCCCAATTTGTCCCTGATCGTTTGGATGAATTTCCAAGCCAGGTCTGATTACCCAATTGCGATTCGACTAAGTGTCAAATCCCAATTTGTCCCTGATCGTTTGGATGAATTTCCAAGCCAGGTCTGATTACCCAATTGCGATTCGACTAAGTGTCAAATCCCAATTTGTCCCTGATCGTTTGGATGAATTTCCAAGCCAGGTCTGATTACCCAATTGCGATTCGACTAAGTGTCAAATCCCAATTTGTCCCTGATCGTTTGGATGAATTTCCCAAGCCAGGTCTGATTACCCAATTGCGATTCGACTAAGTGTCAAATCCCAATTTGTCCCTGATCGTTTGGATGAATTTCCAAGCCAGGTCTGATTACCCAATTGCGATTCGACTAAGTGTCAAATCCCAATTTGTCCCTGATCGTTTGGATGAATTTCCCAAGCCAGGTCTGATTACCCAATTGCGATTCGACTAAGTGTCAAATCCCAATTTGTCCCTGATCGTTTGGATTAAATTCCCAAGCCAGGTCTGATTACCCAATTGCGATTCGACTAAGTGTCAAATCCCAATTTGTCCCTGATCGTTTGGATGAATTTCCAAGCCAGGTCTGATTACCCAATTGCGATTCGACTAAGTGTCAAATCCCAATTTGTCCCTGATCGTTTGGATGAATTTCCAAGCCAGGTCTGATTACCCAATTGCGATTCGACTAAGTGTCAAATCCCAATTTGTCCCTGATCGTTTGGATGAATTTCCAAGCCAGGTCTGATTACCCAATTGCGATTCGACTAAGTGTCAAATCCCAATTTGTCCCTGATCGTTTGGATAAATTTCCCAAGCCAGGTCTGATTACCCAATTGCGATTCGACTAAGTGTCAAATCCCAATTTGTCCCTGATCGTTTGGATGAATTTCCAAGCCAGGTCTGATTACCCAATTGCGATTCGACTAAGTGTCAAATCCCAATTTGTCCCTGATCGTTTGGATGAATTTCCAAGCCAGGTCTGATTACCCAATTGCGATTCGACTAAGTGTCAAATCCCAATTTGTCCCTGATCGTTTGGATGAATTTCCAAGCCAGGTCTGATTACCCAATTGCGATTCGACTAAGTGTCAAATCCCAATTTGTCCCTGATCGTTTGGATGAATTTCCAAGCCAGGTCTGATTACCCAATTGCGATTCGACTAAGTGTCAAATCCCAATTTGTCCCTGATCGTTTGGATGAATTTCCAAGCCAGGTCTGATTACCCAATTGCGATTCGACTAAGTGTCAAATCCCAATTTGTCCCTGATCGTTTGGATGAATTCCCAAGCCAGGTCTGATTACCCAATTGCGATTCGACTAAGTGTCAAATCCCAATTTGTCCCTGATCGTTTGGATGAATTTCCAAGCCAGGTCTGATTACCCAATTGCGATTCGACTAAGTGTCAAATCCCAATTTGTCCCTGATCGTTTGGATGAATTTCCCAAGCCAGGTCTGATTACCCAATTGCGATTCGACTAAGTGTCAAATCCCAATTTGTCCCTGATCGTTTGGATGAATTTCCAAGCCAGGTCTGATTACCCAATTGCGATTCGACTAAGTGTCAAATCCCAATTTGTCCCTGATCGTTTGGATGAATTTCCAAGCCAGGTCTGATTACCCAATTGCGATTCGACTAAGTGTCAAATCCCAATTTGTCCCTGATCGTTTGGATGAATTTCCCAAGCCAGGTCTGATTACCCAATTGCGATTCGACTAAGTGTCAAATCCCAATTTGTCCCTGATCGTTTGGATGAATTTCCAAGCCAGGTCTGATTACCCAATTGCGATTCGACTAAGTGTCAAATCCCAATTTGTCCCTGATCGTTTGGATGAATTTCCCAAGCCAGGTCTGATTACCCAATTGCGATTCGACTAAGTGTCAAATCCCAATTTGTCCCTGATCGTTTGGATGAATTTCCAAGCCAGGTCTGATTACCCAATTGCGATTCGACTAAGTGTCAAATCCCAATTTGTCCCTGATCGTTTGGATGAATTTCCAAGCCAGGTCTGATTACCCAATTGCGATTCGACTAAGTGTCAAATCCCAATTTGTCCCTGATCGTTTGGATGAATTTCCAAGCCAGGTCTGATTACCCAATTGCGATTCGACTAAGTGTCAAATCCCAATTTGTCCCTGATCGTTTGGATGAATTTCCCAAGCCAGGTCTGATTACCCAATTGCGATTCGACTAAGTGTCAAATCCCAATTTGTCCCTGATCGTTTGGATGAATTTCCCAAGCCAGGTCTGATTACCCAATTGCGATTCGACTAAGTGTCAAATCCCAATTTGTCCCTGATCGTTTGGATGAATTCCCAAGCCAGGTCTGATTACCCAATTGCGATTCGACTAAGTGTCAAATCCCAATTTGTCCCTGATCGTTTGGATGAATTTCCAAGCCAGGTCTGATTACCCAATTGCGATTCGACTAAGTGTCAAATCCCAATTTGTCCCTGATCGTTTGGATGAATTTCCAAGCCAGGTCTGATTACCCAATTGCGATTCGACTAAGTGTCAAATCCCAATTTGTCCCTGATCGTTTGGATGAATTTCCAAGCCAGGTCTGATTACCCAATTGCGATTCGACTAAGTGTCAAATCCCAATTTGTCCCTGATCGTTTGGATGAATTTCCAAGCCAGGTCTGATTACCCAATTGCGATTCGACTAAGTGTCAAATCCCAATTTGTCCCTGATCGTTTGGATGAATTTCCCAAGCCAGGTCTGATTACCCAATTGCGATTCGACTAAGTGTCAAATCCCAATTTGTCCCTGATCGTTTGGATGAATTTCCAAGCCAGGTCTGATTACCCAATTGCGATTCGACTAAGTGTCAAATCCCAATTTGTCCCTGATCGTTTGGATGAATTTCCAAGCCAGGTCTGATTACCCAATTGCGATTCGACTAAGTGTCAAATCCCAATTTGTCCCTGATCGTTTGGATGAATTTCCAAGCCAGGTCTGATTACCCAATTGCGATTCGACTAAGTGTCAAATCCCAATTTGTCCCTGATCGTTTGGATGAATTCCCAAGCCAGGTCTGATTACCCAATTGCGATTCGACTAAGTGTCAAATCCCAATTTGTCCCTGATCGTTTGGATGAATTTCCAAGCCAGGTCTGATTACCCAATTGCGATTCGACTAAGTGTCAAATCCCAATTTGTCCCTGATCGTTTGGATGAATTTCCAAGCCAGGTCTGATTACCCAATTGCGATTCGACTAAGTGTCAAATCCCAATTTGTCCCTGATCGTTTGGATGAATTTCCAAGCCAGGTCTGATTACCCAATTGCGATTCGACTAAGTGTCAAATCCCAATTTGTCCCTGATCGTTTGGATGAATTTCCAAGCCAGGTCTGATTACCCAATTGCGATTCGACTAAGTGTCAAATCCCAATTTGTCCCTGATCGTTTGGATGAATTTCCAAGCCAGGTCTGATTACCCAATTGCGATTCGACTAAGTGTCAAATCCCAATTTGTCCCTGATCGTTTGGATGAATTTCCAAGCCAGGTCTGATTACCCAATTGCGATTCGACTAAGTGTCAAATCCCAATTTGTCCCTGATCGTTTGGATGAATTTCCCAAGCCAGGTCTGATTACCCAATTGCGATTCGACTAAGTGTCAAATC